>CP135543.1:2749149-2858289 GCA_032402905.1 Khaya senegalensis
ATTAAAGAAAATACTTCTTAACCATTAATCTATGTTAAAAAAAATTAATTAATGCCTTTCTAATATATATTTAATTTAATTTATTATGTTATTTATATAATAATTTAATAAAATCATGTTGTATATATATTTATTTTAAAATTATTGAATAGTTAACAATTATCATAATTGATATATATAAGGTATAATTTTATTATATATATAATTTTACTATTATAAAAATTTAATTTTTTTTTGTGATGTGTAATATTAATTCGAGTAATAGTATAATATTTTTAAAATAATTTATTGTATATTAATTCTTTTTAGTAACTTATTTCTTTTTTCTTTCTTTCACTCAAGTTTTTGTTCTGTATTTCATTATTTCTATAATTTAATGTTTTTGATTTTATTTATAATTTTTTTTTTTATCGAGTTAAATTTATGAGTTAAGTAAATACTAATAATATTATACTTAAACAATTTTTAAGAGTTTTACAATATAAAATTTGTTAAAAATATTTATAAAAAATAAGATAATTAATAAATATAGTATCATATTAAATAATATAGATTTCGATTGTAAATTTTAGGAATTAATTTTATTTAGGGTAAGTTTCGGTTCCATTTGGAACCAGAACTAAACTTGTAAATGCTTACCCTTATGAAGACTCAAAATTTACAAAAAAAACAAAGGCAATATATTTTTAAACTCATTTGTTGAAGATTCATTATTATCATCTTTACTAGATTCATTATCAAGGAAGTATTCATAGTCTTCTTTTTAAAAAAAAAAAAATTAGACACTCAATTCTAATGTGACTAAAACCTTTACACTTATGACACTAGAAAAGTTAAGATATTTTCTTTTCTTTTCTAGTCTTTTTGAATTTTTTTTTATACAAAAAGAAGAAAATTTTAATTATTGCTAGATGATTTCCTTTTAACATAGAAAGAAATTCTTAAATTTTTTAATAAATAAGGTCATCTCCTCATCGTCAGACAATTTTTCATATGAATATACCTCAGGTTTTGACTTACTAGTTTTAAGTACCATGGACTTAAATCTCTTAAGTAGAGGAAGACTAAATTCTTATATTTGAAATAACCTAACTAAGTCCTCTTTCTTAATTCTATTTATGTCTTTGTTTTCATTTATGGTTATGAACTTAGAGTGAAATCTTTTAGATAAACTCTTAAGAATTTTTCCAATTATAGACTTTCAATAAGAAGTTGAAACTAAAGTTCATTATATCATTCAATTTGCCAAAGAACTAATCAAAAGTCTCATCATCTTTTATTCTAATTTTCTCAAATCTAGATATTGGAATTTGAAGTTTAAAGTTCTTAACTATCTTAGTTCCTTCATTAGCAATTTTCAAAATATTCCAAGCATTTTTTACAATCTCACACGTAGATATTCTTTGAATTCTTCAGATGAAACAGCTATAAAAAATCGCATTTATAGTTTAACTATTCCATATTGACTCGTTTAATTCATTCTTAGTTCACTGATTGAAATTTTTAAGACTAGTAACACTATCAACCAAGATCACAAGAGAATTCTAATTAGTGAAATTACCTAAGTTTAGACACAAACTTGAGAAGAAGATGTGAAAGGTATTTGACACAAAAAATTAAAAATTAAAAATAACAAATTGAATTAAAAATAAATAAATCTCTAATTAGTTAACCAAAACCTACGACAACAAACCATAATAAAAAATTTATCAATAATCAAAAAAATAATTAAAGTAAATTTAACACAAAATTTTGTTAATGAAGGAAATTCTTATGAAAAACTCTTTATCTAAAAGTTTTCTCAAATTTTATTAGTAAGATAAAACTTACAATTGGTGATTTTTCTATAAAAATTTTTACAATCTAGTAATTAACACTTTGACTATTTTATGCTATTATAAAATCACAAATAACCCATTATAGAATTGGAACTCTAAACACTAACACCTTACAGAACTCTAAAAGCTTACAGTTGGATTTTAGTGAAAGAAAGTTGTGATAATTATGGCTCCCAAGAGAAATAATCACAAATCACAAAAAACAAGAAATGATTTATAATTCTTAAAAGTAAAATAAGTTTGGAAGGCCATAGGAAACTTATAATGATGATCTATGCTTAAAGAAATAAGAAAAATTGAAAATAACCATCACTAAACCTTAAAACTGTAACTTAGGGTTTTATATTTATATAGGGGTGCTTGAGTAGTTATCAAGTGGAGGTTGAATGAGCTTCCTAAGTAAGTAAGTTGTTTGAGTGAAAGTTAAGCGACGGTCGAGGGCTAGGCTTCTGGGATGAGGTCCCTTAAGTGTCAGTCAAGCACCTATCAAGCATAGATTGAGCATTGGCTATTTGACTTCAAACCATCAGTCTGGTAAAGCACAAATCGAGAACTAGTTAGGCAATCCTCTATTAGAAAATATTTTAAGAAAATTTTATTTACTAATAGGCCAAGATAAAAATTTAAAAAAATAAAAAAAAAAACCTAACAAATCTTTACTTCTTTTTCTTTTTGGCCTGAGCTAGAAAGATACTTTCTAAGCAAAAGAATAATGACAATAAAAATTTAACAACAAAGAGTGGCTTTAACTATTATAAGAAAATAATCAAGATATCTACGAATGGTAGTATTTGTATTTAACATTTAAAAATAAGATTAAAATAATAAAATTTAGTAATAAAATTACTAAAAAGAATGAATTTATAGGTTAAGTGTTAAAGAGTTCGATTAAAAAAATAAGACTAAAATTTAATATTTCTCTTTTAAAATAAATTAATAATTAAGAATATGTATAAACTGATAATTAACTAAATTATGATATGTATGGCATTAAAATCTATCTTTATAATATTTAATCAATTACTTGTTACTCCTACAACTTTTGCTCTCCTCTAACTTCTTTATTTTCTCCCCACTAACTTTATGTAATTTTTCTATATTTTTTTGTGCATGGCATTAATATCTATCTTTATAATGTTTAACCAAACTTTGTCTTTGTTTACCTTTCCTTTTTCTAGTCTTAAATGAATTTCTTTTCTATTTATGATTATACTTCCCTTTATTTATTTAATTAAGAAATTATTTTACCCAAAAATTTTCAATTCTTGTTGGAGTGGGTTACCTTCACATGAGATGCAAAACCAATCCAACATAAGTAAATTTATGTCATGAAATGGGTTGGTTAGGTTTAAACTTACAAAAAAAAAATGTTCAACTAAGTTTTTGATTTAGGTCCAAATTTTGACTTAAATTTTATGTTCAGTGGATCACTTGTCACTTGTCCTTGTTGCCACACTTGCATTTTTTTTTTCTTTTATTGTGGTTGAATTATAACAAGTTTGTATTTTGCGTATGAACATGCAGGATTTCTTGAACTAGTTGTTGTACATGGAATGAAAGAAGTTAGTAAGGACTTGTCCTAGCAGAAATGGTTGAACAAGGTGTGTAAACTAGCCTCCAAAACATTTATTCTCCGAGCTTTTTCCTTAGAAATTTTCTATTTCTTTTCTATAGTTTAGGCTTAAAGAAGAAAGCATTGACTTTGCGTAACCTAGCCAAGGAATCAGCTAGTCTTAAATGAAAACGATAAACTTTTCAAAATTCGAGAGAAAGACATTCTTGATGATTGTAATTATTATCAAAGTTGTATTGGAATAAAAAAAATATATATTTATACTAACCTCAAAACACAAAATTCTAAAAAATACCAAAAATACCCTTAATTACAACATACAAATTAAAACGATTCTAAAACATCTTGAAACAAATATTTTTGATCTCAAAAATGATCTCAATCGAGTTAACTAGTTAACACATTAAAGGTCTCGCAAAGAGCTTTCTGTTGATATGATGTGCATTCTGTAATTCTTCCTAGATAAAAAAATTATGGCCTTTAAAAGTTTGGTGCGCAAAAATAGTAAACTACGTCAAAAGCAATGAGCTTAGATTCTGTAACACCCCTTTCCTTTTATTTCTATTCATATGGCATATAGTGCATTGAAATCGTCAAAAAGGTAAAAATCAACGTTTTCTTATAGTGAAGCAAAATTTTCATTTGTCCAAAAAATTTATGGAAAGTAACCACATAAATAGTAATAACTAAAATAGTATTATTTTTTTTTTCTAAAGAATTGTTATGCATTTTAATAAAAATAATATTTCAGATTACGCAGAAAAGAAATTACATAACAATGGATTAAACCTCAAATATATTATGCCCTACCAAGAAATCATTGCCTCGACTATACTCTCTGGAACTACTGTAACCGTATCATAATTACCTAAAAATAATAATCCCACAAAAGGGTGAGCACACCACATTACTTAGTAAGATAATATAATACTTAAATAAAGGAAGAAGTATGTTACCTAAATCTTTATTTATTTTGGCCATTTCATATCATCACACACACATAGTTAAATGCATATCAATATATCAATGTACAAGTACAGACACGCCTATGCTCAATGATGTACACAAGATATTATGACATATCATCCAGAACTCTAAACACTATCTTAGTTATGAATTTTGTATAAACAGTTTCAATCGAAGTAATACTTCTCATAATATACCATACACAAGCCATGCAATCTCAAACAATATGCTTTCTAAATAAATAGTTTCATCACCTGTGTCCGTTTAAATCCTATTTCTATTTTTATGAACGAACACCTACATGACCATATAAAATCAACACATAGTTATTCGTATAGATAACAACTAAATGTCCTAGCCAAATAAAGAGAAACTGATCAGAAATTGGTATAACCACACAATTTCAATCACACACTTGGCCCGAGATAACCAAAATATTCTAGGCACACAATCAATATCCCTATAGGATAGAAATATTTCAAACCTCTAAATATATACAAACGAGGGTATTAGTAAAAACGATAACACTTCTTCTGTATGTCATTTCCATTCTCGGAAGGTTACTGTTAGTAATTTATTACGTTTACAAGTGATCGATTATACTTAGAGACATCATGGATCATGGTTGTTACTCTAGGCTACAAGGCCATTTGGAAGATAGTTGTGGATTCCACCTACCCCTTAGGGTAGCATAGTTTTAACATCATATCTCAATTAGAAGCTGGCTTACAAGCTCAACTGAGTGTGATGGAACATACATATCTGATCCACATATCCCAATTATCTCAATACTAATTCATTACCAGTCTATTTTATCATACATTCATATTATCTCCTTATTCTTACTATATCAAGACAACCTGACAGTTGTACCATAATCACAAATACATGTCCACCATTCCTTATCTCATACTAGGGATTCTTTCACCTACATAAACCTTGACTATACCACTATAAGAACACATATCAATCCAATCCTAGTCATCTGTTAAGGTACATTGATAATAATAAACGTAAACTTATAACATCGATCCTACACCATCTCATAACATACTTTGCGCTATTATATCCTTACCACATCCTCAACCATACGTATAAATGTGCAAACTAATATATCGAATGACCTGCAATACACACAATGTGCCTTTTCAATAATATCCTCAAGCATCTCACGTAATCATTAATCTATTATGGACTCACATGTATTCTTTTCATTTCACAAGCATACTGGTGGTTAGACAAGACTCTATGTACTTGAAGTGAGATAGTCTAGATATTGTCTAGCCTATTAGCTTAATTAGATTCTAACTTCCTTTTTCAAGCTGATGTTGGCTTTCTTTTTTTGTAAAATTAAATTCCCTCTTAAATAACTGGAACTTGTCAAGGTGTAATTGGACTTCAATTGTTACCGCAATTCACAATCATAACGAAATCTGATTGTGATTACAAATAAGGATAACCCTAGACCTTCTTCTACATATGAAAACCATAACACAAAGGGAAGGTCACAAATGATTGTATTAGTAGTAATTCTCATAGAAATTCGATAATGGTTCGCTTATATATATAAGTTATCCTACCTGCACAAGAAAACTAGGACAGTCCCAATACCAAATGAACCACAGCGTGTTACTACCTCATTACTATTCATACAAATACAAACAACTCTTAACAGATAAAGGTATTATACCATGCAGTTTGAATCTGAAATGTACACGAATTTCTTTTATTATAAACCGGTCATAATTAAGTAAATTATGGATCGTGATCATGATATTCACCGTACACTTCAATATATATATATATAATGGTCATTCGCCCACTCTGGGTCCCTTAGACCGACAGGATAAATAGTTCTACCATGAGTTGCATGTGTTCAAAGGTGCCATGGAGAATAGCTGCTTCTTACTATGGGTTCGACGTACCTCTTAGGCACCATGGTTTTATTATCATTTTTCGATTGCTATAGGTTCAACATACCCCGAAAGACACCACAGTCTTATTATCAATCCGGAGCTGCTATGGGTTCAACATACCCCGAAGGGCTCCACAGTCTTATTATAATGATACTGCTCCGTTCTGAGCGGCTCTACCAGTAAAACGAAAAAACTACCGATTCATAATTATCTCAATTATACTACTTATTCACACAGATTTATTTACAGTCGACTTAATCATGATAAAATGACTACTTTGTCCACATTAATCAAAAGGCAAGTTAATAATTTCATAATGGGCAATATAATTACCTATGAAACACATTTATTAGTCTTTATCTTCTAAAAAGAATTCATACGCATAGATTTATCGTAAGACTAGCATTACTAAGCCATGAAAACATATTCTACTCCAACATATAAATACACCATACCACTATTAAGATAAGGCACAGAAATATATTCATATCCAAGCACATGGATACACCATTTCACTTATCAATACAAATCTACGAAAATATATTTTCATCGATTATTATATATTATATCATTACATGCAATCCCAGCATATCATCACAAGTCAAACTACACTCAATACCTTGCTACGGCATAATAATTATAACATACTAACATATACATACATGTCCATCTGGATAGCATTGTAAAACATCAAGTGCAACATGTGCTCAATCGTCCACTCACACGAGCATAATTACATATGCATATACAAGTGTACCTACCATATAAATATATATATACAAACATGGGACATACAATGCTGTATAGGTATTTTAGAATACCTAATATAGCACTGCAAGTCGGTGAGGATAATATGACGTTTATAACTATATATAAATATAACACGGATACTAACACTTCTAATTGCACAATCATACCCATTCCCCTTCAATGAGACTTTTCTAGAATTCAAAACAATGTTATGATATATATTCATAAAATTATAGGCATTATAAATATTAAAATCTATTTGTTCTATAATTTAAATATCATATTATCTTACCTCCTGGCACCCGGTGCCTATGCGGATGATGAAAACTCATCCTGGAGAGAATATACATGTCCTAAATACTCTTCCGTACGCTACGAGCATCTCTTCAAAAAACGTGTCAGTTACTGTTCATAAATACTATTTATAAATACTATTTAACCCATAAAATTTTAATTTCTGTTTCACAAACGGAATACACCATCACGATCCTTACGATGTCAGGACATATGTCACAAAACACAGATTTAAGCCTTCAAAATCATCAAAAATCATAAATTTTTAGATTTCATGGTACCTATTTTGGACCCTCAAATCATCATCGAAACACAATCCAAATTGAGATCTAAATATACCGCATTAAAGTACGAGTGTCAGAGAGCACACTGATCGGCTTGAATTTCACCGAAACAGCACAGATCGTTGAAAAATTTATTAAAAAGATAGCCCGCCGATCAACCATCCCTCATAGGAATCCGATGGTCGGATGCCGGATCTGAGCAAGAGGGCGGCGAGACGGTACCAGACGCGCTAGCGGTGATGGTTAACTCGTCGTGCACCGCCGTAAAGCGACAGTTAAAGTTCACGTCGGCGGGGCTTCAGGCGGTGCGTGAAGGTGCGTCGCAACGGCACAGGTGGCGGAGTTTGCAGCATTGCACTAGCAACAGCCCGGCGGTCCTCCACTCGCTAGCGGTAAGGTGATCTGTGCTCCGGTGATGAAAGTTACTGTTTATAGGAGATAGAGACGTAGGGAAGAGAGAGAGAAGAGAGAGAAAGGAGAGGAAAAAAATGTTGTGTTGTTAAGTTTTTCAATTCGTCCTACTTATATAGTCGTGCACGCACGACGAAAAATTACATCTTTCTACTTTAGTCACCAAATTTTTGATATCGGTAATAAAATACTGTATTTTTTGCTCATACAGTACACTGTCTCAAATACTAGCCAACTCTCTCTCTTATCAAAACTCTCAAAAATATTATAATACAACTCCATGATAGGATTCTAATAGTATACGAATTTCAAGATGTTACAAATTCGCTTAGATTCTTGGAATTCTACTACATTATTTGATGGACACCATTTTCCTTAATTACAAAGGAACAACCATTGACATTGTATAAGGTAAGTGACTAATGTCTATGTTTTCCTAATAGTAGTAAATACAGTTTTTTTACCATTCATGTTTTATTATAAATTAATATTAAATAATTATTTTAAAGAAGTATAACATTTTCATGTGTCTAAAAAGTTATATTTGACCATAAATAATAATATCAAATGCTTACTTAAATAGCTTAAATTTTGAGGTTAGTATTGATTGGGATAATTGAAGTAGCTTGTCTCAATTAAATTTTAAATATAAATTTTTGGCCTCGATTTGGCAAAATATAATCAATCAAAATTAGTTTTTTTTTTTTTGTTTCATTAGATTTGTGTTCGGTGTACCTAAAGAAAGAATTGTAGTTTTAACTTTTAATACGAATATTGAACTTTTATCTAATAACTTAATTCTTTTCTTACGTCAAATCCTTATCTAGTAACTTAAATTTTTGGGTCAAATGATTGATTAATCCTATTGAAACTTGACATCTTTATTTTCAATTTGCAAGCCTATTTTTATGCACAGATGGAGATGTAGCAAATGCAACTATACTGGCACTTATAGGCAAAAAAAAGTACAAATTTGGCTGTGGCAGTCCCACTCAAAAATGGTACTGCCAACTGGATTTAAGTTCGTATGAATTTTTGAAAGTATTACTTGTAAATTACAAATTCATTAAGTTAAAATTTGTAACATTCAATTTATGACCCTTAATTCTCTATTATATTCTTATAACTGCAAAATTTGAATTTAAAACTTGTAACTATAGTATTAAGTGACCATAATACCTTCATTAAGTGCAAAATTTCTTTAATGGTAATAATTCTATAAATAGGGAGGTATTTTACTTTGCTAAGGTCTTAAGTTAAAAATTATTATTAAACACCATATCCAGAAGATTTAAAGAGTTTAGAAGGTTTTGGTAGTATTAAAAAATGACAATAAAAGTAATGATGAGAGGTTAATTATCTATAACTTTTGCACTTGATTTCTTTAATTTTAAAGCATATTTTAGTATTGTATATTTATTTTTGGTATCAAAGCATATTAATAATCTATGTTTTACTTAATTTGTTGAGTATTTTCGAAAAAAAAATATGAAATGATAGTTATGAGTTTGTAAAGATTTTAATTTTTCATGCAAAATAAATTTATATGTTTTTAATGTAAATATATATTATAAATCATTTTATTATTAAATTTATGACATTTTAGACGTAAAAAATATTGAAAACAGTGTCAAAAATAGTTAGATATATTTTCGAGTCGTGGATTTACATTTGAGTCAAGTTGACCCGACTAAAGGTTAAAGAAAACCCTTACCAGTGAATGGCATGTCGATTGCTTTTGGAATATATGGATGATATATTATTCGATTTTTTTTTCTTTCCAAAAATAAAGTGAAAGGGCTGGGATTCGAACCCAGCCCAAGCCTTCATTATTCAAGCCTAACTACTAATCCACGCGCTATCATTTATTTTTCTTTAACCGTTTTTAGTTTCAAAATTAATTACATGAAAATTTTAAATGCCAAGAATTGAACTCATGACTTTGTATTAAGGGATTGATTTCTTAACTGTTGGGTTAATTATTTTATTGCTATCTAAATATGTTGTTGACAATTTTAAGATCTATTTTTGTTTCTTTATTACGATTTTTATTAAAATACATATTTTATGTGTAATTTAATTTTAAATTGAATTTAAATAGTTTTAATTATGTATATTATTTAAGTTTATTATATACATATTTAAATTAAATTTAAATATTTGAATTTATGCATATTATTTATATTATGTTATATGTATAGTTTGCTTGATTTATGTATTTTTTTTATTTTCTACATACATTATAGAGTCGGTAATTAGTATGCAAATTCGTTTAAAAATTACGTAATAATTGACAAAAAGAAAAATGTCAGATTAAGTATTATTATTAGGAATTACATATTTGAAAAAAAAATTCTCTAAAGAGGTTGTATTTTAAGTGAAATGGCTTGTGATCTCTCCAATTTTTCCTAAGAATTGATTTACTATGATTATAAGTTAAATAGATTACACTCTATTATCTGTAAAATAAATATAAAAATAATTTAGAAAAAATTTGTATAAAGTATAAAAGTTTAATCCATTAAGAAATAGCTACACAATCTCTAAATTAAATAAAATTTTATATTAAATTAGGATCGCATAGATGTTAAGACATTAATTATAATTAATCATACTATATGTGATATAGTTTATCCTATAAAAATTTTTATTATATTTATATGATTAATTAGGATAAAATATTATATTATTTTTCTTAATTTACCCACAAGAGTTAAGAAATTAGGTATAATATAATAATTTTTATCATTAAAATATATAAATTTATTTGAATAAAACACTTAATCTACATGTAATTTTTTATATCATGTGATTCATATTTTAAGCATATTTTATATTGATTTATGATAATGTTTAAATCTCAATAAAATTTACCAGAGGTATGTATTTTTGCAACATCATAATTTATAAATATATCTTATATTAATTTGGATGTTCTTAAACTAGTATGAGATAATTATAATATATAAAAAGAGAAAGTATTGTTATATTTAGGGTGGTAGGATATAGATTATGTTATACGGAAAGATAAATCACTACCTATTATTGATGTTGCTATTATGGTATAAATTAAATTTTATGAACATTGGAAGCAATTTAATCGCCTTAGTGTAATGTTCATCAAGAGCAAAATTTCTGTTAGCATACGAGATTCAATCACTCAGTATGATGATCTCCATATTTTGATAAAGGCTATTGATAAACAATTTAAGTCATCAGATAAAGTAGTAGCTAGTACCCTAATTATGAAGTTTTTTTTTCATAAAACTCATACTATCACTAGTTTGTAAAAGCACATCATGAACATAATAGATATTGTGGCTCAACTAAAAACTTTAGACATGACAATATTTAAACTTAACCTTGTGCACTACTTCTTAAATTCACTTATAAAACTATATGGACTCTTCAAAATTTTTTATAATACACATAAAGATAAATAGTTTATTAATGAATCGATGACCATGTGTGTTTAAGAAGAAGGGAGGCTAATCGCAGAAATAAGAGTGATATTTCAAAGTACGCATCTAGTAACGAAGGAAAAGATTAAGAAGATAGGGAGAGACAAAATACCTATCTAGACTAAAATAAAGAAAAAATTGAAATATTTCTTTAGTAAGAAAAATGGGCGCATGAAGAAGGATTATATTAAATTTCAGCAATGCCTTACTAAGAAATGGATTTTTTTTTCATGTATGTTATGAATATAATCTATATTACAAATATTTTACAAGACTTGCAAAACCTAAGAAAATTAGTCGAACTGAGTAATTTATCTATTCTGCAAATGAGATAAGTTCAACTGTAGAAGTTATTAAGACATACAGTTAATTCTTAATATTAGTTTTGCAATGAATTTGAAAAAAAAATTTTGTATTTTTACTTTTGAAATATTTAAAACTAAAGTAAAAAAAAAAAAATAATGCAGTAAACAAATAAAGATCGTGAGGTAAACTAAAGATGGTAAATACTATGGTAGATACACAAAAAATGGACAAACACATGGACCATTTACAAGATTTCTTTAAGAGTATGGATTGTTACCCAATACACCATACCTAGTTCTCTAAACTAGAATAATATAGAAGAAAGAAAAAATTAACCATTCTTGGACATGGGCAGAGTATGCTTATCAACTTTAAACTTCCTAAATTCTTATGGGTAAAAACTGTAATATCCTCAAATTTAGATATTCCTTTGATATCTTAGTATGATTATTTTTATGGTATTTCTTGAGTTTTGAGTTGAGAAATATATAAAATAATTTTTAAAACTCTGGTTAGAGCTATTTTAACAAAAAAAAAAAAAGGGAGAGGGGAGGGGGGGTGTCGGGGAAGAGAGGACTAAATAATGGTAAAGGACAAAACTATCATTTCAGGCAGGCGTCAATAAATCAAATAAAAAATAATTAAGTTAAGGGTTATATTTTATTTATTATTAAAGAAAAATATAGGTTGAATAACTTTAGGATGGCAAGAACTGCCAGTTTACCAAAAAATAATAATTTTACTAAAAAAAAAAATAATCAATTTATAAGGATAGTAAGGGTCAGATTAAAACTCAAATTTTTAAAAATATTAAAAATATTATTAGAAGTATGTAAAAATAAACAAAATCAAATTTGAACAAAAATACCCTTGAAAAAGAGAAAAAAATGACCAAAATAATCAATTTTCTTCCCTAAAGGCAAAATGGTTATTTCATAAGAAATTTTTGAATTCTGAGTCACCAAAATCTGAAGGACTTAAATGAAAAAATTTGAAAATAGCCTTGGTTCCTCTCTAATTATTGTTGGGGCGTAATAAAATTTTAGAAAGTATTGGGCAAGTGTGTAAATAAAAAAAATATTAAGATAAAAGCACATGGTTTAATTCATTTAAGCATATCTTCATCTCTCTCTCTCCTAGGCACAAAAATATTTTTCTCTCTTTTCTTTTATTTTTTTTCTTTAATCAGCACAAACATAAAAAAATCTTAGTTTTTAAACTTGGTTCAAGAAGGAAAAGTTGGTTATCAAGGTGAGAGTTTCATTTCGATGCCCTAATTTTATGATGTTATGGTTGTTAAAATTTTAATTTACAAGTTTGTGTATTGTTAATGGTGGAAATAGGTGGAAAAGAAGGAAAAGAACATTATTTTAGTAGAAATTGCATAGTTAAGGTAAGATATGCAAAACCTTAATTGTTGACAATTTAAGGTTTTATGATTTGTTAGTAATTTGGTGGGTTTTGTTGAATATGAGTGTGGTTGAGGTAGTTGAGCATAAAGGATGATAATTTATGCAAAAAGATTGAAAAATTTTTTGTTATACATATGTATAGGTTTTGGCTACTATTCTTGGGGCTTTTGTATGCTTGAGTTTGATATGTTTTGATATATTTATACATTTATAAATGTATTAGGGAATAAATGAAATAGGTAGAAATTAGTTTGTATATGTAAAATGAAAGAAAAATAGAAAAAAAAAAAAGGCAAAATTGTCCATTTTAAGTACTGTTTATTTGGTGTTAAATTATATATTTTAATGTGTTTATGTGTTAATAATTGTATGTGAAACAATAGAATTAATAGGAATTAATTTAAATAGATAAAATTAAAAAAAATAGAAAAAAAGATAAAATTGTCCATTTTGGGTACTGTTTAGTTGGTGTTAAATTATATATTTTGATATATTATGTGTTAATATTATATTGTGAAATAATAAAATTGATAGGAATTTATTTGAATGTATAAAATGTAAGAAAAAAAGAAAAAAAAAAAGGGGGAGAGGGCAAAATGATCCAGTTAGGATAATGTTCATTTGGTGTTGAATGATCATTTTGGTCAAGTAGATATAGGTTAGTTAATTAAGTGTGCATGCAAATGATTGTAAATTGATTGCGTGAAAAAAATTTCATTAACGGAGAATGGGTATAAGTATGAAATTTGAAAGTGTTTTAAATGATTAATTAAATATGTGTATGTGTGTGTGTGTGTATAGTTTTGTGAAGTTAATGATTAAGTATTTTTTATATTTACACCTCATTTCATCAACGTTCATCATTGAAATAGGCATTTTAGAATACCTTTTTGATATTGTATGTTTAATGTAGGGATACATTAATATAGTTTGTGTGTGTGTGTGTGTGTGTGTGTTTGTGTGTGTGTATGTGTGTATTAAATAGATTAGGAGTGTATATATATATATATATATATATATATGAATTGGTTATTATTACACTATTATGAATATTAATTTTTATAATTGATTTGGTGGTTCATATATTTGTAGATGTTATGATGCAGTTATATGTATAAATTTATTTTATATTGGGGTAAAATTGTATAAATATTGCACATGTGGTTATTAGAATTTTAATAAGTTACCAAAATACCCTTGAATAATAATAAAAACTAAATTGGTAATATGGGTGTATGACGAATCGTGGAGAGAGGTATAAGTAGCTAACATTCTTATGGTGAGATTACTAAATTTTCTTACACACCAGCAAAGCCACTTTGGACGAAATGAAATAATAATTTATTATTTACTGTGGTGCTCTTTGGGGTATGTGGAACCTATAGTCATTTTTGTGTTATCTGAAATTATATGTGCAAACCACGGCAGTCCTCCATGGCACTTTTGGGTATGTTGAACCCATGGTAGAAAGCGACAACTCACCATGGCGCACATTGAACCCATAGTAGAACTATGAGTGTGCACAATTTATACATATATTAGTGTGTAAAATGAATAATGTGGTCACAATCCATAGTTTACCTAAGTATGACCGGTCCAATGAAAAGATAACAAGATAATATAAATGGAATAGACAGAATGAAAAGCATAAAGAGGAAAATGGTACTATAATATACTATAATTGAATAGTTGAGATGGATTAGTTTTAACTGGTTATTGTTGTAGTATTGGATATATGGGATATGTTGTTGTCTTGATTAATTATTATTTATATGGTTGGAATATTGTGATTACTAAATTATTTTTTTGGGTTTTGTATTTCTTATTGAGTAATTTTAAATTACTCACTCTATGGTTGAAATGATTTTTAGGTGCAACTAACAGGACAGTGAAATCAAGCAAATCGTCGGGATAGTAACTTGTTAAGAGAGTTGGTCGTACAAGATTTTTGTTGTTAAAACAATTATACTTTTGTTATAAACAATATTTTTAATATATTGTACATATTGTAAATAAGTATATATGTTGAATTATGATAAATGTTTATTTTGATTATAATGAAAAAAAAATTAGTGGTTTTTAAATACTTGTTTATAAGTCATTATTTATTGTTTAAATGGGTATGAAATTCCCACAAAAACTCTTAAGACAACTGTGTACATATTAAACTGGGTTTTAATCAAGGCTGTTTCTAAAATACTATTTAAATTATAGAAAGGTTGAAACTTGAGTTTGTAACATGTATGCGATTATGGTTATTTTTATAAATTAAGAGTTTATAATCTACAAGAGAAGAAATTAAATCCTAAAATTATTAATAGATATTTCATTAGATATTCAGAAATGTTTAAAGAATACATATTTTATTGTTCATTACATCACACTAAATTTATAGAATTAAGAAATGATAAATTTTTTAATAATAACTTGATCAATGAGAAGGATCAATCCTACAACATAATTTCTGAAAATAATCATTCAGAATCATCCACTTCAGTTACTAAAGTAATCGTTATCAATAATATCTCTTCAGTATAAATAGATGTTGATTAAATAATATTTGATATTTAACCAAATATCAATCAAATACCACAAACTGGTAATATTTTAGTAGACCAAGTTGTTGAACAACCAGTTATTCAACATACTCCTCAAGAAAATATTAAGATAAAATTAAGAAGATCTACTTGAGTAAAAAAATCACCAATTTTTAGTGATTATATTGTGTATTTATAAGAGTCATAATACAATATTGAAGCCATTAATGATCCAGAAATATTTTTACAAGCTATGAGTTGTCAACAATTTAACTTATGGTATAATACCATGACAGATGAGATGAATTTTATGTCAATAAATGATATTTAGGATCTTGTTGAGTTGCTTAAAAGATTTAAACCTGTAATGTGTAAATGAATCTTGAAACTAAAAAAGATTCATTAGGTAATATTGAGAGATACAAGACTAAACTTGTTATTAAAGGATTCACTAAAAAAGAAAAAATCAACTATACATAGACATTTTCTTTTGTATTTAAAAAGAATTTTTTTTCATATGATTATGACATTAGTAGTTTATTTTGATCTAGAGTTACATTAAATAAATGTAAAAACAATATTTTTTTTAATGGAGATATGGAAGAAAAGGTTTATATGAAATAATTTGAAGAATTCTCTTCCAGTAATGGTAAGCAAATAAATTTGTAAGTCTAAGAAAACTATATATAAATTTAAAAAAACCTCCTAAAAATAGTATTTAAAATTTCATAAAATTATTTTTTTATTTAATTTTGAAGAGAATATTATAAATTAATCTATATACCAAAAAGTTAGTAGAAGTAAAATTTGTTCCTTATTCTATATGTAGTTAATATACTACTTGCAACCAATGATAAAAAATTTTTACATAAAGTAAAATAATTTCTTTTTAAAAATTTTGATATAAAAGATATGGATAAAGTATTTTATATCATTGGTATTAAGATATATAAAGACAAGTATCGGGATATTTTAGTTCTATTTCAAAGAAGTTATATCAAGAAAATTCTAAAATCATTTCAAATAAAAGATTGTTTTCCAAGTGTAGTACTAATTATTAAAAAAGATAAGTTTTGTTTGAATCAATATCTTAGAAATGAACTCAAAAATAAATAATTAAAAACTATTTTGTACACTTCAACTATTAAAAATATTATATATGTTTAAATCTATACAAGACTTAACATAACTTTTGTAATTAAAATGTTGGAACGATATCAAAGTAACTTAAGTATGGACCACTGAAAAATTGTAAAAAAAATTTGAAGGTACTTTCAAGAAATCAAAGATTATGTACTTATGTATAGACGGATCGATAATTTGAAAATAGTAGGCTATTTAGATTCTAACTTCGGTAATTGTGATGATTTTAGAAAATCAATATTTAGATACATCTTTATATTAGCTAATTGAGCAATATCTTAGAGAAGCACTAAACAATCACTAATTACTATTTTCACTATGGAGGCTAAATTCATTTTATATTTTGAGATTATCTCTTATAAAATACGGTTAAAGAGTTTTATAGATCGATTTGGGCTTATAAATTTAATTTTTAAGTTATTAAAAATATAATGTGACAATTTAACTGTTGTATTCTTAGTTAAGAATAATAAAAGTGGGAGTTAAAGTAAACACATTGATATTAAGTACTTAGTTATTAGAGAACATATTAAGAAAAATAAAATGATCTTTGAACATGTCAATACTGAATTGATGATTGTAGATCCTTTAACAAAACGTATAACACTATCAAAATTTAAGGATCATATAGTACATATAGGACTTGATTCCATTATGTAAATTTTTATATATATTATTATTAATGAAACTCTAATTATTTATTTTTTTAAAAAAGTATACACATTTATTTTAAAAAATATATTTACATTAGACCTAATATAAACATAAGGTTTATTCATTAAATTAAGGTCATTATATTGAACTAAAAATAAACATATAGTTTATTCATTAAAATTGATTACCATATTAAAGTTGCAGTAAAAAATATAATTGTCATATCCCACATCACTAGCAGATGAGTTTGGGTTACATGATATATAATTTGGATTCTCCTAATTAAGTAAATAAGGTTTAGGTTGCAAAACTTAAGAACAAACTCATGAAAAGTTGTGTGTTTAAAGTGGAATTGTTGGGTCTAAACTGTTACGTATGGTATGAAAGCCCAAGTTTGAAACCCAATATATAGATGTTCTGATTTGTGATATATCTTCTGATATATGAATGTTCTATCTAATTCTTTCACGAGGACATAAGTTACAAAGGAAAAAAAATATCACATCCCACATCGATAACGGGTGGTTTAGATTACATGATATATAATTTGGGTTCTCTTAACTAAGTAAATATATTTTAGATTGTAAAACATAAGAACAAATCTATAACGGGTTATATGTTCAAAGCAGACAATATCTACTCAAATAGTTGTTGGGCCTAGGTTATTACATATGGTATCATAGCCAACCCCGCGACTTGATATTTAGATGTTCTGATCTATGATATATCTTCTAATATATGTGAATATTCTATATGGCCCCCTTATGAGAATGTGAGCTATAAAGAGGGGAAAATGTCACATCCCACATCATTAACAGGTGAGTTTGGACTACATGATATATAGCTTGGGTTCTCTTAACTGAGTAGATGCATTTTGAGTTGCAAAACTCAAGAATGAACTCATGATAGGATATGTGTCTAAAGCGAAAAATATTTACTCAGTAGTTATTGGGCCTGGGCTATTACATATAGTATCATAGCTAACCCATGACTTGATGTTTGGATATTCTGATCTATGATATGTCTTCTAATATATGTCAATATTCTATCTAGCCCCTTCACAAGGACACGGCTACAAAGAAAAAAAAATGTTATATTCCACATCGCTAGCAGGTGAGTTTATACTACATGATATAGTTTGGGTTCTCTTAACTGATTATATGTATTTTGGGTTACAAAACTCAAAAACGAACCTGTAATGGGTTGTGTGTCCAAAGTGAACAATATCTACTCAGTAGTTGTTGAGCCTGGACTGTTACATATGGTATCAAAGTTAACTCATGATCCAATATGTGGATATTCTGTTATAATCTATGATATGTCTTCTAATATATGAATGCTCTATCTAACCCCCTCACGAGGATGTGAGGTCTAAAATGGGGAGAATATCACATCCCACATCGCTAGCGAGTGAATTTGGGTTATATGATGTATAATTTGGATTTTCTTAACTAAGTAGACACATTTAAGGTTGCAAAACTTAAGAACAAACTTGTGATGGGTTCTGTATCTAAAGCGAACAATATATGCTCAAGTAATTGTTAGGTTTGGGTTGTTAAATATGGTATCAAAGTTAGCCCATAACCCGATATATGAATATTTTGTTCTGATCTGTGATATGTCTTTTAATTTGTATGAATGTTCTATTTAGCCCCCTCACGATGGCACGAGCTACAAAGGGGAGAAAATGTCAAATCTCACAACCTGTAACACAATGTTTAAATGTTTTGATTTACGATATCTTTTAATATGTGTAAATATTTTATCTAGCCCCCTCACGAGAACACGAAGTTTAAAAAAGGGGAGAATGTCATATTCACATTACTAGCGGGTGATTTTAAGTTACATGATATATAACTTGGGTTCTCCTAACTAAATAGACGCATTTTATGTTGCAAAGTTTAAAAATAAACCTGTGATAGGCTGTGTGCCCAAAATGAATAATATCTACTCAGTAGTTGTTAGGTCTGGGCTATTACCCGTAATGAGCTATGTATTCAAAACGAATAATATTTACTCAAGTAATTGTTGGGTTTGGGTTGTTACATATGATATTAAAGTTAGCTTGTGACCCGATGTGTGGATATTCTGATCTATGATATGTTTTTTTATATGTGTGAATATTCTATCTGATCCTTTCACGAGAACGCAAGGTCTAAAAGGAAGAGAAAATATCACATACCACATCGCTAGCTAGTGAGTCTGGGCTACATGATATATAACTTGAATTTTTCTAACTAAATAAACGCATTTTGGGTTATAAAATTCAAAAACAAATCCGTGACAGGTTGTGTATATAAAGCGAACAATATTCACTCTATAGTTGTTGGGTTTCAGTTGTTATAATAATACATCTATAATACATGAAAGATAAGTTGTTAATTTTGATAATATATCGTCATGATTTATGTATGTTGTTTCTTATACATGAAAATTTAAAATTTATAGGGCAAATAAGAGATTGTAAATTACAAATTTATTAAGTTTGAATTTATAACATTTAAATTATAGTTCTTAATTTTTTATTATATTTTTGTAACTATAAAACTCAAATTTAAAATTTGTAATTGCAATATTAAATGGTCATAATACCTTCATTAAGTGAAAATTTTCTTTAATGGGAAGAATTATATAAATATAAAAGTATTTTATTTTACTAAAGTTCTTAAACTCGAAATTCATATTAAATATCATTTTCAAAGGATTTAGAAAGTTTAGAAAATTTTGTTGAATGGCAACAAAAATAATGACGAAAAGTTAATTTTTTTTTTTTAATTTTAAAGTATATTTTAATATTATATTACTTCCTTATAATTTCTCATTTGATAAATTTTTTGGATTTCACGTTCCAGCACTTGGTTGAAACCAAAAGCTAAATTGTTAGCGGTGTTTGAAGAAATTGATGGGGTGCATCAAAGATTTCCCTTGTAAAACTTTGGGTGACAAGAAAATAATGTTAACCCACTTCCTCTAAGTAGTTTCTTGAACAAAGTGCCAAAGTTAAGCAGCCTAATATGCTTTTATGATAATGTGACAAAACCTTTCAGAATTAAAGATCAATAAGATGATATGGACATAAAACAACCCCAATATTCACAGAACTTTCATAATTAAAATTGATATGAAACCGTCCGAATATCTAATCCACAATGGATAATTTTCAAGGCCTGTACAATGGACAACCACAGTCTAACATTGAAGGGATATCTAAATCTTGAACAGGCAAAATTACACTCAGAAAACAAAAGGTCTATTCGTTAGTAATACTACAATTATAGAGAGAGAGAGAGAGAGAGAGAGAGAGAAGAAGAAGAAGAAGAAGTCAAAAAGCTTGGTGAATTCTACACATAATTCAACATCATATGAAGCATCCAATCTTATGCCTCCATCACCTTGCATTTTCAGTTGATTGTTTCCTACTTGCTAAATAGCAGACTAAGACATTAATTTGGGACACATAAACCAAAAAAGGCTGTCCAATTCTAATTTTCATATGGAAAATTATTTTTAAGACTATGCATGTCTTGTGCGTAATTTGTTCCTTTAGTCCTATGATTTCCATTGACTGAGTTTATATTTATAAATTTGCTTTGATTTATGATACTTACAATCTGTAACGCAAAATATAAAAGTGATTACTCATAAATTAATAATTTTTGTATTGATAAATTTAAATTGTAAAGAGTTTGTTTATGTGATAATATTGTCCACAATTTTCTTCTTCATAAATTGACATTTTTGACAGGAGTCTATAGGACAAGCCTCTGAATTATTTATAAACACTATTGTCCTTTACCTAAATGTTGCGATTAATTTGGACTCAACACAAGCCAACTCTTTACCGCACATAAATTAATGGTACTAAAAAATTTCAAGACCAATGGCTACTGTTGTGCTGCAGTATAAAAACCACGCTGCAAACTCTTCTTCTTCTCACTCTGCTCATTTTGTCTGATCACCTTCAGAATCCCACAAAAATGGCAGCTAACTCAGCTTCCAAGTTTTCTTTCCTGTACTTGCTATTGTTTGTCTGTCTTCAGTTGACACTTTGCAATGTTACTTATGACAGGAAGGCTCTTATCATTAAAGGGCAGAGAAGAATTCTTTTTTCTGGCTCAATACATTATCCGAGAAGCACTCAAGAGGTTTACCATTTCTCAAAATTTCTGAGAAAATTTTCTTTTTTTGTCAAATTCTTCCAGCACTTTCTGGTTCTAATGAAACAATATGAAATAAATGCAGATGTGGGAAGACCTTATACAGAAAGCTAAAGATGGTGGCTTGGATGTTATTGACACCTATGTGTTTTGGAATGTCCATGAACCTTCTCCTGGCAATGTACTTTGCTTTCTGCATTGTTTCTTCATTTTCACTCTGTTTTTCCTCTGCTTTTTGTTGCACGCCCTTCCATTTTCTGCTATGTTGTTATTTTTGTATTATCTTTTCATGTTCTTCCCCTTGTTTTGTGTATTTTAGTATAATTTTGAGGGGAGATATGACTTGGTTCGGTTCATCAAGTTAGTACAGAAAGTCGGTTTATATGTGCATCTTCGAATTGGACCTTATATATGTGCAGAATGGAATTTCGGGTGACTACCATTTTTTTTTTTTTTTGCATAATTTCTAAAGGTTTATATTTGATGAATTCATGTTCCTCACACTGGCATTTTTGTTTTTGTTCCATTTCTTTCAGGGGGTTTCCTGTTTGGTTGAAGTTTGTCCCCGGCATCAGCTTTCGAACAGACAATAAACCTTTCAAGGTTTGTGAGTAAAAGAAATAACTAAGGAAAAAACTGGATGTATATCTGTTTAGAATAGTATTAACACTCACAAAATTTTGTTTTGCAGCTTGCAATGCAGAATTTCACCCAAAAGATTGTCCAAATGATGAAAGATGAAAAATTATTCGAGTCTCAAGGCGGTCCAATCATACTCTCTCAGGTATGGTTTGTTTGCAACACAAATTGTGGCATAGTAAGATTTTCAACACCATGAAACTAAATTTCTTGGAGTATTTTGGCGAAATTTAAGGCTCTTAAGGAAGCAATAAGTCAAATACTATTGTTATTTGATTTATTTTTTATATTGATTTGATTGTTTAATATCTCGTGCAGATTGAGAATGAGTATGAAACTGAAAGAAAAATATTTGGGAGTGCTGGTGAGGCTTATATGAAATGGGCAGCAAATATGGCTGTTGGATTAAAAACTGGCGTCCCATGGGTTATGTGCGAGGAAGAAGATGCCCCAGACCCTGTAGTAAGCAAATAATTTCCCATTAAAATTTATCCTAGCTCCTATCAAATTCAAATATATAGAAATAGGGCAAAGCTATTTCATACTTATTTTTGTTTTTGAGTCTAATTTTAGCTTTAATCCATCTTCCTTTAAATCATTCTGACAGATAAACACATGTAATGGTTTTTACTGTCACTCTTTCTCTCCAAACAAAGTTTCTAAACCCAAACTATGGACTGAGGCTTGGACTGGCTGGTAAATTAATTTCGCTCATTAATCTCTAAATTGTTCTTTGATGAAGTAAATTTACTCACCCTTTTTATCTTTTTGTAGGTTCTCAGATTTTGGTGGCCAAAATTTCTATAGGCCAACTGAAGATTTAGCATTTGCGGTTGCTCGATTCATTCAATCGGGTGGCTCGTTTGTTAATTACTACATGGTCAGTCACAACTTACAGTAATATTCTTTACGTTTGCCTTCGCTAAGCACAAGTTCTTTGATTGTCAAAGCAGTAAGAGAAAACCCCCTTTATGCTTTTCTTGATTCCCCAGACAGCATAAGGAAGATATATAAACTTTGCATCAAATAAAGTCTAAACATGTCTTGGCAATTGTAAAATAAAACTTTCCTTTTCTTCTTTAATTTTTCTGTATCACTAATTTGCCATCAGCAAAAACTTTATTCCTTGCAATCACTAACTTTCTGTAGACTTGCTACGAGGACAATTCGGGTCATATAATCGAAACCTGAGGAGAATATGTGCACATTGTATTTTTGCAGTACCATGGAGGAACAAACTTTGGGAGAACTGCCGGAGGCCCTTTCGTTACCACAAGCTATGACTATGATGCTCCCATTGATGAATATGGTCAGAATTTCGAACCAATTTTCTTTTTCTTGTACCTGTCAATCCTAATTCAAAAATAAGTAAATTTCTTGGGCTTGCGCTTACGGAAGCACTTTGACAATATGATAGGATTGATCAGAGAACCAAAGTATGGCCATTTAAAGGAACTCCATAAAGCTATTAAGTTATGTGAAAGAGCTTTGCTTACTGCTGAGCCTGCTGTCATATCCTTGGGGAATTATGAAGAGGTTTGTTACGTTTTCTATAAAGGAGTGCAAAGAGCAACTTCAACTAAGGACTTTGTTTTGAACTTAGCTTGTTGTATTCATCTAAAAACAAAGAAATTAGCTTGGTTCCAGAGCCTATCTTATAAGAAACGTCAGTATTAATATAATTTTGTCTTGAAGTTGCCCGGAATTTTACTCTCGATATTCTTTGCTCCGCTTCTGTTTATTGTGCTCTACATTTTTATATCGTTAACACCAAAGGTAATGCGCTATAAACTATTTCCAGGCATATGTATTCTCTTCTGAGTCAGGGGACTGTGCGGCATTCTTATCAAACTACAAATCAGGGTCAGCTGCCAGTGTTACTTTTAATAAAATGCTCTACAACCTACCACCTTGGTCTATCAGCATCCTTCCTGATTGCAAAAAAGTTGTCTTCAACACTGCTAATGTAAGTACATAGCAAAATTGTCGATAATGCATGCTCATGTTGGTTGGTAAAAAGAATTTATATCAGTCCAACAATATGCATAAGTCAAGAATATAGGGAAACCTGTTTATTAACTCCAACATAGGGATAAACATAATTTTCATTTTCCATGTTTCAGACAGCATCTTATTACACATGCACTGAGAAATTTAATTTACCATTTCCTTGTTGCAGGTTGCAAATCAAGGATCCCAGTTGCAAATGCTGCCGACAGATATTAGTTTGCTCTCATGGGAAACATTCAATGAAGATATATTTTCACTTGAAGATGAACCAACAATCACAGCCACTGGTCTCTTGGAGCAGTTGAATATCACCAGGGATTCAAGCGATTATCTGTGGTACTCTACAAGGTACGATAGAATAGAACAAATATTTCACTTAAAACAATGTTGTATTAATCGAACTTTCCAACTAAATAATCTGGTTTCCAGCGTAAATATAAGTTCCCTCGAATCATTTCTGCGCGGAGGTGAGCGTCCCACGCTCAGCGTTCAATCAGCAGGCCATGCCCTGCATGTATTTGTCAATGGACAGCTTTCAGGTTAGATGTTTGATTCCTTAATATTCAACAAATACAACTACATTATGCAGTACTTGAGCTCAGATGTTTGACAAAATTCTATGCACTGATGATTAGGCTCGGTCTCTGGAACTCGAAAACACAAAAAATTTACTTTTAAAGGAAATGTCAACCTTCATGCTGGAATCAACACAATTTCACTGCTCAGCATAGCAGTTGGATTGCCGGTTAGTTCTCCGATTCTCATTTCAAGTAAAGACTCATTTCTTATAATCTAAATAAAAGTTTAGCTTAGTTTTAGCATTGCAGACCAGAAATTCAATTAGGAACTGGCAATTTTCTAAACATTTACTTGTCTTCAGTTTGCATATTCAGAGCAAAATAACTTCATTACTTGCTATATATGTTTCATTCTTTAGCCAAATTCAGCATTGATTTCTCTCTTTTTGTTGTTCAAGAACAATGGTCCGCATTTCGAGGTTTACAACACAGGAGTTCTTGGACCAGTTGTCATACATGGAATAGAAGAGGGAAGAAGGGACTTGTCCTGGCAGAAATGGTCATACAAGGTCTGTAAATTAATCTACTATTCATTTATTCAATGAGTTTTCTGCTTAGGAATTCTGTTATTCTTTTCAACAGATTGGGCTTAAAGGAGAAGCAATGAGTTTAGGTTCTTGGAATTCTATACCATTGGTTGACTGGACACCATTTTCCTTAGCAGCAAAGGAACAGAGACCACTGACATGGTACAAGGTTAGGGACAAATCTAAATGCCTTCGTACATGTTTTCCTAATAGTAATAAATGCAGTATAGAATAACAAATTTCTCATTTTATGTTTACTAAAATGATTTTGTGCTACAATTCATATATCACATGTTTCATTATATATTAATTTAAAACATTTGAATACTCATATTAAGCTCTAAAAAATTTTATTTCAGTCATTGATTTTTTTTTTCTTATTCAAATTTGAAATAATAATTTTTAATCTCGATTTGACTAAACTCGTATATATTATTATTATGTTTAACTTTATTAAATTCCTAATTTTTATGAGAGAGTTGTTAAATTTGACTTCAAATACTAGTGTTGATTTGTTTTATCTAATTATTTAAAATTTTGATTCATGGGAATAACTCAGCATTTTGATAATATTTGCAGGCCTATTTTGATGCACCAGAAGGAAATGAGCCCTTAGCTATGGACATGAATAGCATGACCAAAGGTCGAGTTTGGATCAATGGACATTGCATTGGAAGATATTGGACTGCTATTGCTACTGGGGGATGCAGCAGATGCAGCTATTCTGGCAATTACTGGCCTACAAATTGCAGATTTGGTTGTGGCAATCCCACTCAAAAATGGTACAAATTTTTGAATCTCAGGACATCATTTCTGATTGTGGTGTTTTTACTGTACTTTGAACACAAAATTTTTAAAAAAAATTATTCATTGATATTAATTTATAACTAAATTCATCCAATTTGTTTTTTTTTTATTTATCAATATTTGACTTTTGGCGCTTCAATTTCACAAAAGTTGCAATTTCAAATCTACTTCATCTTGATATCAAACAAAACCATAATCAAAATTTAAATAAATTTTTACAAGTTGCTTTCTATACTTTCTCATTTCCTTCATCTTCAGGTACCATGTCCCCAGATCTTGGTTGAAGCCTAAACACAATCTATTGGTGGTCTTTGAAGAAATTGGAGGGGATGCATCAAAGATTTCACTGGTAAAACGGTTTGTGGCAAGAAAATAATGGAAAACCGCCCTCCCTATAAGTAGCCTTCTGAAAGAAAAAAAAGTGGTTAAATTAAGCAAACCTAATATGCTTTTATGGTGATGTGACAAAGTGCTTCTCATAATCAAGAATGAATATTTGGTAAAGTAGGACCCTCCCTACCCCTTTTGTAAGCATCGATAGGTACTCTTTTTCGTTAGTCAAATATTTGTGCTGTTGTGAACTGAAATTGTGCATGATGAAAATTTTTCAAGGCTACCACTTTTCTGAAGCAAATTGACTGTACTTTGGGGGCCCTCAATCCCTATTTCAACCAACCTAATGGAGTATCGAACCATAAATATTTACGTTTAAATTAATTGATTTTTTAATAAAAAATTTATAAAAATAGAAAAATAAATTAAATTTTTAATCAATTTTTATAAAAATGAATATTTTTAATTCAATTGTTTATCCCATTTTTTATATTAATAATATAATTTAATTTATTAAGGTTCTAAAAATTAAAGAGTCTTAGTTAGTACTTAACGAAAGAATCAATCAATCACATCAAGTAGCGAATGAGTTGATCAAAAGTTCAATTAGAAAAGACGAACAGTATATAGATCCAACGGTCAGTACTGCTCTCTGCGTAGTAACGTTGCCAAAGTCAAGATTGGGCCGCTGACTGACATAAACAACAAGACATGATCTGTCGCGAGATGGTTTAGATTTTCTCCACCCTTCTTTGGACGTGACTGCGGGAAATATAGTTTTACCTAGTTTATCAATATTGGCGGTAGCAAATAATTAATTAATTTAAATTTTATAAAAATTTTAATTATTATTATTATTATTAAAATGAAGAATCACCGTGACCTCTCATTTATTTCATATATAAAAATTTTATTATTATTATTATTAAAATGGAGAATCACTGTGACCCCTCATTTATTTCATATATGCCACTTAGGTCCACACTGGAGTGAATAAAAATCCTTGCTTGCACAAAAATATAACGAGTCCATGTTTGATAACATGAATGAGTTAGATTGGTATGTATAAAATATTATCTAGTTCAGCTAAGGTTGACATGTGTTCACAGGTAAGTTCTGATCTTTTTTTTTTATTATTATTTTGTTAATTTAAATTAATGTATATTATTATTTGTTTGATTTAGAATAATAAAATATTAAATTAAAATAATTTATAGTATTTTTTATTTTATATATATAATATAATAAATTATTATTAATTTATTTTTGAATTTTTAATAAAGTAAATATAATATAAATTAATCTAATAATATAAAATAACATAATAATATTTTACAAAATATAATATAATATTATATAATTTTAATGAATTAAATAAACTATAAATTAATATAACAATAAAAAATAATAAAATAGTAATTTATACACGTACAATTTAGTTCAACACCAAATATTATATTCTATTAATTTTATTCATTCTAATTCATTACAATTCAGTGCAGCCTAGCTTAATTGAAACAATACAATATATGCAGCATATTATTATTTTACATTTATTATTATTTTGGGTTGAATCTTGATTGGACTATCAACTTGATTTAGATCCAAATTGAAAAATATATATATATATATATATATATGTATATCAAATTAAGTATAACATGAATTCGATATGAAATAGAATAAATTTAAATTATTTACACTTCATTTGATAATGAGTTATTAACTTTTAAATTATAGCAGATGTAGATGAAATACCAGATATCATATATTACTGAAAAAATAAATAGATCTCACTAAAAATTAATATTATTATTTTTTATATTTAATTTTAAAACAAGATACTATAGTATTAAACAATGCCTTAATATAGTATATTAAATCAATTTTAATAAAAATAATTTTTTTCAAATGAATTTTTATATTAATTTGAATTAAATTATTTTTATACTAACTGACATGTTTCTTGTATAATTTTATTCTAAATTGTGCTTAGAATTAAATATTTTATACCAATTAGTATATTACTGGTGTAATTTTATCTTGATTTCATTAACTTATGCTTTCATAATTATCATTTAAGCTTTCTCCAATAGTGTAGTGTAGTAACTTTTAAATTGTAATTACTCGAGATGAAAATATTAAATATCATATACTATTATAAACAAATAAATAAATCACATTAAAATTTGGTACTATACTTCTTTTAGCCTTAATTTAAAAATACAACGCAAGCCTTAATATAGTAGGTTAAATTAATTTTGATACAAATAATTTTGTCCAAAATTTTTTATTAATTTTAATTAAATTATTTCTATACTAATTTATATGTTTTTCATGTAATTTTGTTCTAAATTGCACTTAGAATTAATTATTATAATATATAAAATTGTTAACTTTTTTTTTAAATTATAATTTTATGAATATTTGATTACACAACGTAAATTCAATTACATTGTGTAATATTTATACACCTAATTTAGCTTAAATAATTAATTTTTTCATAAAAATCTTGTTGGCTCTTTCGCTTGGTCAAAAGTGGAAAATTTTTTAATATTCAATCTTATAAACGAACCACATTAATGTATATTAATACATACGTACGTACATACATACATACATACATACACTTGTCTTGTATCAACATGTAATATCCATTGTTTTGTTTTTTTTTTTTGCTTACGTGTAAACACCAGAGAACAGTACGGTAGTTTCGTAAGAGTAAATCTGGTCATACTGAATCCGAAACTCGAAGTTTCCAGACTCTAGCTATAAAACGTGAAGAGAACGCTCCCGGTCAAACCCAGCCCAACTTTATGATATCTAAGTAGACGCTGACGTGGGTTCTCATCAACCCTCCCATCCTCGCCACAACAACCTCTCATTTTCCAATAAAATTTCAATCCTATCCTTGTTTTCTACTTTTAAACTCAACGGTGGCTGATTCAGCCCCTGTACAGATTCAAACCGTACTACGCGAAACAACAGATCATATAAATATCAAACGGATAAGGACACGTTTGGATGAGATTTTTTCTTCAAAATGTTGTTGTTTCCATTTTTTTTTCTTTCAAATAATCAGTATAAATTTGTTTAAATAATTTAAGGTACTGTATAATATTAATAAAATATTACTATTTTAAACGTCAATTTTCAAAAAAAAAAGGGGCAAAAATTATATTTCAGATAAGGATGATAACCCGTGTTATGAAATTATTTTTGTTTTATGTTGTATCAAATAAAGTTAAATTCAAATTTGATCAATTTATTTAATTAAGTTAATAAATAAAAAAATTTAATATGATATAATTATTAAACATATAAATATATTATCATTATGTTATTTATTTAATATATATTTTGTATATTTTAACATATAATATAAAATATAAATAATATATTTATTCAAATATTAATTAAATTTATTATAACATAATTAAATATTTTTAAAAATATAATAATTATAATTAATTTTTTAAAATATAAAAAATAAAAAATAAATCTATTATATTAAAAATATGTTATTTTACATCATTCATTTAATAATTATATTATTTTATATTAACTCAAACTTATAATTTATGTTATATTTATATCGAATTAACGATCGTGACAAAAATTAATATGCATAATTTTAAAAAATATATTTTTTATTTAATTATCTAATAAAAAGATTGTAGAAAGTAAACTCTTTTCTCGAATTATAATTTTTTTTTACTCTTTTACAATAAATTAAATATTAAATTTTGATATTAAATATAAAAAATTTTAAAATTGTTAGATATTTGAAAATAATATTACAAATAGACCATAATCATCATAAGACACAATATCTTTTTTACAATAAATATATATATTTTTAGTTAGAATACAATTATTATAATAAACAAATTTTTAAGATTACTTTAGGAGAAGTATAAAGTAAAGTTTTTAAAATAAATAAGAATGTTTTAAACAATTTAATCTTTTAAAAAAAATTAAAAACATTCTATAGCCAAAAATTAAATTTAAAATTTTATCGTTTATATTTAAATAATAAAATTTTTTTATGAAAAAAAAAATTAACATTTAAAAAATATTTTTAATAAATAAAAAATTTATACCAAATAAAATCTCAATATGTAATATTTTAAATAAATTAAATAGAAAATAGAGCAAATTCATCATTAAAAAAATTAATTATTCTAATAAAATAGGAGAATTATATTTAAATATTTACCTAAACTCGCAATAATTGATAAACTATAGACCGCCATTTACAAAGAAAACAAAAAATATGGTTTTTGGAAACGGATACCCAAACGCGGCCTTAAATCGATTTAATTGAATATTTGACAATATGTCTCTTGCGTTAACTCATTCATGTCTCTTGTATTCTCCTTCACTGCTGCTTCTCTTCAATGGCCAAACCCAAAGCTCCAAAGCGAACTCTCGAGTCTTACACAGTCAAACACATCAACAAAATAATTAAACGTCAGTAAACTCAAGAAGAATGAATAAAGAAAATTAAATTTATTTCAATTATTAAATTGCTTGTTTCTCTGACACGTGTTGTTTTCAGCCGGCGACTGTGTTTTAATGCGGCCGTCCGAACCATCGAAGCCGTCCTACGTGGCGAAGATCGAGCAGATCGAATCCGACGCGCGTGGAGCCAACGTCAAGGTACAAGTGCGCTGGTACTACCGCCCGGAGGAGTCCATCGGAGGCCGACGACAGTTCCATGGTTCCAAGGAGGTTTTCCTCTCCGATCACTTTGACATTCAGAGCGCGGACACAATCGAAGGAAAGTGTACGGTCCACAGTTTCAAGAGCTACACCAAGCTCGACGCTGTTGGAAACGAGGATTTTTTCTGTCGTTTTGAGTACAACTCCTCAACCGGAGCTTTCAATCCTGATCGCGTCGCTGTGTATGTGGCCAATTTTTTTTTTTTTAATTCAATTGTTGTATTAGTTTATGAATTGTGATTATTTTCTTTTTTTTCTTTTTCTCTAATATCTTCAATAATTTATAACTAAATTGATGTCATTTTCGTAATTGGCTGATGAAATTTTGTTTTACTACATATTGTATAAATTAAAATAACTTTCTTTTATTTTATTGTATTTTGTACCGGTTGAATAATTGTACCAGTTTATGTATTGACAACTATTTGTGCTTTGTTTTTGATGATTGCTTGAACTCTACTATGTGATAACAGTTTCAGATACAAATTGGATAGAATTTCTTAGAAAACAGCAAAATTGTTTTTACTTTTGTTGCTTACTTTAAACTTGTTCACAGGATTGTATCTAGAAGCTCTTTTTTCCCAAAAAAAAAGAAAAAAAAAGAAGAAATTGCAGCTTAACCGACTGTATTTAGAATTTTGTATTCTCTTGTTTTTGAAAACAAAGAATTGTATGTATCTAAGTTTGATTTCCTCACTTGAAGCTTGTTTTTTGGGTCAATATTGTTTTACTCCTGACAAGTTTTAACTTTTGTTGGCAGGTATTGCAAATGTGAAATGCCTTACAACCCTGATGATTTAATGGTTCAGTGTGAAGGATGCAGTGATTGGTAACTCTGTTGCTTTAGTGAAATTGTTTAATTCATTTTAACCCCTCTAAAATGTTCTTTATCCATTATTGTGTACATATTTTAATCCTAAAGTCGTGACATTCTAAAATGATTTCTTTTGTGAATATTGAAGATTCGGATGATTACAAATTGGATTTTTGCTTTCCCTTTTTCCTATTTTTTAAGTTTGTGTTGCATGATTTTTTATGCATTGGAAACATGTAACTGATTTTAGGAGTTGATGCGAACTTGACACACCACAATCAGATATTTGCTTTTACCTGATTGAGTTCCTTCATATTTTGATTTGTCCCATTATGTAACTTAAGTCCAGGAGTTGATTCCAACATTTATTGAGTGTTCATTTTATTTTCTCTTGTTATATCGTGGAATGAAGGGGGTTTGTCTTTTCTTTGATGAGTATTTTTGTTTGACTAGACTTATTGAAATAGCATTGCCTGACTAGCTGTTTTAATTAGTTGCTGTGTAAATACATTGCAGATGATATATACTGAAGCCTGCCCATATCAAGGTGGCAGGTCATATATGGAATGTCCAACTGCAGTAACTATGGAGATTAATTATTGTTTGGAAAGTGGGAAGGCTCCACACATCCTTTTGAAGCTTTATATGAAACAATTGAACTTTTTCTTTAACAAACTGTAGCATCTATTATACTTGGAGCGACTTAGGAGCAAATTTGGGAGAAAGAATATTGAAAATGACCTTAGAGTGGGGTGGGATGATAAAATTGTTTTATTCAACTTAGCTCTTTGGGATGGGGATATCTTTAGTCGAGTTAGTCATTTGCAAATGTTAATAGGTAGTATTCTCTCTGGAAAACACCTTGCTGATTTTAGGTTTGGTTGGCCTGAACTGTGTCTTTAGAAAGACTCCATAGACACACAAAAATACATTGATTTACTAGTTTTGTAGCCATAACTCCTCCTTCCTCCACTTCTTTTTCTCTTTTTTTTCTCTTATATGTTTCTTGAAGAAAAGTTCAAATTTACAGTCATTTGTGTTCAGGATTCAGGTTTTGTGCTGTGTCTGCTTAAATAGGATTACAGAGAAAACCAAGATCTGACTATGTCTTCTGTGAAGAAACTTCTATTCTGAATGACAAAAGATGTTGCAGAATTAAGAAATAATAGTTTTTTTTTTTTAATATTTTTGCCAGGGGGGTGGGTTGGATTGATGCTGAATGTTGTTTTAAGATATGTGTTTGAGCATGGGTAAAAGAATTGGTGGTGGTGAAATGTTCTCAAGGCTGCATGCTCAAATGTCTTACATGGAAGTGATACAAATTTATGTCTAATTTATGGGGTTGTTGCTGTTACCCAATGGTATCATGCATAGACATATCCAATTTATAGAGAAAATATTATGAATTCTAGAGTGAACCAATAGAGTCTTTAGCATGCTGCTTGTGATTCAGGTTTCATCCGACTTGTATTAACATGACCGCTGAGGAATCTAAGAGACTTGATCACTTCTTCTGTGAAAGTTGTTCTACCGAAGGTCAACAGAAGTTGCAGAATTCTCATTCCAACAGCAGACACTCAGATGTAAAGGTATTCCCTTTTTCTGAGATGTTGAAACTCAATTAACATACATTGCTCTGTATGGACCTCTTTTTCCCAGAGTAATTTTTATTTCTGTTATCTGTTCCATTCGTGTTTACATGATTTTAGAGTTCATATTGGACAAGGTTCATAAATATGGCATTAATTCCATCAAATTTGAACCGTGCTGGATATGAAGTTATTTATCTTAACGGTATTGCTCACATTGTGTGTGTATATTGATGGTGTTTCAGGTGGATACCAAACGGCGTCGGAGGTAATAGTAGGACCATAACAGGCTGATGTAGAACTATGGTGAACTGGAACATATTTCCCTCGTTAATCTTTGGGTAGTTATGAAGCAGTCATGGAGGCGAAAGATACCTTATCTGCCTGACAAACTTTAGTAACTGTGAGTCGGTGGGAGCAGCAAACCAAACCGGTCCGAAAATCTGTCTTGTATATTTGCTTGAGGGACAGATGACTTGTTTTTCCTTGGAAGGCCGATGATGATGATGAATGTGGTCGTCTGTAATTATGTAATGTGCATTAGATCACCGGCCGCTCTCTCCCTGTTTGGTTTCGTGTTTATATATAGCAAAGGTTTGTGTATAATACCAACTATTTTAACTTCATCAAATAGCAATAGACAAAAGAGGTCTTTTCATATGTATCAAATCCATCTTAATTGTTAATTTCTGACTCTGCTAGCTGCAGCAAAAAGTAATAAGATATTACAAGATCGCACCATCACTGCGTTGATGTCCATTATCTTCTTAACGGAAAAAGTACCAATTTTTTTTGTAATGAAGTAGAAGTTGTGCAGATGGGGCAACAGCTATTTTTGTATTTTGTTATGAATCTGCCACGATTTGATTCTCTCGAGTGATTTGGCTAAGTTTTGAATCCTATACCGAAAAATGAATTTTCTAACAAAAATTTTGTAAAATTATAAATTTTTCATTGCCAGGACTTGAACATAGAACTCTCGGGTGAGAGACGAGTATCTAACCACGTAGACTGCAGCGGATTAATCGTAAAATCAAATAGTAATATGTTCGAATGCTAAGCCTTGTAAAATGTAAACCTTAGCTCATAAGAAATTATAAGTCACCTTCCAGAAAGCTCTTAAACGTCGAAATCTTCTCACGACAAACACATTGGAATGGTACGTGTATATAAATCAATTTAAACAATTATCATTCAGTTTCCTTATCAGTTTGATACAGTGTGAAACATGAAATACACATATGCAAGTCAATACGAATGGATCAAATCTTTTTCTGAAAAGAATGAAGAAATGAGGGAAACAAAGGGTAAAATTCTTCTTCAGCTTCATGGATGTATCTTGGAACCATCTTTTCCATGTACTACACAAAAAATTTTGTTTTTTAACTTGTCTTTGCTCTCTTCCATACAATAACAATCCCATAGAGATCAGACGATGCCAACAAGTTCTCTCCGTGGTTCCAAGCAACTCCAATAACAGGGAAACGGTGACCCTGCATTTACAAATTTTGGTCACCTTGAGACCAGAGTAAATAAAATCGTAAAACTGGAAAGCTAATACACAGGTGAGATGGACCTGCAGCTTGTTCACGCATGCATGTTTTGGCCGTGTCATATCGTAGAAGTAGACATTTGAATCCTCGCTTCCGGCAACTTTATCTCACAACATCACACAATGTCAGCAAAAAGATGAAACAACTATCTATGTCCTCTTTGGCAAAAGATAAGATTCTGTTCAGTTTTATGCATGCATTCAGTCCTCAACAACGCCTTACAATTTATTTTTGCAGAAATTACCAGCATCTCTGGTTGCAACAGTTGATTTAGTTTGGAAATTCCAATGAAGCCTTTTATTTCTAGTGCTTTGTTTAATGCACAATAAGCACATTTTTCAAAAAAATTTTAAATTTGACACTAAGGTGAATTTTGAAAAGTTCCATACCTGATAAGAACCTTTAAAAAAACACAGGCAGAATAGAAATGATGAATGTGTTATTGAATAGCATACTAACCTATGTACTCTCCTTTTTCAAGGGAAAGCAATGGACAGAATGATGTACGAATGCTGTGCACTTGGGGAGCTAATTTGAGCGAGCAACTGAGAGTAATATAACCTTGTATTTCCACAGCAACACTGTAACATAAACATACCAGCTTTCTGTCAATGCTTTAATTAAAACCAAAAACAGAAGGCATGTTCTTACTTCCTGACCTAAAGAAAGACAAACTTCCATCTTGAGTACATGTCAGCAACACAGGACCCTTTGCAAACAGAGAGAAACTCTGGTACTGCACAGTTGTGACTGGATATTTGTGCTTCCCAGTAGATCGACGACAATGAGAACGAGATAATACACCCACGTGGGAGTCCATAGTAACTGAGTATATGCATCCCTACATGTGTATCCCAGTTAATAATGTCCATCAAAACTACAGAGTATAAGCATGTACTGATTATACCTGTCCATCCCCACAGAAAAGGAGCTGACCAGTGTGATCATGATCCATAGAAGTAACTTCACTGTCAACAACCACTTTATTAATAACTCTCCCAGTGCTGAAATTGAATACCTGGAATATTATCAATCAAAGGACGGAATTAATTGAAGCTAACATAATCTATGGGTCTTGAATCATTCGGAATCATTTTAAGTAACCAAGTATGAAATTCTAACTTCAAACTTCAGCATGAAAGGTGGCAAACATGCAACAAAAGAGGACATGTGTAAAAGTAGGAGAATACAAGAATGTCAGGACAACCAACTTGGAGAAACTATAACGTGATTCCGAGTAGTAAAATAATATTATCAAAATGCAGCAAGCAAAGGTATGCGAGGATTACAGTGATCTCTTTGTTTGAATTGCCAACTGAAAGGAAGTTGTTATTTACCTGCATAAAGAAGTGGAAAAAAGTGAAATTTTAGGTCAATCAGGTCAAGAATACTGAACAAAGAGAGATATGCACCATGTTTGCAATTGCAGAACCCCCCATTGCACACACCTAAAGTCTCTCAATCTAACAATGGATATAGAAATGAAATCTGTTAAAAACAATTAATATTTAGAGAGAGATACAAGTTTAAAAGAATTAAATTGACAACAAAATTAAAATAAAATGGAAAAGGATGGATGCTCTATATTTTAAACTGCGATTACTAAAGACGATCTGATTCACATGAAACCAGGCTTGGTTGGTCCCAACAAGAATTGTTCTTATTGCCTTAACAAGGTTTAAAGTCAATAAAAATAATCAGAGGCTACTTACAGGGTGAAAACGTATACACAGTTGTGAAGAGACTCCATAAATTACTCTGATGCAATCGCCTTTTGATAACTCCCATACTCGCACAGTTTTATCCATGGAGGATGACGCAATATATTGATTGTTTGATGAGAAGTCAAAGTCTGAAAATAAAATATTAGCTATTCAGAAATAAGATACAGAAAAATATAGAAACTGGACTCAACTTAATGAACTTTATATTTAATTCTGGTATTTGTGAGACTATACGTATTATGTAGAACATATAAGGTTGCAATCATATTTTATCCCCTAAGCAGGAAAGATTAGGTAGGGCAAGTTGTTGCAACATATTCCCAATGAAAGCGAGCCTATCCAAAAGAAAGTCTTTAAAGACAATAATGATGCATCAAAATTTAGGAACAAGTTTCAATATTTCACACTTTATCCTCACTGGACAACAGGTCCATTTTTTTCAGAAAAAAATAAAAAATCGGCTTTATATTGTCATGCATCATAACATATTACACAATGATATTAGACAAAATGTAAAATGGGAATAGTGCTACATGTTTTGTTTCTACATTCATTTCCCTTAGTTCATCAAAAACAGTACATAATTAAAGTTCAGTCTACCTCTTAATCTAGGACCAGGTGTCAGCAGTAATACTACTTGGAGAACAAACAGTGATGCTTAAGCTCAGCCAATCTCATGCATCACTCATTTCATCAAATATAACAGAGGTGTGTGTGTGTGTGTCAGATTACATTCACACTTTTAATGACAGAATAAGAAGATAAGGCATGCCTGCAAATACTTGACACTAAGATACAAGAAAAGATAAAAGAAACAATACCAGTTAATCCAACCTGTGACATCTTTTGAATGCCCACTTAATAGCTTGATGATTTTAGGTGGATCAGAGACAGTGCAAATGGTCAAGGTTCCATCTGATGCTCCATATGCAAGCAGATCAGAACTCATGTGCCCAAACTTCAAAATGGTAACTGCATGTTAAAAAATCAGGCTTCCCTTGAAATATTAAAACTTACCACTCAAATTAATAATAAAAGAGATGAATGGTTTAAGGGGAAAAAATTACCGGCTGCTTTGCATTCATCAAATATGCAATGCATTCCAACAAAAGAATATGCAGGTTCAGGCCCTCGACGACGTAAGTGATCACTATTACTGGTAGTTGAGCTGATACTTGTTCTATGACAAGAAGCTACAAAGCCACTTCTCAGGTCCTGTAAGGAGAGAACAAACAACTTACCCTGATTACAAAGAGGAAATAAAACGAAATTGGATAGATTCTCTGCAATTGCCATGAAACTATTGCTGTTATTATGTAAACTGTTTTACAACTGAAGTTCAAGTGAAATGGATTAAAATAGCAACATCATAATGAGATAATTCTCAATGTCTGCACTTAACAACATCATCCAATTATTGTTTTCTCTTAATCATAAAGAGTGCAACAACATTGAGATGTAGACTATGTATAAAGCTATCAGCAGCACAAATCACATATTGAGGAGTCACAGAGTCTTTTAATCATGTGGTGATTTGATATCCAGAGTTCCATTTTTTGAGTGGAATTAAGCATAATCCTCAGCACGTATTTTAAAAAAAAGGTCTGCAGACATGCATATATAGAATATTTCTAACATAAATGAAAGATTTGAGAGAAAGGAAGAGGCAGGAAGGTGGAAGAAGATTGGTTAATGTACCATGCATTGAATTTTTGCTTTCTTTTAAAAAATATGCAAAAATTAAATGAAAGATCCACGACAAATTAAACAGAGGCACCTCCATAAGTTAATTTGGTAAAACTGCAATTTCAAAATGTAATTATTGAGGGGGAATGGGATTGGTCCAGTAGATAGTAGTCTTCCTCCTTACAAAGCACAAATTATTCAATACCCAAAATGTCTTGATACCGATGTAGTGGATTCTTGGACATTGTTACTGATGTCTAACAGCAAAAGAAATGCAAAATGAGGTAAAATTGAAACACTACAAAGATATAAGAAAATGAATTTATCATATAAGTTGTACATACTCTGCTAGAACTCAAGCTGTCCACATCATACAAAAGGGAGAGTGGACTTGGAGATGGAAGCCATCGCCCACTGATGCATCAACCAGGAAATTACCCTGATGTCAGAATTGTATAGAAAAATAAATTCAAAAACAGAACCCACAAATCAGAAAATAGCATGATCACAAAACTTCTTTGCCAGTTCAGAATACAAGGCAAAAGAGAATAAATCAGAGGAAGTAACCATCTTAGTAAAAGCACAGGAAAAAAAGAGAGGTACTGTATCAACCAATACTGTGACTTCTTGAAGTTAAACACTAATGGGGTTCTCTCAAATATGCGAACAAAATTCTTCCGAAAACAAATGTTAGAGCATACAATTTTAGATCTAACCATATCTGTCCCATTGTTAACCTGTACAGTCAAGAGGAAATCGAATTGTACATACAACCACAGAAAGACTTTGTAAAAAACCAACATGCTCTGGTGATAATATGAGTTGGCAGTATACCACAGGCCCAGTTTGAGTCTTTTTAAGATTTTGAACACAATCTCTACATGCTTACCACTAACATATTCCTGCTACAGAAAATATTTGGTTCTTGAGTTCATGATATGCAGAATACAAATACCAGAGGTTTTCCTAGTAGATTCATTGTTGAATTGCTAATACTACCAATACAGCAGTACTATTAGACATGACTCCCAAGGCAAACAGTTGCCTCTCAAATAAAGTCCCTCTTCTTGCTTTTGTTATAATGTCTTCATAATTATTCCTCAAATCGTCATTATGATAAAATATTTCAGTGCCCATAAGCAGGCATATGGTATTCCTAGGTGCACTCAAAAACCATCGCTTTTGCTCAAAAGAAAGACACGCTGTGAATATTAAATCAAACGCGTAAGAGTGAGCTTTTTAATCTTTTCACAGAATGTTCATTTACATTGGGTATGTTGTATATCAAAGTTACAATGTGGTCATGCCTAACACATTGAAACACTTTTCATTTTTGTACTAAGTCCAACTAAACTAAAAGAAATTAAGAACTAAACAAGACAGTGACTTCAATTTGAATTTCATACTAATTAGTACAAAAATATATAGAGAAAGATAATGAATCAAATTCAAATGGACATTTGTTTTCATGACTTCTGAGGCATTACATTGGTGTATCCAATCCTCCCAGTAGTTATGATCTCCAATTAGGATGCATAATTTTCACAAGGTTAACCAGACTGATGATGATAATAAATACACGGTACTCAACTACTCATCAAGTAAAATTTCAGCAACCTGTTTCCAGGAGCAATTTGGTGTCTTGATATTTGCAATTCCCAATTTCTTGGCCTGCAAATGTAATTACGATAGGCCACATAACCTTTTCCATTGCATCTCCAATCCTTCAACACAGACAAATATGGGGACAATTGTTTAAACTTCACAATGAATTAACAAGAAGATTGAAAAAAACAAAGAGAAACAAGCTAAATATAAGGCTCAAAACTCTTAATATTGGTACTACTTACAATAAATAATAATACAGATTTTAATTCAATGAGGGCAACATAACAACAAGAGTTGTAAACATACAAAGAGAACGCTTGCACATTACTTCCAAAAAAAATGTATATGAAGTTAAAGAAGATAACAAAATGTTCCAGCCATCAGATTCTGAACATTATCAATTCAAAACTTAATTGCCTAACATATAATGAAATCAAACATGATGACCAAACTAAGCTATATTCCTTCCGCGAGGCAGTCAATCTACAGCTTCATCCCTCCAATGAGAAATAGATTTTGCAGAATTATAGTTATGACCAAACTACAAAATCACTTTCAGCCTAAAACAATCTAAAACAACTTAAGGACTACAAAATTTGAAAATTGACTTCTCTCCACTTGAGCTCATCATCTATGAATAATCACACTTCTTTAAAACCAAAGTAGTTTGACACATTCCGTGTTTTCTACTTCGCAACTGGCACATCTGCAAATGCTTTCAGTACAGCCAAAGGTGCTTTTAGAATAACAAAAAAGTTTTTCTATCTATTTTGTAGTTTGTGCTTTTAGATAATCAAAAACGGCTTTGTATCTATTTTCTTGTTTTTATTTAATACAGATTAAAGCAGTTTTTGAAATCTGCATGGTTGTTTTAAGAAAAGCATTCCATAGACACTTTTAGAAAGTGCTTTTCAGATCCCAACAAAGTGTTTTCCAAAGAAGTATTTGATAAGTACTTCTTCAGAATGAACTTTTTAAGTATCTTTGCGAATAAAGGTTTTACTTAAAATTCTCTCTACAAAACCACTACAAAATGAATCTTAAATTCATTTATAATTGATAATGCAACAACATGGATTAATCAAAAAAGCATGCTCAGGCCATAGCACCCGCATACAAACTTGTTCCCACGTCAATCAGTTGTTTACTTCTACACTAAACATCCAAACACATACACAGATCTCCTCACTGCACAAATTATGAACAAAATGTAACATCACCGATTCAAAACAGTCACACATTGGATTTAAACGCGTTTAATTACTTCTTAAACTCTTAATCTGGTCCAAATCATGCACTAAACGTCTAAAATTTACAATTCTAAGATAAATACAGATCTACGCGAGTCACTGTTTCAAGACATAAACATATAAATGATATTACACTGAATATGAAAATGCCACCGGAAAAATAAAGAAAAAAGTACCAATCGACGACGGATACGGGACTCGGTCTTGCGAAAGAGAAGGAGACGCCGAATTCCGACATAATCGAGATCGGAATCGGCGCTCGCTGGTTGAAGTAAGCAACTAAACAATTCTGGAACTACCACATTCTCTTTTTTATTATTACTATCGCCATCATTATTCTCTTCCTTTGTTGTTGTTGTTGTTGTTGTTGAGCTGCTTTGGTTGACAATCTCCTCCTCTGCCATTCTTTCAGAATCACTGCTTTACTTCATCAGCGGCCATTCGCTGCCGTAGGTTTAATGTGCACGGTCGAGCTCGGACGGAGATCGGACAACTGTTTGATCGAAATCAATGGTTCTGATTGATTTGAAGAGTAGGAGGTAAGTCAGTGTATTTCCTGATTCGTGTATTATTTCGTTGAATTACAGGTTGAAAGAATTTATTTTTTATCAAAATTGATTTAAGATAAAAGGAGAAGGATCATTAATCGAACATTCATACCGCCGGCGCCAGGAACTTATGAAATGGAAGTGCCAGTTCATTTTTTAAGACGCGATGCGGTTTTCAGAAACACTTCCCTTTTACCTTTACGGGCCCTGGTGTCAAATGTCTTGCATTTCGGATCAAAATACCTCGAGTCTTATTTTGTATATTTCACAGAGTTTCATTCGAATTTCGAATAATGCACTGTTGACCACAAATATAACAAATATTTTACTTGAACTAAAAATACAATTGGCCCAAAAATTGGGCAATTTCCGTTAAAAACCCTTTCAGATTTGGTTTGAGAAAAGAAAATGAATAAGATAATTATCACATTTGTCCTTATGCTTTGTAAAATTAACAAAAAGGTTCATACATTTACCACTTATTTCATATTCATCCCTTATCAAAAAGATAATTAGAACGCTTGAATTTGAGGATCTGTTTTGTTGTTATAATCTCTTTTAATTTGTTGTTCATGAAATCAAAAAAGGGTAGTGAATCCGTAAATTTTTGGTAACATAGTAGAATGAAACTAGCATCACTTGACAAGGATAAACTTGCAACAATTGGTAAATTGATAGATTCTGTTGTTATTTTTGTAGACTACAGGGCCAAACTTATTAATTCTCAGAGAGGCACACCGACGGCGTTTTTAAGGCAACGAGATCCCAAGTTCACTACAAATATAATAATGAGGGATACCATACAATAATTTTGCAGAACTTTGGATCACTCAATAAAAGTTTAAGAGATTTAATTCAATCCATGTCGCCCAATACTTGTAACATTTCAAGTCTTTATTGTATGATATATGTCATCAATTCTATTACTTCAAGAATATTGTATTACAAGTTAAACAGACTAAATCAAGTTTTACTCCTTGGCCACATTGTTGAACAGAGGGGTAAAAATAGCAATGCCTTATATTACTTCAAGAATATTGTATTACAAGTTAAACAGACTAAATCAAGTTCTACTCCTTGGCCACATTGTTGAACAGAGAGGTAAAAATAGCAATGCCTTGTGTAAAGAGAAGATTGAAATTAACATTGACTCAGAATTTTGCATTTATTCCAGGAAGTTCAGAAAATAAAAAGTTTAGAGTATCGCTTATGATTCAGCTGTTGTAGAGTCATCAAGTTGATGCCAATATCTGTTATAAAACCACAATAAATCAGCTTCCACAGCATACCCGTCTTGATTGCGGTGCCAACTATAGTGAGCGTGAGTTCTGTTCTTGATGTCAAAAATGGCATGCCCAAAACTGGCCTCGCGATAGGCAGAGTACGGCGGCTGTGGCTCCGTCACGCTACAAAACCAAAAATAACCAATTTTGGTGTTTAGCTATTCCCAGAAAAAATAAAAGAAAAGCACATTATTTCTTGCGTGTATAATAATCTTACTTGGTTGCTAATCCTTCAAGATTGCCTCCATCACCAATGGTTATGTACACAGGTGCAGATTGATCCTTTACAGGGCTGCAAAGACCATTTATCACATTGTATGCAATGTTGGATACACGTTCCTGAGTTTCAGTCAATGAGTTCTTGAGTTAGAGCAGAGCAAAGACAAATCTCCACCGTAAACTAGAGATGCCAAAATGAATATGTACAAATGCTGTGTTTAAATTTTAGTTTTACTTATGTATCATTTTGAACTCAAATGGAAAATGGAGAATTTCCAAACAGAAGAACTTGTGCATACTTCAATGTTTTGCCCTAATGAAGTGTTTACATTTCAAAGGTGTTGAAGTTATCATAAAATGTATGAAGAGATTTCATGAAAATAGAAAACAATTTATCAAAAACAATCCCTAGTGCTTCGGAAACTAATATCACAGAAGGAATACTTACAGATCGTTCATAGGCATGGACGTGACCTGCAAAGACCACGTCAACTTTGTATTGCACAAACCATGGCTCATACATTACTCTCATTGTTTCTCCTTCCATGTAATGATAGTTGTAGCTATTATACCATGGGCAATGCATAAGAACAATCAGCCATGGAGTCTCGCTTCTGTTAACTTTGGGTAGCTCCTTTTTCAGCCATTCATATTGAGGAGTGTATTTACCTACAGAAATCCACAAAAAAAGATATCAGGAAGGGAAAAATTGGAAGCAGTATACAGTGATTGCAAGAATTTCTGAGTTAGCAGGGAAATAATTAATAATATAGCACTACAAGAAATCAGAGACACAGAAGCTCTGACAAAGTATGAAGAGCCACATCCCTATGAAATAAGAAGCAGCAAAATCTGTACAAACTCCTCTCCCCCAAGACAAAATAGGATTCTGTTTTCATATTTTGAGAATTTAAAGATCTCATGAATTCTTTAACAAAAATCCCTTTAGCACCAAACGGAATAATAGAAATAAAAACTCTGCTTCCAGCCAGGTTTGAAACTGCATTTACCAGAAATATGGAGCAATAAAAAAACAACTCCCCTAAAAGATTGTCTTAACAATATTTAGACCACCAAAAATTTCTAAGAACTGCTAGTCTAGCTAGTTGAGCAATTTTTGTTGCATACATGCATTTTGCACAGTCTAGTCGACATTTTTGTTAATAAACGTGACAAACTAATTACCATATGCTGAGTATGAAGACAGGACTATGATGTATGCTGAAGCTCTCTTTATTGAGTACCAGAAGGGAGCAGTACTTTCTGATAATCTGTAAGGGACATGATAACGGTGAGTATATGGCTTAAAAGGTTTGGATTCACCCTGCCAAAAAAAAAATCAACTCTTCTGTTAAAACATAACACAGAATCTTCTCTGAGATATGCCAGGCATACATAAAGAAATAGCAGTAATAATAATAGCATATATTTTCAAGATTCAGTATATTCTGTGGTCTTCTTCCAGCCCTAGCCTAAGGAATGATTTGATTTGGCCAAGCTAATGTAAATTTCAAACCCTTTGCCCCCTAGGTAAGCCAAAGAAGTGAACCATTCTCAAAATTAGGTGGAGCATAATTCTTAGCTCCGATGAGTGACCTTATGCTAATTATAAATTTGAATAAAAGATTGAAGTTAAATGCAGTACAGTATTCCTAACATGATGACACTACATGATTGAAAGTAATTGTTACTAGGATCCAATTTGCACTGAACAGAAATTATAGAAAATAGAATGCAGAGGACTGCATTTTCTTTCCACAAATATTTTATCAGATGCTTACTATTTCTGGGGCAAAGTCAATTTCGTGATTCCCGGCTGTCCATATCCATGGTTGGTAAGCAACACTCCTTTCAACAAATCTTCCCCATGTATCCCACCTAACATTATCATGGTTTGGATAGTTGTCAGCATAAGAGAGGTCACCAACAAACAACACGGTCTGCCCTTTCCGTGGATTCATCTCGTAATGAGTAAGTGTCCTGTTAGAATCAAAACTCTGACCAAGATCCCCTGCAAACCGTGCCCAATGGTTATGTATGTACATGCGTATAAATATAACTAGGACCACAGCACAAAGATTTAACCACTGACAACATTTACCTGAGTATTTATTAAACCATTCCAGGGAATTTAGGACCAAACTTAGGTTAGCTCCAAGAAGAAATTGGTAAGTTAAAATCTAAATTTTGTCAAATCCACAATAGAAATACGTTTTAGAACTGTGGTTTGTAGCCAACCCTCCCAAACAGTGTATAAACTTGAACAATTCAAAATTTCAATAGATTTTTACTTACCAATGAGGCCAAATGTATATGGGACATCCGGGCCAACTTCTGGAGGAGTAATAAACCAGAAGGTACGTTCGGTGTGTCCAATCCCAACCACATAGAAATATTTGGTGTTGAACTGTCCAAAATTCACACAATCAATAAAATAAACATCATATCCAAATAAAGTTCTTCAAGTGAAACTCAGTTGACAATCCAAATTTCTCCACCAAATTGATAGACAACTAAAAAGAATGCAAGTAATACGGGGCTGTTAATGAATGCAGCAATGCAGATGATAACAATTTGATTAAGAAAGAAAAAGAAACAATCAAATGCACCTCCAAATTTCTGATGGTGCAGTGGTGAATGTAACCAGAAGTGTAATTGTAGAATTTGTAAATATAGAGTTTGCCCTCAGCCTGTTTCTTCTGCTTGCAATTTTCACTCCAATAAACCACTGTACTAGAGCCTGGTTCATCCGCAGTCACCCATGACACTATCACTGCCTTCCCCACATGATCTCCTTGTGTTATATGAACCTATAATTCAGACTAACCAAAAGTCAAAATTTAATCAAGATCAAAACTTAAAACAAAAATGAAATCATACCCATCAATTCATTCAAGGAAACAAACAAAATTGTGAAGATATGCATCTAAATTAGTCAAGAAAACAGAAAATAAATGGAAAGAACGGAAGAAATACCTGTTGAGGAGCATTATAACCAGGAGGGACTCGAAAGACATCACTATCCAGAGGCATGTCAATAGTTTTCTCAACTTTTCTCACAAAACTGCTAGTTTTACCCCCATTACACAGCAAAGCCGGATTCAAAACCAAACACAAAACAACAGCAAAACCTGCAAAACAAGAAGAAGAAGAAGAAAATCCCAGCAAGCCCATTTTTGAGCTTATTCTGCTCAGCCCGAGAACCGCTGTAAGCAACTCAAGAAGACATTGTCTCCTTCGTACATATATATAGAGAGAGAAACTCTGTCATTTTATCATGAACTAAATATTCAGGGCGAAATACGAATATACAGCGTAGATGTCAATGTTTTGAATGCTAAGACGATTCGTTTTCCTCGGTGAACATGAACCAGATGTCAATTCTCAAGATACATGTCAAAGCGTAGATGTCGAGCAGTATTATAAAAATTTGACTTGGAGGCTTGAGGAAACGTTGCGAACTTCTGATAACAGGGAACGGTTACGGTACGTACGTGTATTTTTATATTTCGAAATTTTTTAGTTTTATAATTTAGAATAATTTTTATAAAATTTATAAAAAATTATTAAAATAAATAATAAATAATATTTAAAATATCAATAAAAAAATTAAAATATATAATAAATAATATTTAAAATATATTAATATAAAAATTAAAATAAATAAATATAAAAAGATATTCGTATATTTTATAGACAACCTTGCAATAATAATATTACCAAAATTATGATCGGTTAGCCCGTAAAAAGGAAGCTCAGGCAGGCTAACCTGCCAAGCTGGTCCAAGCTTGCACAATATTTATATTGAGTCCATTTTAAAAAATATAGGTCTGGCATAGTCCATAAAGCTTAGCGTAAGTGAGCCAGGCAAATTTTTATTTTTTTTCTTCTTTTTTTATTTTTCGCCACTTGTTAGTTCGTTATTTCTTCCACTTTTTTCTCCTAATTTGCTTAGTCTTACCAACTTAACTAGCCAACCTTTAAGCTCTTTCTCTCTCCTCTTAACAATTACCTGAACTTACCTGTATCTCTCCTCTTAGCTTCTATTTCAATTGTTTTGCAGAGGATGGATCCGAATATAGAACAACAAGAGTAGGTGGTGCAATAGACATTTTCAGATAATTAGAATAGTTAAATTTAAACGGTAAAAAAAGAGTTAGAAGGTATTTATAAATTAAAAATTTTATAAATAAAGAGGTAAACATCTCTCATTTTTTCAATCTATCTTCAATTTTACTATTTTTATGTGTTTTTTTTTTTAAATTTATAAACCCTAATTTAATTCAAAGAAAATAATTTTCGTGTTATATTTTAAATCTTAATTGAATTTACAATAACTACACCCACAAGTACAATTTCTATTCCATCATATTTTTATATTTATATGTTTATTTCTTATTTGTTGGTTATTATCTTGTACAATTATACTTTGCTAGCTTGCTGCTTTATTATTTTAATTTTCTAGTTTCCTTTTTCTTTTAATAGAGATAATATATAAAGTTTATAGGTTAGTTTGAATAAATTATTTAGACTACAAATATGTTATGCGTGTTAAATTCTTGATTGTACATATTTTAATAATTATATTAAAGAAAATTTTAGAAATTTCTAATTTTTTGGAGATATTTGATTATATTTGTGAAGAGTAAATACTACTTTGCTAATTTATTATTTTGAAGAGTAAACATGAAATGAATTTTTGATTAAAAATAATTGTGAAAATGCTTTGGTTTAAGTCAACTCTTTATAAACAATTTTAGAGAGTAAACATTGACATTTCTTGAAAGTTTTTCTTACTTTTTCATTGTTATTTAGTATCAATATAGCAAATGTCCCAAAATGAAGTAATTAGACAATTTTTGGTTAGAAGTTTGATTAAGTTTGACAATCTAAAATGTGTCATAAAAATGTTTCTAATAAGGTTACCATGTTAGGTAGCTTAAAATGTGAAAATGTTGGTCTAAAAATCATGTAAAATTGATGTTTTTCCATTGTCTTATATATGGGAAATGTATGATTCTACTTATAAGAGCTCCAAAATGAGGGTATTATGCTTGTAATTATCATCAGGAGTACAAGAAAAAATAATCAACATATAAATTTTTTGTTATTTTTTGTTATAACTATCATCAATATTTATGGTTATGTGCCATTGTATGAATTTTTTATTTATTAATATAAGATTCTACGTGCCCCTAGAGATGTGACTTGTGTTCATTTTTGCACTATATTGATGATTCATAAAGGACAAAAGTCACAGAACTAATGCTTGCATAAAGTCATATAGATTTATACTATCTAATACACTAGTTATTTGCTATAATAGTTAATTTGGATATGAAAAAAGCGAAAATAATTGACAATTGCATATTTTATGGCCATGACATTGCTAATTTAAAACTTTCTGAGTTTTGAGTCTTTTTATGTGATGCATTTTTGTTGTCTTTATGAAAACCTAAAAACTTATATAAATTAATTAGTAAATAACTAGTTAACATGAAAATTTTTCATCAAATAATGATTATTGCATTAAATAGCACATAAGGATATAGTACCATAAAAACATGTATAAAAAAATAAAAAATTTTAGCACGTTAAAGTATAAAAGTTTGTTTGGGAATGAGGCATGACCAGGTAGTTGGATCAAAATTTTTTGTTTCATACAAAATTTATTCATAATATGAACTTATACAATAAATTTATTTACATTTTAGCTCATAAATATTATATCCTTATTAAATAAAATCATGTAATAGTACTTACCCTATCTTGCTATCATATTGTAATATATAAATTTTTATTTTTATTTTTTATTGATAATATACTTTTTATAAGTAATTATTGCTAAAAAAAAATAAAATAAATTTGTTAATTCACCAAATTTACATATTTCTGTTTTGATATTAAAATTTTATTATTTTTACATTCTGAAGCAATATCAAATGGACAAAATTTGGATGGAAGAGAAACTAATTCTGTTGCACTAAGTACTATTAGCTTTAAAAGGGCAAGAATATCAAGTATTTGAAAAATTTTTACATTAAAGTTTTGAGTTAATAATATAATCAAAAAATAAGAATAGAAAGTCATTTGTAAGTTATGTAAAGCTTTTCTAAGTACGAAGAGTGGAGCTAGATATTTGAAACGATTTATGACAAAATATATGCAACAACATGCTCCCTTGAATAACCACACTCAATCTTTACTTGCACTAAATTCTCTCGAAGACAATATTATCACTTGTTTTAGGTACTCAAATCAACACATAAAGGAAGGGTTGGCTAAATGGATTGCATCGAATAAATATCCTTTCACTCATTCATAAAATAGAATATTTCAAAATTTTATAAAAAGATATGTTTAATCTTATTTCAAATTAATACTTAGAATTACATATAAGAGTAATTGTATAAGACTATTTTAACAAACAAAAATGTTTTGATTACAATTTTTTTTTAAAGATGTTACTTCTGTTATTTTTAATTATTGAACTGAATATAATAGGTCATGTTATGTTTATGTTACTTCTCATTACATTGATGATAATTGAATATTGTATAAAAGAATTATTGTATTTTATGAATTAGAATATCTACATAATACTTTTTTCATTTTCAATGCAATAATAAGTGTTTTTAGAGATTATGACATACAAGATAAAATTTTTAACATTATTTTTAATAATACATCTGTTAATAATACTGCTATTGAATTGTTTACCAATAACATAATACCTGCACGTAATTTTAGTACACAATTTTTTTTATATATAAGATCTGTTTATCTTATTATTTGTTTAATTATACAAGATGGTTTAAATTTAATTAATTGTCATATAGAAAAAAAAAATAGAGTGCATTACAACACATTTCATCAAGGGATTCTAAAAGACAAGATTTTAATTTCTTTTTATTGTATTATGGATTACAACTTGGGAAGTTCAAGCTTGACGTTAAAACTCATTAAAATTCTATTTATTTGATGGTAAAATCTTATGTTAATTATAGTGATACAATTACTAATTTTAATAATTAAAAGTTAAATGCTATGCTATTGAATTCTAGATTGTGGTATTTAATTTTATGAATTTCTTAAAAATATTTTATAATGTTATATTATCGTATTCACATGTTTATTTTCTAACTTCATATTGTATTTTAAATTATTTATTTGATATTAGTTATACTTTTACTAGTTATAGAAATATTAATGAGTTTCAAAATATTTGTTTTATTATAGAAAATATTTTTAAAAAATATTAAAAGGATATACCAGTATTATTTATATATGAGCAGTAATGGACTTTTAAATAAACATTTCTGGTACAATTAAGTTAGTAAATATAATTGTAAAAAATTTAAATGTTATACTTGATATAGATAACTCTTCTATTAAAAATATTTTAAATAATATTTATAATCAATACCAAGATATATTTGGAATAAATATATCAATTTATTAATGCAATGATGAACTTATAGCTAATATCCCTTCATAAAAATTTTTAAACACTGTTATAAATAGATTTGCTTACTCTTTTTCTTTTACTAGCATAAATGAATTAGAAAATTATTTTTTTTACTAATTATAATTTGATATTTAGTATAGATAAAAAAAAAAATGTTTTATAGTGGTGAAAGCAAATGACAGGGTATTCCCTATGTTTTGTATCATAACCCATGATCTACTAACTCCTCAAGTGTCTATAGTAGCATTGAAATCTGCTTTTAGTGCATGAAATAAAAAATTAGATGAACGTAGATCAAGATTGTCAACTGAAGCATTTAATAGTTTGATATGCTTAAAAGATTGAGAGGATGCAAAACTAAAACTTCAAGATCAAGTCGTAGATGATAATAAGATGATGATGATGATGATTTGAGAATAGGAAGTTGTTCTATTAATGAAAATTAGTTTATAATATTTATAATTTTAAATTTTTAATATTTGAATTCTATTAGAAAATAAGAAAATGAGTGAAGGGCAAATAATAAATAGTTCAATAAATGCTAATATAGTTGGGATGTGCTGTAACTGTAGTAATGCAAGTTCACTCGTGAAAATTAACTTATAATATTATAATTTGATTGGCAAATTAATTTAAAATAAATATTTCAAAATTATTTGATATATAATATTTTTTTTTTATTTTGTTCTAAGTGATGTTAATGTATTTGTCATTTGTTAATTATATAATAATTTTTTTTCTTTTAATACACTCATCACTCGTGGTTTTTAATGTTGTAATATTTAAATGATAACATTTATGATAATTATTTGAAATTAATAGTATTAGTAATTTATTATTACTATTATATTTTATTTATTTATTTTTATAATAATAAATATAAAATATCAAAATACACATATGTTACATTTACATGACATATATGCTTTGAAGCCTTTGATGATCCTAGTTTGCATAATCAAAAACATCCACAAAGTTGGCATGTTAAAAATTTAAAATTGATAAAATGAATGAAATAATATAGAAAAAAAAAAGTTATATATATATATATATAGATATATTAAAATAATAAATAAAAATTACAAAAAAAAAAAATTAATGTTTAGTAAGATTGAGGAACCTAGGCCGAGCCTAGAACCTCAGGAGCTTAAACTTGGCCTGGGCCCTTAAGGGCCTGTACCTGGCCTCATGAGCTTAGGCTTGACCCCGAGCCCTTAAAGGATTTTATCTTTAAAGCCTGGCCTAATCTATCGACGGACTGAGTCAGGTCGAAGCCACTACTATAAATGGGCTGTGCTAGGTTAGGTCGGATCCAAGCTAGCCCAGACCAATAAACATCTTCCCTGGATGATTTTTATAAATATAAAAAAAATATATAAAAATCAATAAGATAGGTTTTTTCGATGGTTTCCATGGCGATGGTTAGTACAGAGCGTCAAGTGTAATCTTGGACATTATCAGATAAATTTATAGGCTTCAGTTTTTTGGAATATTTGTCTACCATGGATGTGACATGGACAGTTGTCACATTGTATAGTGACAGTAAATCATAAATAAACATAATTCATTATAATGTTTGTATCCTAATGATAAATTAAATATTTTATAAATATAATTAATAGTACATGTATTATACCTTAAAACGATGACATGTAGTGAAGAGGATTTGCCATTAGTTTATTTGGGAATTTATTATTTATTGAAAACATTCTTGATTGCTGTTGTTGTTGTTGTTGTTGTTGTTGTCCGCTAAACAATCAAGATGTAAGATCAACGGATGACAATAAACGTTGCAAGGACGATAGAATACTACTTGAGCCATCAGGTCATCTCCAAAGTTCAATTAGAGTTGGTCGTGGATGTCCAGGAAGGAAGCTCTGATTGATTTTGCAATTTTCTTTTATCGCCCATAGCACCAATCAATCAATCAATTCACACTCTTTCATGGGGCGTTTGTCCAACCAGACATGAAAAATGGTCCCGTGTTTCGTTTTTCACGTTTTTTAAAATATTTTGCATGAATATAAACTTCATTGAATTCAACGGCTGATTGCGAATATGAAAAGTCAATGGATGAAAATAAAATTTTGAGAAAAACATAGAATAGGACTTAAACCATGCGACCAGAATGGGATAGATTGCGAATGCGAAGAGTCCAAGAAAGCAAGCCTTGATTGATTGAGTTGCATGGGCTCATATCAATCTCTCCCATCATGCAAGTCTTTAAAACAAAGGTGTGGTGTGTTACGAGGACTGAGTCACGCAAGGGGGATATTTTAAAATTTAAAATTTAGTTTAAAATTAATTTAATATTAAATATTATAAAGTTATATTTCAAAAATTTATCCAAACTCCAAAAATTTTAAATAATAATAAAAAAAAAAACCACCTCGGTGCGACTCCTGAGTACATTTAATTGTATCATATACACTTACATTTTATTTAAATCTTTGAGTTGTAATTTTCAACTTTTTCTTTCTTGCTTTCAACTCTTTTCTTGTAATTTTAACTTATAAAAATATAATAAAAAATATTTAAAAAATTATAATAAAAGAATTATACAATATAACAAAAGAATTAAAATTATAATAACAAATTTTAAAATAAATAAAAATAATATAACTGAATACGTACACCGTAATTTTATTATTATGCGAAATCTTTTAAAAGAAATTTATTAAAAATAGTTGTATTACTACTTCATATATTTAACTGTGAACATCATTTTTCCATGTATTCTGAAAATAATATTTATATAATTAGCACCAATAACTTGTCTTAAAAGGTGTAATTAGAGTAACAAAGACATGTGAAAAGAACTAAAAGATACTTTATCAATCAACAAACATCAAATTGAATAATTTTTATGTTACAAAAAAAATATAGTTTAAGACATCAGTAGCTTCATTTGCTGCGTACTAAGTAGTTATGTGTTATTTATTCATTAAAATAATGAATTGGAATAATAATTTAAAAAAAAATTAAAAATTTTTTGCTATAACTTGATATTAATTATAAAAATATCAAAAATTAAGTACTTTTCTCCAAATTTTTTTTTCAAAATTTATTACATAATTTATATATTTGAGTCAAGAATTATCTTTTATAAATTGGGGATTCTAAGGAATATATTTAGCAATTAAACTTACGGAGAAAAATTTTATAGTCAAAGTGATTTTCAAATTTACATTTTTTATAATTAAAGAAAAAGGGAATAGGATTTAAATATATTAAGAATAAATTTTTTTTTGAACACTAACATGGGATTTGGGCCAAAACTGTTACAAATTGTTTGGTTTCTTAAGCAAATATTTGCCGGCAGGAATGAGGTATCCTAAAAACAGTCCTTTCTTTTCCCGAGAGCACCCACCTGATTGTCTTTCATAATTTTAAAAAAGAAAAATGGCTGTAATCAGTATACAAGTGGAGTGCTCATAGCAGAATCAGTTAGGCACTGTATTTGTGTCTCAATATAAAACCAATCTTAGTACCGGTTCGGTTCGGTTCGGCCGCTAGGTCTGATTTCTGAAATCATCACCTTGTTTGGTTTGGTTTGCTTTGTTTTGCATTGTCCGTAAGCAAAATATGAACTGCACATTAAACTGAAAGATTACCAGCCAACTTCCCGTGATTAGAACATTGCAAACAAAACGACTTCCCGTTTCGTTCGTGTGGCAAGTTATAATTTATATTCAACTACTAATAACTTTTTTAAAATATGACAAAATGTAAATTATATTCATTTTTAATGGGGAATTCAAACTCATATATTTTATAGTATTGTTTTTAAACTAAGTTTTTCTTTGATAGTGCTAATTAGCATTCGATAAATACTAAATTACAAATATAAGTATTTATTACTATTAACTATAATGAATGTTTATTAAATTTAATAAGTATTAGAAATAATTTTTAAATAAATACATAATTATATATTAATTACATAATCAATACTATTTAATGTACTTTAGGGATAACATTAAAATTTTAATAAATTTATTTATAAAATATTTAAAAAAAATAAAATTAAGTATATTTTACTTGTGTTAATTTTTTTTTCTTTTTTATATTTTTGTTCAATACATAAATTACGTGTTCACACATTATTGACGTAAAGATCATATAATTTCAAAATAAGTTAAGATACTATTTAATCATATTTTATTTTTTTATTTATTTATTGATAAAATAAAGTTTTTGTTCTCACGAGAACTAAAATAAAATAATTACAAAATTTTAAAAGATGAAAATTATTTTATATTTTGCAAATCAAAAAAGATGACAAAAGGTAATAACATAAATTATTTGCATATAAATACAATTTAGGATAATATATTTACCGCACATTTCACATATTATTATTTTGATAAAATAATTTTTTTCACTATTAAAAAGAAAGAAACACTTACTCAAATAAGACCTGAACTTTTTTAAAAGAATAAATGTTATGTCTCATTTTAATTATCACAATAATTAATTTAAAAATGAAGTGTGAAGAATAGTGGAACTGTAACAAATTGTAAACCATTTACTAAATATATTTATTGATAATATAAAAGTGATCAAATAATATATTTTAACTGTCAACACATTAGCATAAGTGATTGTTCCTAAAGAGCAATTCAATCATAAGAGAATAAATAAGTTATCTATTGCACGATAAAAGTATATTTGATCAATTGATTAAAAATATATAATTTTGTAGAAGAAAAATATTTAAAAAATCAAAATTTTGTTAAAAATAATATTCAAACAATAAATATACTTATTTTCTAAACCAGGCTCCATAATAGTTAATTATTCATGAAGCGATATTTGTCTCTGAAATGGTATTTGTCCTTGAAGCTATACAAATACTTAACGCTATATTTTATCCCTATAATGGCATTAAAATTAAAAAATGAAGAAAAGTCTTTATGCATATACAAGAGAAATGTGGGATTGTAATGATGCAATTATTTGAAAATGAATTTTATTTATAGTAGTCATTGAAATTATGAAAGACGATTATAACCCATAAATTATTAATAAATGTAAACATAGATAAATGATTGGTTTTAGTGGAAATAAGTAATTTAAGTACAATTGACTTCTCTTAGCAAACGTGAAGTATTTAAACTTGTAGTACAAATATCTGAAGATGTTAAAACAATTAGATACAAGTAGATATTTTATAAGAAAACATAATAAAAAAATAAGACAAAAGATATAAAACACAATGTTTTGATGAAAGTTTCTTGCAGAAACCTAGAATTGACTATAATGAAATGCATTCTCTTGTTATAGATACAATTACATTTCGATTTTTATAAGTTTGACAATTTCAAAAAGACTTAAAATGCATTTTATAGAAATAGTGACAGCTTACTTATATAATTCAATTGATACTGATATTTTTATGAAAATCTACGAAAGGATATAGAATGGCTAAAGTATATATATATTTATATGAAAAAATGTCATTTGTTCTCAATCAAATTACAACAATATTTATATAAATTGAAATAATCTAGTCACATATTGTACAATCACTTGAGTAAATATTTGATTAAAAAAAGTACAATAAAAATCCAATATACCTATACATATTCATAAAGAAAACATAATATAGATTATCCATTTTAGTAATATATGCCAATGACATGAAAATAATTAAAACTCTTAAAGTAGTTTTGAAAATTGGAAAATATTTGAGAAAGAATTTTGAATAAATAATTTAGGAAAAAATAGTTATTATTTCGATATGTAGATCAAGCACAAATCTAACAGTATATTTATCCATTAATCTGTTTATGTTAAAAAAATTTTAAAATATATCAATATAGATAAAGCTCATCTGTTAATTATTCCAATGGTTGTTTGGTCTTTTAATTCTAAAAAGGAACCATTTCACATTAAAGAAAATAATGAATAAATATTTAGTTTAAAAGTACCACATTTTAATACGATTGGAGCCTTATTATATTTGGCATAATGTACAAGATTGAATATAATTTTTTCTGTGAATTTGTCAATTAGATTTAGTTATTTATTCACTCGTCAACATTGAAATGACATTAAACTTATTTTTTGTTACCTTCATAAAATGATAGATTCAAAATTATTTTATTCTAATAAATAAATACAAAATTCAAAATTAATTGGTTATGCAGATACTAATTATCTTTTTGATTTGCTTGTTCACAAACAAGATATATTTTTACTTATAATTATATAGCAATTTCATAACAATTCACAAAGCAAATTTATTACCATTCCTTTAATTATTCTGAGATTCTTGCATTATATTAAGCACGTAGGGAATGTATATGATTGTGATATATTATCCATCATATCTTAAAGTAAATGCAATCTATCTCTATTACAAATTTTTCAACAACAATCTATGAAGATAATATTGCTTATATTGCTCAAGTTAAAAAAAGATACATTAAAGAAAATTTGATACAAATGCGTATTATCTAAGTTTTTCTACACTCATAAATTTTAGTAGAACCAACAAATTGGTGTTAAATAATTCACTCCTTCAATAATTATGTTGATTTTTTTTACTAAAATTTTACTTACATCAACTTTTAAGAAGCTGGTGCATAGAATTTACATATGTTAATTTCATAAATTGAGAAATTAATATTTGAAGGAGATAATTTTATCAAAGGGGAATATAATCTCTTTCAAAAGAAGAATTGTAAAAAATTTTGAATAAATATGTGCTATACCTTCTTTTTTTTTTTCACTTTAATTAGACTTTTTTTTTCCACTAAATTTTACTAGTAAAGTTTTTAATGATACATAATTGGCAAAACTAAAAGTAGTGTAATTCAAAGAAGAGTGTTAGGATGAGTGGTGGCTTCCACTGCAATCCCAAATCACCAAATTAACCATGGTTTCTTTATATATATATATATATACACACACACACACACACAAATGAGATAAAATTAAGAGTATTTATTTTTTACATAATTTTTTACATAATTTATATATTATTAGACTAATTCCAATTGAATGGTAAAAATTACATTTCACATATGCATTAATGATAATACATTAACTATATAAATTAAATTTGATCTTATTATTAAAAGTGTGTAATTTAATCGTTGAATAATAATTATAAAAAATTATGTAAAATAAAAAATTCTAAATCCTGTCCACGTATATACACTCACACACACAAAATAAAATTTTATATTATTTATAAATTTTTAAATTAACAATATGTTACATGTGTGTGTTCGTACGCATGTGTTTAAAAGAATTTATAATTAATATAAAATTATTAATCTAAAAATTTATAATTAATATAAAAATCTATATAACTTAAAAGAACCAGCATAATATATTTCTTTATACATCGAAAATCATGTCCATTCAACAAATAAAAAGGGCATTATGACCTTATTATAATTTTATTTTCATAATTTATTTACAACAATCAAACAATTGTTATATCTTTTTCTTATTCTTCCATCCATTCTTCAATGTTATTTACCAGATAACAAAAATACATAAATAATTACACGACTGCAAGCAGTGACGGGTGAACATACCCATTTTGTTGCCATTGTACATTCATCGAACATATCCTATTCTCACCTACTTTATTATAAAATAGACAAAAAAAATATTAAAATAAATAAATAAATAAATAATAGCAAAAAGAAGACAAAAGTCGGTTCCCAAAACTAATCCAACTAACATTCAAAACGTGCAACCACAAGTCTCTCGTCATCCCTGTTTTCATGGACTCCCAAAATGACACGACAACTCCGTTCAAAAACCAAGAAGCTAAGCAACCACCGTTCAAAACCAAATACTCCACTCGTGACATGTGGCATATCCTCATTGGACACTCCTTCTTTTCTTTCTCTTCCCCAAGAAAAACCCACCCTCCAATCCCCGACTCCTTTAGCTATACTGACGTGTATAACTTGTTTATTTTAGGTATATAATTATTAACTAATTAATATCCGTGACATCATTATTATTATTATTATTTAATTATTAATTCTTTTTAATTACATTAATTCTATATTATTAATAATATTATTATATTTTAATTATAAAAAATTTGAATTCTTAATTAAGGAAAGATTGATAAAAGAATTCATGGTATTATATTAATCTTGACTAATAATTTGTACGTAATCCGTATTTATAAATTACATTAATGTCTGTATTTTCCTTTTTTTTTTTTAAATTTAAATATATAAAAAATATATAGGTGATTAGTTGGGGTGTGTGTATTTATACACGTGTGCTTGAGTTCTCGTCTTTTCAGTTGTGTAAAGTTATGGAACGTAAGACGTTGCTTCTGGTTCTGTTCTATTTCCTTTTCGTCGCCGCTGATTCAGCTGAGACGTTCTCCGACGATCAGCTGATCAGGCAGGTAACTGAAGGCGGCGATGAGATCGTCAACCAAGGTAGCTCTGAGCTCTTGGGTGCAGAGCATCATTTCTCGCTCTTCAAGAAGAACTTCGGCAAATCTTACGCTTCGCAAGAGGAGCACAACTACAGGTTCAAGGTGTTCAAGGCGAACCTGAGACGCGCGGCGCGTCACCAGAAACTCGACCCGAGCGCCAGTCACGGTGTGACTCAGTTTTCCGATTTGACTCCGGCTGAGTTCCGAAGGACTTATCTCGGGCTTAGGAAGTTGAGGTTGCCTAAGGACGCGAACCAGGCTCCGATTTTACCGACTAATGATTTGCCGGAGGATTTTGATTGGAGAGAGAAGGGAGCTGTCGCGCCTGTCAAAAATCAGGTCGTTTACTTTTATCTTTTTTGGGTTTAGTTGTGTTTCTTCGTTACTATTATTGTTTTATTATACGATTTGCTAAAATTTGTGTTTGGTTACTAAATTTACTGTTTTATATTATTTGATCTGGTAACTTAGTACGATTTGTATATTGTTATCCGTTAAAACATTTCTGAGTTCAGTTCACGAAGTTGACTTTTTGATCAAGTTTTTAAGTACTGATTTTCTTAGTATGACGTTTTATTCTCGTTTAAATATTTTGATTGCAAACGATATTCGTTTTTTCTTAAAAGAAATCCCTGTATGTTAGGTTTGACTTTGGTTTTGCAGTTTATGCTTTCATTGGAAATTAGTTTTGGTCTTTGATTTGTTTGAGGTGCTTATATTTGAATTTGGATATGAAGGAAATTTTGTTGGATTTATTGTTTATGATTGTTTATTGGGGTTGATTAGGGTTCATGCGGATCATGCTGGAGCTTCAGTACCACAGGAGCCCTGGAAGGTGCTAACTTCCTGGCAACCGGAAACCTTGTTAGCCTTAGTGAGCAACAGCTTGTGGATTGCGATCACGAGGTTCAATCCTTTACCTCTTTATTTTAAGGCTATAGTTGCACCTTGTGAAGATGACTCACTGTTGAATTGATTGTGTTCTTGCCCTTGGTTCTCAAACAAATATAGTTTAATTGGATTTATAATAACCACGTGTGAAATTTATTCTGATTTTAATATTTTACGGTACTGCCTCGTGGTAGTTAATGTAATGTTGCTTTCATAAGGATTTTGCTTTTCTTTTAGTTCTATGTTTAAATTTGGTGATCTTTTATTGTAGAAATTGCAATCAGATACAAGTTTTTAATCTTTTCTTGGAGCTAATCCCACTAGCTGCAAAGGATCATGTGGTTACATTTTTTTGGTTTTCTGTTCTTCACTCTGTTTTGATTGTAAATTATTTCGTTTAGATTGGTTTATATAATCTCCAATACACATTCTTTGTTGGAACTATTCGAGGGAGGAAATGAATTCATGTTGCTCACCATACACGGTATTTGATTTAACACTGGAACCAATGTAAATGTCATTTCTGTGTTGTTGTTCATGTGGTTGAACAGGCTTGACACTGCACAACTAGCTCTTTGCTTGCTGGCGGCATTGTGTCTTTTTGTGCTGTTATATGGTGTTCTTTTGATACTAATATTGGTTGGCCTTTCTATAGTTATGAAAGCTTACAAAATGGAAGTCACTTGCTGTATTCCGGGGCCCACTTTATGTTTACATTTGTGCAGCTCGTTGCATTTATCATCTTTTTGTTTATAATTGTGTCTGAATGCAGAATGCTTCTATATCAACTTTTTCTTTTCCCAATAACATGACTGACTAACATCATGTGTTTTGGCAGTGTGATCCAGAGGAACAAGGTGCTTGTGATTCTGGATGTAACGGTGGGCTTATGAATAGTGCCTTTGAGTACACACTCAAGGCCGGTGGGCTTATGCGAGAGGAAGACTATCCTTACACTGGTACTGATCGTGGCACCTGCAAGTTTGATAAAACAAAGATCGTTGCCTCTGTGGCCAACTTCAGTGTCGTCTCCCTCGATGAGGATCAAATTGCTGCCAATCTTGTGAAAAATGGTCCTCTTGCAGGTAAACGACTCTTGTAGCCTGTTGTTTTATGTTGGTTCATTGCTTTTGATTTCGTGTCTAGATTTGCAATTACATTTTATACTGATCACGATATCAGTGGCTGTAATTGTCATCTCTTCTTTTATTTGAATGCAGTGGCCATCAATGCAGTGTTCATGCAGACATATGTTGGAGGAGTTTCATGCCCATACATATGCTCAAAGCGGTTGGATCACGGAGTCTTGCTCGTAGGTTACGGTGCAGCTGGCTATGCTCCAGTCAGGATGAAGGAAAAGCCATACTGGATCATAAAGAATTCATGGGGAGAGAACTGGGGAGAGAAGGGATACTACAAAATCTGCAGGGGTCGCAATATCTGTGGAGTCGACTCCATGGTTTCGACAGTTGCTGCTGCTGTTCGTTCCGACTCTTAGTTGGTTATGAGCTCTGCTGATGTTTAGTCCATTGGATGTTTTGTACATAAAGCGTGCTACTTTTGATGTCGAAACTCAATTAAAACTTATGCATCTGGGGTTAAATCAATACAAATGAAATGTCTCATTTATGTCTTTTATGTGCAATTTCACCTTTGTTGTGAAGAAATACTATTCTGATTTTACATAAATCCATCAAACACATGATGTGAAATTTGTGCAATGTCATAATTTTGGTTTCAAATAGATCCCATGTAGATTTATGCTCCTATGAGTTATGGCTATGACCAACTCTATTGTTGGTCAATTAACATTAAAGAAATTATAAAATCTTCTGTTATTGTACAACAGTTATACAGGTATTTGTTTCGTTGTGATTTTTGTTCGTGACAAGTATGCTATCAGAATGTCTGGGACATCGAGTTTCAAGCTAAGCCCTAAACACTCAAAAATACAAGTAAGAATGGTAGCATGTGCAGCTAGCAGAGACTCGCATGCATTGATAATCAGATGTGGCGCTGGAAGAGAACATCAAAAGAAGTTTTTCTCCTTAAAACGTTTGTGATCTACGACACTATTTACCTGCGACATCCACGTTGGCTGACAATTACCAGAGCAACTGTCTCCAATAGCCCACAGCAATTTTGCGACCGACTGGCACTCAACGGACTGGAATTTCAGAAACAGTTTTGATTTTCGGATTATATTTTGAGGATATAAAAAACAACTTCGTGCTATTTCCGACCGTATATTGAGTTTCTGATTTGTGCGCGTTTTTTTTATGGGTATTTTGAATTTTCAAAAGAAAAAATTCATATAAAAATTTGGCGACATAATGGCTGCATAACACATTGACTGTACATCATTAACTTCCATTTGCAATCTTAGCTTTTCGGGCTGCAATAAATTTAACATTCCAAGGTATGCACCAAAATGGAAACCAGAAGTGCTTCATACAGAAGCATGCTCTTGTTTCACAAATCCCACAGAAGGCCATGCTAGTACCACCATATATTGGCACATAACCATAAAACCACCTTCATAGGCGAAACAAATTATACTTGTATACTGATAATCACAACAGCAACCGCATCAAATGGCAACAGGTCTCTATATTTTATTTATGTAAATAAAATAGCTGAATAAATGAGATGAGCGATTGTTACACATTGCACTAACTGCTAACACATACAATACCGCGGGCCTAATGAGGAAACTGCCGCTTATTCCTTTCCAATAAAAGAAATAAACCACCACTGAAAGGGAGGGGGCAAATGCTCCAAAGGGAGAAAAGTCTCCTATTCCCTCTACCGGATACCTCATGATCGACCTCTTCGTTATGCTCAAATGAAAAAATCTGCATACAACCACAGTTATGCACACACAACTGAATAACCTTCGACAAGAAAACTATTATTTGATTAGTGCATCATTCATCTTCATCACCAACTAATGAAAATGAAAATGGATAGAATTTGTATCCATCTCCCTCGTAAAACTTGTTCTGAAATTCCACCCAGTGAAGACGCAAAGCATGCAAGAAGGCACTAAGAGTTTCCATCACTAGCAACACGCCCACAGTTGCAAATATAAAGACAATGATGCCAACAATTAGGATAATTACATTGTTGAACCTGTGCACCATGTAATTGACAAAGTTATCATCCATAATATATAAAAGATAGCCACTTGGTTGTTTAGCTGCTACTGTGAGGCATAAATATAATAGGAAAATTGAAGGTCTCAAGATGAATTTAAGAAAAATCACATTATCCAAGGCATATACTTATTGCTATTTGGTTACCTCTTTAAAATCCAAGAGATATAAATTCAGAGAATTACCCACAAACAGGCTACCATAATTGTTTATTTAGTTGTAATCATTATTCTTCTCATTATTCTCAAAGCAGTATCATAACATGAATCCACTTACCCCCAAGCCAAAAGGAGGACTTTCTCATAGAACACACTTGACAGTTCTGAGTGGGCAAGACTGCAGAAAGTAAAATGGAAAAAAATACAATTGGTCACCATTAACAAAGACTCCAATTATATATATATATATATATATATGAAGAATGGATAATTACTATAGTCATAGAAATATAACAAAGTGACCGCTGGGTGTCAAGCTGAATATATGTGGAGAAGTGGTGCATGAACATATGTCAGGATAGGTCCATGCAAGCATGAAAGTTTGAGCTAATTTCCGCGATTCCAAATCTTCCACTAAAATATCAAAATATTGTTTTAATTTAATAAGGACAGTTGAGATAGATATCTCATTTCTATTTACCTCAGGGCCCATAAACGTAGGTAAGAAGCTGTGTTTGAAACTGCTCCAAGTACAAATTCTATTGTGTGTATGAGTTGATGTACAAAAACTTCACTGAACTCAAATTCTTCGTGACCATGGGAATCATGAGTTGTGTGTGGTTGAAGAGACTCCTCTGTGTTTACTAGTAGCATGTATGCTTGCCCTTGGTGCCTCTGAGGAAACATATCTATCATAAGTGAAGGAAAAGGGAAAAAAAGAATGCTCCAAAAACAAATTAAGCAAGAAATTGGCAAATAGGAAAATTCCTGCTTACACCCTGGTGTTGCTTCTTTAAAAGAAAAGGCTTTGGAAACAGCATCCATGGTACAGAAACAAGAGCCAGCAATAACAACACAAGCTGAAAATAAAACTCACAAGAAGAGTAAGTGTATGTGATGCAAATAAGCAAGAGAAATAAGCTTTAATAAAAGAAGAAGAAGAAGAAGAAGAAGAAGAAGAAAGAAGAAGAAACCAACCTGAGCTGTTTTTTGCCCAGAAAAAAGCTGGTTTTCCCCCAATTCATCAGTAGGACTCAAGAACATATATATCATTACGTGATACAAATCAGCTTGTGAACCAGTCCACCACTTCAATGATAAGGAGTGAAAGATAGCCAAACAGGCTGTTTAAAAATATCATCTGGGGAATAAATTGAAACCTATAATAATGCATGAGAATGGGTAATCTTTTAGCTGCACGCAACTAATCACCATCGACAACTCTGGAAGAGCTTAGAAGCTGCTCGAGCAAGTTGAGATCCAGATTACCAAATCAAACTTACCAGATATTGAGGCCATTCCGGAAGAATTGTGCATTGAAATAACTCAATATGATCCCAAGGTTCATTTGGACCACCCCAAGAAGGATTGACATTTTCATTTTCAGAGAGTTGAGAAATGGCAGCTCACTACGGGTACCATGCCACACAGGATCGACACCGAATGGGTAAGTGTCACGCACTTTAACTAAGCCTACTGTAGTAGCATATCTGCAAAAAGAAATGCCAGATACTGTAACTATCTACTGCAAAAGCAGTTACTTCAGTGGGGAAAAGCTTACACAATGTATTGAAGGTAGTGAAATACCTGCAAGACAGGTCGCGGCATGCATATGCCGACCGAGCAAATAATTCAAATGGGACTGAGAAGAACTCATTATAAATCAAGCCAGTGTAAATTGAAAAGAGCGCCATCATCATAATAACATAGCGGCCACCAAAGGTCATTTCTGTGATATCTCCAAGCTTCTGCAGGTCATAAAAATTTTAATTAGACTGCGAACCACAACTCCGCAAAGAAAAATGTGAAGACAGACAATGAAACTTATGACAAAACAAGTAGTTTAACAATATCAAAAAGCTGGAAGAAAACTAGTGAAGTGTTGCAAGGACACCCACAAAATAACACACTGCCCAAAATCAATCCTAATATAGTGATCTGTATAAAAAGGTGACCTCTAGGTCCCTCGACAAATTCAGGCAAAAACTAACCAACAGCAAACGTCATAACTTAATTGCAATCCATTGTTACTTCAATCATCTTTGACATTCTTCTCTATGTGTTCTTGAATCAGACTTTGATGCAGTCAAATTGTTCTTGTTTATGCCAATATGCAAAGGGACAAATTTGGGAAAAATCAACACTCTTTATTAAAAAATGAGCTTATAAAGTCAATGTCACACCATTTCACAATGATCCCGGTATAAGCACATTATAGAATAAAACAGACAAATGAACATAACAAGATTACCTGAATTATTCTTACAAGTAAAACTCAACCAGGAACACTTCAATGTCAAAACAAGATTACCTGGCCAGAAAGTTTCTTTTCCCGGATTATAAAAAATAAGGTTGCAAGTAACAAGCATATTCCATGCCCCCAATCACCAAACATGACAGCGAAAAGAAAAGGAAATGTGACAACAGTGAATACACCAGGGTTTGCTTCTTGATACCTAGCCACCCTGTAATTACATGTCATAGCAGCATTTACTCTCAGTTAGTTCCATCACTTTTATCAAATAAATATAGGAAGGAAAAAGTAAGATATGAACATAGAAAGCTTGCATAAGTTCACACAGGAACATGTGCATGGAGCCTGCTGTTATCTCTGACAAAGTGTAGTTAGATAAGAACTGATACATCATTGTACTATATAATTGGAAAATACTCTAAATACTCCATATATTCTTCAAAATAAACCAGAAACAATATTCAGGAGTTTACTGTCAATTTTCTGACTTTACTTCTGCTTAGCCTTGGCTGATCTATAAATGTACTGCCAGTCATTATATATGTTTGTGCAACAAAATTGGCTCTTACATAGATCTCCCACTTTTCAAACTTGCTAATTGGTCAGAAAGGTTGAGATGAAGAAAATATGTGGCCCTAGAATATCAATGGATTTGAACCTAAGAATGTTATTTATTCTTTTTTGTCCATTTCAGGATAGCATTGCAGAGACAAGGTCTTAACTATTGATTATCTGATGAGTTGGTAGTATATTTCTCAACAGATGTTACAACCACTAAAGTCTTCAGAAACCATGAGACCATAACAAAGCCTTATTCTGCACCATGTTAAATGCTCAAGAAGGATAAGGTGGACCTGATGTTCTAGCAGTCAATTTTTGCTCTGTATTCATATTCTAGCCTTTTGATTTCAGCATTGGAGGATCTTCTCAATAAATGACATCCAGGTCTGATCTGGGTCCCTTCTTTTGGAGAGCAACTCCAAAAGATAATATTTTTATTAGGTGCACTTACAAGGATAGAGAGAAGTGTACCTTTATCGCACATCAAAGCTAATAATTTTATGCTGAAGGAAATAAAGTTGCATTTTTAAAGCCCCACACACAGTTTGTCTACTCAGGATTATACAGTCCAGAGATCAACTCCCCTTCTGATATTCACTACTTCTGGCTGATAGAACCATTTTCTCAGTGGCTTTTTGACTTTGATCCAAAAACTTCCCCATAACAGTTGTAATACTGTATACCAAATTAGGGTGAGGTACGGATTTACAAAGTTTAGCTGTAGATACAGATATACAGAGTTTAGCTGCAGATAATTAAGAAAAGACAGATCTTTAAGGGAGAAAGAACACGTGCAAAGAGTTACTAAGAACTCAATATACTCAAGTGGTTCCCCTTTATATGATCTCTCTCTCTTTTTTTTTTTTTTTTATATATATATATATTTCACTCATTTGATCCTATCAACCTAGTACTATTCCTGATATATAAAGTTTTAGCCTAACATACTAACAACTATTATACAAATATTCTTAAGAACATAAAATTAAATTTACCAAAGTGAATTAAAGAAACCAACAATCAGAATAGAAGAGCTGATGTTGGGGAGACGGAATAAGACAGTGAAGGAAGTGTCTCTCTACCTTCGCTGAATATGTTGATTAATAAGACTCAAAAGAAAATTTTAGAGCTTTTAGAAAATAAAGAGAGAATTCCTTTACTGAATTTTCGATGATCTTTTTATTGAAACTAAGGGGTTTATATACAACTCAGTTGTTAACTCTGGTTTGGACTAACCATTGTTAAACTGACTCAACTTTAGCTAAATTACAAAATAATACAAACTTTTGGACTGTCGGCCATTTGAGGGAGAGACAGCTGGTGGTAGTTGGAAATATTTACAATTATTACAAGCTTTTTTAAAGAGTGGTAGCTGGAAAGTAAGATTCTTCAATCATCTGCCAATTCTATCAGGTTGTCTTTATCATCAGATGTATCTGGTCCTTCTTGATAATCTCCAAATGAGTTGATATCCATATAAGCCCTGATGTCTTGGAAGTGGGCTTCTTCATTTGGATCTTCATGGATCTGGCCCAAGAAAGGTGTGTAAAGGTTCATGTTGCAATGCTTGGTAAACACCTTCATATTTTTATCTTCCATATGCAGATTATAATGATGAATTCATGACCTAAACTTCTGGGCTGATAGAAAAAGGCTCCTCATTCCAATAATATTCTAAAATGTAGTGGTTTTGTAATGAGAAATAGTTCTTGGAAAAATCTGAAAGTGAGAAGGTTGAGAGCATAAAAATACTTCAATTAGTATCTCCATTTTAGCTGCTTCTGGATATCCTGTAGAGTAACTTGCAGGGATGGAGTTAATCTGTAGATTTAAAAAACCATTCATACACCGTCGGTATTCAAAGTATGCATACATGATTTGGGCTAGTCTCCAATACATCGGCTCAATGAATTTCTTGATCTGGTCTGGATGTGTTATCACTATTCTTGATAAAAAGCCCATTTCTAGCAACATTTTTAATGAGATAAAAATATGAAAGTATTTATCAAGCATTGCAACATGAACCTCTACACACCTTTCTTGGACCAGATCCATGAAGATCCAAATGAAGAAGCCCACTTTCAAGACATCAGGGCTTATATGGATATCAACTCATTTGGAGATTATCAAGAAGGACCAGATACATCTGATGATGAAGACAACCTGATAGAATTGGCAGATGATTGAAGAATCTTGCTTTCTAGCTGCCACTCTTTAAAAAAGCTTGTAATAATTGTAAATATTTTCATCTACCACCAGCTGTCTCTCCCTCAAATGGCCGACAGTCCAAAAGTAACTAAAATTTGTATTATTTTGTAATTTAGCTAAAGTTGAGTCAGTTTAACAATGATTAGTCCAAACCAGAGTTAACAACTGAGTTGTATATAAACCCCTTAGTTTCAATAAAAAGATCATCGAAAATTCAGCAAAGGAATTCTCTCTTTATTTTCTAAAAACTCTAAAATTTTCTTTTGAATCTTATTAATCAACATATTCAGCGAAGGTAGAGAAACGCTCCTTTCACTGTCTTATTCCGTCTCTCCAACATCAGCTCTTCTATTCTGATTGTTGGTTTCTTTAATTCACTTTGGTAAATTTCAATTTAGAAGAATTAAAAAAATAATTAATGATTTACCCAATTTAAAATTACCTCCAAAAAATAGCTATATAATAATAGAAACAGATGGAAGCCTAGATGGATGGGGAGGAATTCTTAAATGGAAACCAAATACAGAAGATCTCCGAAGTATGGAAAAAATTAGCAGATATACTAGTGGAAAATATAAAACTAAAGTAACAACTATTGATGCAGAAATCTTAGCATGCATAAATACTTTAGAAAAATTTATAATTTTTATATTTGATAAATTAGAATATACTCTTAGAGTAGATTGTCAAGCCATAGTAAAATTTTATAATAAGATAAATAGCAGTAAGCTAAGTACAAAACAGATGGATAAAATTTATGGATTATATTAGGATTACTGGAATAGACTGTAAAATAGAACATGTTAAAGCCAATGAAAATTTCCTTGCAGATAAATTATCTAGAATAATTGATAATGGATAAATAACATAATAGAAAAATATAATTATGTAAAAATAAATAGTTTTGCATTATTAATTCATGCTAGAAATGGATTTTTTTTATCAAGAATAGTGTGATAACACATCCAGACCAGATCAAGAAATTCATTGAGTCGATGTATTGGAGACTAGCCTAAATCCTATATGTAAAACATATAGAAGAATTATTAAAAGAAGGATTAATTAGAAGTTCAAAAAGCAGACATAGGACGACAACTTTTATAATACAAAAACATAGTGAAATAGTAAGAGGAAAGAGTAGGATGGTATTTAATTATAAGAGATTAAATGATAATACATATAAGGATCAATACACCTTACTAGGAATAGATTATTTATTATTAAAAATAAAGAATAAAGAGATATATAGTAAATTTGACCTAAAATCAAGATTTCATCAAGTAGTCATGCACCCAGAGAGTATAGAATGGACAGCTTTCACCTCACCAATAGGACATTATAAATGGTTAGTAATGCCCTTTGGATTAAAAAATGTCCCTAACATATTTCAGCGTAAAATGGAAATATATTTAAAAAATTAGATAACTTCATAGTATGTTATATAGATGATATTCTGATATTTAGTAATAATATCCAAGACCATATAGGACATCTAAAAGTATTTTTTAAGATTTGTGAAAATGAAGGATTAGTACTTAGTAAAAGTAATTGCAAAATTGGACAAAGTAAAATAGAATTTCTAGGACTAGAAATAGGAAAAGGAATAATAAAATTACAACCACGTATAATTAAAAAGGTAATAAATTTTAAAGAAGATATAACCACAAAGAAAGAATTAGAAAGTTTTTTAAGATTAATTAATTATACTAGAAATTATATTCCAAATTTAGGAAGACTAATAGGATCTTTTTATAATAAATTAAAAATAGGAGGAGAAATTAAGTTCAATAATGAAGATAAAAAGCAATTTATAAGAATTAAAGAAATAATTAATGATTTACCCAATTTAGAATTACCTCCAAAAAATAGCTATATAATAATAGAAACAGATGGAAGCCTAGATGAATGGGGAGGAATTCTTAAACCCTAAAGTATTATATAATACAGGACCTTTAGAATTTAGGGCATCTTTATTAAAAGTTACTAATGAAGAAAGAATTAGTGTAACAGAAGGACAAGCTAAGATAATAGACATAATAGATAAAAATACTATTAAGCAAATAAAAAGGGAAGGAAAGACATTAGTACATTCAGAATTAATAGTAATAGGAGTAAAAGGATTAACTAGAGTAGGAATATGAGCAAAAACGCTCATTATGTTATTAGATACTAGTTGGATAAAAGATATGAGGAAAACAACATTAGGAACTATAGAGGTAGATATGAATAGTGATACAGGATTATTTTATTATGCACCAAATAAAATAAAGTCAATTAATGATTTAGAAAAATTAAAAATAGGAATACAAACAAAAGGATACGAAGATTATGAAGGAGAGAACCTAGTAATAACAATAGGATATTTAGGAAGGGCAAGTAATAGATCAGGAAATAGATACAAAGTACAAATAGACTCCATAATAAATGGATTATCAACTAAAGGAATAAGAATGATAAAACCAGAAATAATAGATCCTACAAGACTAGCAGGATTAGGATGGAATTTAGAAAAATTTGTAACCATGAATAAAAATAATACAGTATTAATACCAGAAAGTAGTCAGATATATACAGATTTAAGTGGTAACCAGACTATAAGATTTGATAATTTTATAGAACAAAAACCTATAGGAACTTCCAAATTAGATAACGATGAAGAGTCTTACCAACATTAGGAAGAAATTAAGAAATGTTGATCCCCACAGACTTTAATTTGCATAGAGAAATAATTAATAATTTGCTAAGAATAGACTTACATGGTAGAATAAATTTAGCAGCATTTAGAAATCAAATCATAGATAAAATTAATAGGATGGAAAGAGAATTAGCACAAATTTCAGAACCTGGTAAGGTGTATTGATCCTTATATGTATTATCATTTAATCTCTTATAATTAAATACCATCCTAATTTGGTCTTCTTTCTTCTGTTCTACTTATATTTTCATGTCTATCAATACTAGTAGTGGTATTGCTCCTCCTAAAGGCCATCCCACTTTTTTCAAACCATCATTTTTCATCTCTTATGACTGGCTTAGTTCCTAAGGATAAGCTATTTACTTTTGTACTTAATTGTTCTACTGTTTTAATAAACAAGGGATCATTAGTAGATCTACTAAGTATATTTTCCATTGTTTGTTGTAAATTATCTAATTTTTTATTTATTTTTAACAACATTAAAATTACCATATTATTTTGTCTAATTATGATTTTATCTGATATTCCTCCTATGTTTCCTAAGGAGTTATTATCATTACTCATGCCTAAGACTGGAGAATCATATTCATTTTCTAATATTTCTAAATTTTTTATATAAAAAGGATCTCCTTCTATACTCATCCTGTTAATATTTTTATTTTATTTTCTAAATTCTCCAATATTTCTAATTTGTTATTTAAATTTTCTATTTTTCTTTCTAAATTTTCTACTTTTATACTTATTTCATTAATAATCTTTTTTATCTTTTTAGGATCACTATATATTTTTTCTATTAATGTTTCTATTTCTCGTTTGTTTGGTAATTTACTAAACCTACTAAAATCTAAACTATTTTGGATAATCTGAACATTTTCAATTAAACTATCTATTTTATGTCTTTGTTTCTGAAGAATATTTAGATAATTTTTAAAAATTATATCTTGGCTTTGACTTACAGCTAATTGATTGTGCAAAATATGATAAGTTATATCAGAAATAGTATTTAGTTGTAGGTCTTCTGAGTGAAATTTATGATTAAAATTATTTTCAGAAAAATAAATTAAAAGTTTTTTATCTACAGATTTCCTTCTCTGGTATGGTCCTATGTCTAAATTTAAATAATCAAGCCTATGAAGTATCTCTTCTTCTTTACTGGTCATATTTTTAGATTATTATGACTCCGCAAGTTTTCAGCTACACCTAGGTCTTATCAGCATCCAAGCTTCTACCTAGTACTTCATTTTACCTCTATAAGAGTCTTTTTATCTAAAAATAAGTTTTCAAGAAAGATTTGCTTAATCATAAAGGCTTAATTAATTTTCACTTAAAATTTTGTTTGCTCTGATACCAAATTAGGGTGATGTACGAATTTACAGAGTTTAGCTGCAGATACAGATTTACAGAGTTTAGCTGCAGATAATTAAGAAAAGACAGATCTTTAAGGGAAAAAGAACACGTGCAAAGAGTTACTAAGAACTCAATATACTCAAGTGGTTTCCCTTTATATGATCTCTCTCTCTTTTTATATATATATATATATATATATTTTTTTATATTTCACTCATTTGATCCTATCAACCTAGTATTATTCCTGATATATAAAGTTTTAGCCTAATATACTAACAACTATTATACAAATATTCTTAAGAACATAAAATTAAATTTATCAAAGTGAATTAAAGAAACCAACAATCAGAATAGAAGAGCTGATGTTGGGAAGACGGAATAAGACAGTGAAGGGAGTGTCTCTCTACCTTCGCTGAATATGTTGATTAATAAGACTCAAAAGAAAATTTTAAAACTTTTAGAAAATAAAGAGAGAATTCCTTTACTGAATTTTCGATGATCTTTTTATTGAAATTAAGGAGTTTATATACAACTCAGTTGTTAACTCTGGTTTGGTCTAACCATTGTTAAACTGACTCAACTTTAGCTAAATTACAAAATAATACAAACTTTAGTTACTTTTGGACTGTCGGCCATTTGAGGAAGAGACAGCTAGTGGTAACTGGAAATATTTACAATTATTACAAACTTTTTTAAAGAGTGGCAGCTGAAAAGCAAGATTCTTCAATCATCTGCCAATTCTATCAAGTTGTCTTCATCATCAAATGTATCTGGTCCTTCTTGATAATCTCCAAATGAGTTGATATCCATATAAGCTAAATTACATTGAAAACATGAATGGATAGACATTTATAAAGAAAAATGTTATTATTGTAAACTAATATTAGTAAGAAATGGTAAAAAATATAAAAAATGTAAAATAGTATATTGCCCCGTAGATATAGAACAATTTGGAAAAAAAATAGATTATAAAAATAAAAAAATAGAGGAGAAAATAAATAAAGATAATTTTATGGAACTAGAAAATAATTATCTAAAAGAAAAAATCAAAAGATTAGAAGAAAAAATAGCACAATTAGAACTGGAAAAAGAATTAGAAATATCTAGGCTAGAACAAAAAATAAATGATATAGAAAAAAGTGAAAAATTAAAATAAATAGCGGAAGATGAAGAATTAGAAATTACAGAATTTAGCTGCAGATACAGATTTACAGAGTTTAGCTGCAGATAATTAAGAAAAGACAGATCTTTAAGGAAGAAAGAACACGTGCAAAGATTTACTAAAAACTCAATATACTCAAGTGGTTCCTCTTTATATGATCTCTCTCTCTTTTTTTTTTTTTTTTTTAATATTTTTGGGCTGATAGAAAAAGGCTCCTCATTGCAATAATATTCTGAAATGTAGTGGTTTTGTAATGAGGAATAGTTCTTGGAAGAATCTGAAAGTGAGAAGGTTGAGAGCATAAGAATGCTTCAATTAGTATCTCCATTTTAGCTACTTCTGGATATCCTGTAAAGTAACTTGCAGGGATGGAGTTAATTTGTAGATTTAAAAAGCCATCCATACACCGTCGGTATTCAAAGTATGCATACAGGATTTGGGCTAGTCTCCAATACATTGGCTCAATGAATTTCTTGATCTGGTCTGGATGTGTTATCACTATTCTTGATAAAAAGCCCATTTCTAACAACATTTTTAATGAGATAATAGAATCATCTCATTCTTTTTTAAAGAGTGGCAGCTGGAAAGCAAGATTCTTCAATCATCTGCCAAACCATCATTTTTCCTTCAGATTTGCCTATGACTGGCTTATCTAATAATGGACGATAAACAAAAAATAAAAATATTGTATAGCAAATATCCTAATTATGATTGGACAATTAATTTTTCAGAAATACCAGACTTAGATGATTGTAGTTATTTTATAGATATGGTTTACGGAGACAAGTATCCAAAAACAAATAAAGCCCAAAAGAATATAGGAAATACAGAAACAGATTTATTAGAATTAATAAAAGGAAATGAATGTTTGTTACCCTTAGAAGAAATGAATAGGCCTATGTATGATGAATATATAGAAGATAAAATATTAGCTAGCTCATCATCCACTGTTAATAATCCAGCCCAAATGCCAGAAATACCAACCACACCTAGAAGAATTTTTCCTGCAGCAGATATAGTTCATAGTCCAAGTCCAATAACAAACCATAACATTATGAAATCTACGGGTTATAGTAGAAAATTTCTTTATGAACAGATAACTCTACCATCAGCCTTAGCAAATAATGGGAGTATATTAATACTAAGTAATTAGAAATAATAGCCAGTAACTTTATTAAACCAGCAGCTGTAGTAAACAATTTATTAAATTGCAAAGTAGCTTTAGAAATAAATAATAAGCAATATCAGCTAAATGCTATTATAGATACAGGAGCAAGTAAATGTGCAGTTAATGAATAATTTTTGCCTCCAGAATGTTATGAATTATTAACAAATCCTATTAAAATAGCAGGAGTAAATAGTATAACTCAAAGCAAACAAAAAATCAAAAATGAAAGTTATTTAATATTTAATACTCAAAAGTACTTATTACCTTTAGAAATAAAAGATAAAACGTAGTTAATTATAGGTATGAATTTTATTTATAGTATGCAAGGAGGAATAACTATAGAAAATGGTAAAGTAACTTTCTTTAAAAAGACAGAAACAATAAACACTACTCCTATTAGTAAACCAATAAAGTTAAAAATTTTTGAAGAACAAATAGAATGTGATAAAATAAAAATAGAGGAATATTTAGAAGAAGATATGATATTATATAATTATGGAAATTTAGAAAATAATTATAGAAGTCATTTAGAACCACTTATGAAAAAATTAGAAAAATTATCTGTTTTAGGAGAAAGACCATTAGCTTTATGGAACAAAAATAAAATAACATGTAAAATAGATATTATAAACTCTGATCTTACTATACAAGATAAACCTATAATACCAGACCCTAGGACTAAACAAGAATATGTAAAACATCTAGAAGAATTATTAAAAGAAGGATTAATTAGAAGTTCAAAAAGCAGACATAGGACAGCAGCTTTTATAATACAAAAACAACAACAACAACAGCAATAATAACAAACAGGCATCACCAATACCGAATAAAGGGTTTAATACCTCAGATATATGACAGGCATAAAGGAGATCAGCAGATGCTAGACTCAAATAAATAACTATGAGTAAATTACCTAAATGGTATATATATGTGCGGCAACACAACACAACATTCTAGATTTACGGTAGCAATTAGAAACTGTCAATTTAATAAAGCCAAATTTTGGGACAATAATTTTATTTATTTTCTAAAAGTCAACTCACATGTGGCATAAGTGAGCATAATCTTAAAAGTAAAACTCACCCATATGCATCAACAATCTCCTGAAAAGCAGAAGTAAATTTGTTTGTGCGAAAATAAGTAGGCGGAGACCCTTTAGTATGCAACACCTGGAAAATGGCTCCAACTTGAGAATTGGAGTCAAATGCAGCCCGCTGCAATGCATCCTGAATCTGCTCAGATGAAGTCAAGTTTTGCTTGTGAGCATGCCATCACAGTATTTCTCAAATAGACCAACATTTATTTAAGCTGAAGACCAATGATTTACATTGATCTTCTCAGCATTTATCACGACAAGAGGAAAAGAAATCACCTGCTTTGTGGCAAAAACAGGACTCCACCCTTCAGCCACAAGACACTTTTTGGTCACATCAAGGCTAAGCATGTTCAAAGTGTGATAGATGGATTTCTCCTTCCTCACCTTCACGAGTTCAAAATTTTAAACAAATAAATAAATGACTGGGTGTATTATCCATCAAGAAGAATTAACATATTATGTACTAGATCAACTAATTTGAATGTGAAAAAACAAAAAGATGCAACTCATGAAACATTTTTTTTTCTTTTTTGTGATAAGAATGCAGGTGATTATAGAAAAATGAAGAACTAAAAATATACACAAAGTAATAAACTTTTTGACAGACCAAAATGTTCCATTGCTCAAATTGGTCTGCAATAGTTTGCAATAAATTGCAACGATGAAGCAGTCCAGCATCTATGGTAGTCTTCAGCTCTGAGAGTCTTCCTGTAACCTGAAATTTGAATGTGAGTGAAAAGGATTAGTTTTTTCATAGAGGGAAAACATATATGAATTCATTCTGAAAATGGGAATTCTTAAAGAGCTAAAATACTTAATACAGACATGCCAAGATGATTTTCCCTCTCTAACATAACTGTCACACCCCAGTATGATTTTATTCATGTACAAAAAAGAAACCAGAATCATTATGTTGAAAATTCATGCCCCTACATAAGCAACAGAGAAGAAGACAGTAACTGTGCTTGTTAACATGAAAACAGATCTAAGCACAAAGAAAAATTCACAACCTTGCAATGGAAAGACAGCTTCAAATAAAAGTGTAACAGTATCGCATACCTCGTTAATTGCCTGAACTTGTTTGTCAGGTTCCCCAGTAAAAGGATATCGATTTGCTCCAAAAGCTTCGCAAATTTTCAGGATTTTGTTCTTTGCTCTTTCTCCAGAATAGAAAACCACAAACACATTTTTCTCAATCTGCAAGTTGATATCCAGAAAGCAAGATGAAACACAAAGTGCAGTACAAGATAAAAGAAAGTGAAAAGCGTATAAATTTTGTGTAGAATTCCCCAAACTCATAAAATTTCATTAATTAAGCACTGGACACAAGTATAATGCGAATGTTGCATACCCTTGTACATAAACTAGAACACAAGTGTACATTCAACACCATATTGGGTACATAAAACAAACACAAAATCAAATGCCTGAAAATTCAACACCATATTGGCCACATAAAACAAACAAAAAGTCGCATGCCTGAAAAGGCTCTTCTGTAATAATCTTCTCTCTTGGATGAGCACAGCCTGTAAAGGCTAGCCCCATCTCAAAGTAATCATATTTCAATGCACAGCAAGGACTCAAGAACACATATGCACAACTATATGGTTAAAAAAAAAAGGAACAACAAAAGCAATATTCTGGCGAGACCTCTCATCTTTTTAGAAGCTTATACTTACTATTTTTCCATTCTTCTTTTTCCATAAAAAGGAAATCATATAATACGTGCGCTAAAAATCACCTTTTCTCCAGAAACAGGATCAATTACAGGGTCATCAATGGCAGCCTGCCTTACAAACACATTACCCCTAGTAGCACAGAATATCATCCTCTCATATGACATAGACTTTTCTCTAGGAACAAGGCCAGCAAGAAAACCCAATTTTATTTGCTTTGATGGATCTGTTGACATTTCCTATAAAGCAGCCAGAGGAATTGTTAGGAAAAAGAAGAGGGTACAGAAGGCAACAGTTAAGAAGAAAACAAATAAAAAGGTTAGTGCTTGTACTTTATTTGATAATAAAGGAGTTTCTATGTACTCCTCGGCAGTTTGGAGTGATTCAATTTCTCTCTGCTGAGCTGTGGCACTGCTTAGGGCTGAAGAAAAAAACTCACCAGCCTACAAGTTGACAGAAAGGTCATGAATCATGAAAGCACACAGAAAAGTAAACATGAAGAGATATTTATAAATCAAATGGGAAAATGTGACTACCTAACCCAATTTATTTAAAGATAGTAAAATGCAATTAATGCATTTTACTTAAAGGACGTTTAGCACAATAATGGGAAAAAGAAAAAGATAAAAGGGTTACGTGTTATGTGATATACCAAAATCCGTTAGTTAAGATTGTTGAAATGTTCTCAACAAATGACTCAACTACTTACCAGGGCTTGAAAGGTAGTCAAAAAAATCCACATGTTGAATGATTTTAAGATTAAATAATTGGCTTAAATAACCCATTTATTTCTCCATTTTTCTAAACAAGGAGTGTTGTGGGATGAGACCAGACCAGACCATTTTGGGTATTGTGTGTTCTTCTATGGCATGTCATGGAAGAGAAGTAGTTTCAATGTTTATTAGAACTTACCATATGCCAGAAACACAGAAAGTATTGTTTTGAGCTTGATTTATAAGCTCATTAACATTATTTACATGGATTTCAGTAGCATTAGCCAGGAAACATCTGTAGCTTCACATGAAATAAAAATATAAATCTCATAAAACCATTACAGCATTTATATCAGTAACGAATAGGACTACCTCTACATACAATATGAGGCTTTGGACATACAATAGACCAAAGTAACAAACAAAGATGTACCTTATGCAGAACAAGTTTGTATTCCACAAGCTCACTATAAGTACGTTGCAGTTTGTTGCCATTTGCATTAATTTCAACAAGCCCAGCCTCAAGGTCTCCAAGTTTTACCTAGCACATCCAAAAAGAAAACATAAATGGAGATAAAAATTCAAGTATAACCGACTAAGTTACCAATTTCATTCCCATTAAAGCAATAAAGACCTTAAGATACCTTTAGGTCATCTATATTGTTGTCAGTTGCTGTTGTAGACTTTATTGAAGGTGACAAACCTGCCTTGAGCATTTGCTCCTTGAAAAAGCGTAACTTGCGTGCCATCTCTCCACATTTTTTTATCTTCATGAAAAGACAAATCAAAAAACATAACTACTCAAAATGAACTTTGGGAAAGATCAACTTAAATACAAAAGGCTGTGAGTATATATCAAATCATTATTACAAAACACTAAAGTTTCACCAGTTCAAAGATAACTAATTTTGTTATTCTTGAGTATAAAAAAGAGAATGTTTTGGACACACAAATACAAGTACGCACCTGAGCAGCATAAGTTCGTTGAAAGGGACTTTTCTCTGTGTTTAGCTGAAAGAACAATAAGATCACAAAAATAAGCCACGCTCTAACATTCAAATCCTAAATCAACAATAATCAACCACACCGAAAAAAACAAAAACACAAACAAAAACAAAAACAAAACCACCCTCAACTCCGCGCATTACTCAATTGTCAATTTTAAAGTATAGATGAGCAAAAATCATACCCAATTTAGCTCTTATAAGCAAACAAACAAATACCACACAAAAAACCAAGCTACAATGCATCAAGCCATTTCTCGAACCAAATGTACAAGAAGTAAATCCATCACAATCAAAAATCAAACACTGGTGGAGAAATTGATATCAAAACACAAAAATTCAGCAGAATTCAGAATCATAAGAAGAGTGAGAGAGCGATACATTGAAAATACGGACACTAAGAAATGCGGATAGTTAAATAAACACGTAAAATCAAGAATGTACGGACATCTTTGAACTGCAGCAAGCCGAGTTCACCGAGATAGGAGGCAGTAAGGTGAGCGGACTCCATGGGAATGATGAGTTGGACCAACTGCATCGGCTCTGACCGGAACAGATCCATCGGCGGGCAGCATCCTCCTCCTCCGCCTCGTATATCCGCCATCTCCGCCTGGCCGTCCGATTAGATTTCATACAATGACTTCCTCCCCTATCCTCTCTCTCTCTCACACTCACTAGGATACACTGAGACAGATGATTGATTGAGATCGATTTCTCAGGCAATTTTGTATAATTTAATTTATCGACCAACACATGCTCAACGCGGGAGAGAGGAAGCTGAAAGAGGTGTCGTTTTGTTCTCCAGCTATCGCTACGGATGTGCACGTATTTGAGTTGGATTTTTGTTTTTCTTCTCACAGAGTTGGCTCGGATACCAGTATGTTGTTAGCTACCCAGCGCGCCGCATAAGAATCCAAATTCGGAATCAAATAAAATAAAATAAAACAATTAGAAAATAGTACTTATGAAATAATTTTTTTTATTTATAAATAATAGTTAAATACTCGGATAATAATTTTTGGAATTATTAAAAGACTGTTTATATAAATATTTCCAATGACGGATTATTATCACAGTGTCAATAAAAGCTTTTTCAAATAGGTGGTTTAAAAAGTTCTTGGGCTTTGTTAAAGTAAATAAATATTTTCTTCAAAAATACAAAAAAAAGTAAATAAATATATTCTACAAGGTTAAATTCTTCTAAGTGCATACCAAATCGTTTCTTTGAAATGCTGCCAACTTTTAAGGCTTTAAGCCGACATTGGGCCGTTTGGGAGTGGATGGGTGGCCCGACTGGAAAAACGGAAACATGAAACTCACCGAAAACGGCACCGTGCAGATAGAAATTGTGCCGAAAATCTAAATGAAAAGGAACATTTGGGCATGGACAATTGGCCCAACCAAGTTGGGCTTAAAAACATTTGGGCCAGCGGGAATTGGACTGAAAAAATTGTTCAAAAGGCACAGAAGCCACTCTGTTAGAGCCCGGTTTCGAACCTGAGCCATACTGATTGTTAATATTCATTTTGCAAATAGAGTTCCTGGTTGTTTTCTGCATCTGGCTGGCATTCACTCTTTTTCGGCACAGGCGAATAAGAATTTGGTGTAATTTTTTCGTTCTCTTCTGTCGCCATCCTATAATAGATCAAAATATGCATTAATCCCTCTAAACTATTTTAGTTTAGATCTTTGATATTCTTTAAACTTTGATTTTTAAGTCATTGAAGTAATTCTAAAAATAAAAATACAAAACCCACCCAAATCAACCTTTTCTGCAAGAATAAATTCATTTAAATTGATGATTAATTGTTTGGTCTACATCTGAAAATAGTACTGGAATAATTCTAACAATAGAATTCCTTTAAAGCACGTTATACTTTGCTAGGAATTCTTTTTCATCGTCAACTTTATAAACAAGCAAATGCGTGCCTTGAAGTGAGCTCCAATGGCATTGGATTCTTAATATTGCTAAATGCTAAGATTGTAAAATAAAGTAGTCACGGGGAAGTAGTTATTAGGTATAGCTCTCAATCTAATTATCTCATGATTCAGGTTAATTCTTTTATGAGCCTACCCTATTGTTTCGGACTCCATGTACTACAACCATACATCATAACACGTTATGAAAACTGGAAAAAAGGAGGCAGCTTGGCAGGAGCAAATTAGCCAACCCAAACCTTAAATAGGTCTACAACCAATGTCTTTTTGGCTCTAAACTGCACAAGTTAACAAGAAAAAAAAAATCAAACATTACAATTTCAATGTGTAATCCAACGGTTCAGCTGGCTGGGTAACCTTACCGTGTGGGTAGGTGTGTCACATGAAAAAGGAGACTTCTGGGCTAAAAATATAGGAATAACATATGTACGTAAAACATGGTTAGCTAATACAAACTACAAATATCATATACAATCATGATATAACTCACACAAAATTACAGTGCTGAAGGTTTTCTTCTAGCAATACACCATGATAATCAGAATTGGTGCAGCTTCGGTATTTCTAGGCAAAGGTGCAAAACGGCCCTGCACAGTTTCTTGTGAGCACGTTAATTTAAAGAATTTAGCATAGCAAGTTTTCAACAAACTATCATCATATTCTTTTCACACTGTCACCATGGAAGACTACAAATCCCTCGCTTGCAAGAGTTGTAAGTGCATTTCTCAGCTGAATTAGAATAAGAATACCCATCAGTCAGATCATTCTCTTGCAACTAGAGAGAGATGGGGGAAGAGAGAGAGAGAGAGAGAAGACTTACATCATGAAGGTGAAGTTCATTTCCAGGGCTCAACTTCTTCAGCTCCTCCAGTAACTACAAATTAAGCACATTTCAAAAGTTAGTTGAGATTTACATTATGTACAAATCTAATGATCCTGCATCTAGCAAATTAGCTCACCTCCAAGGTGCGCATTGAGGGCCCACCAAGTTGCATCTTCTCCATAATTATGTTGCGGGCTGTGGATACCAAATTATCACGTCTCATCCGTTCACTTGCTGAAACCCCAGTAGTGATCAGATCCATGTCAATTGTTCCTTTAGGGAGAGGTAAAAACCTTAATCAGATCCTGTAAAACCTGGATAGAAACAAAAAATAGGGGAACAAAGAAGTGCTTCCAAAAAATTACCAGTTGAATGATCAGTAGCTGACTGTTGCATTGCAACTTCCAGAAGCCGAAATGCCTCCATTACATCACACTTTTCAACCTGTTTGACAAGGACTGTGAGTTCATTGGGAATATCGGTGCAGTCAAGCCTCAAAAAAGCATGTAATACTAACCCATTCTGAGAAACGGATTCGAGCCAGGGCCTCACTCAGGCGTATCAAACTCTCAATTTGCCTAGGTGTTGCTGTTATCACCTGTTAATTAGCAAATCCAGACACATGAAAAATGTTAGGCACAGAGATGCATGAAAAATATTAGGTACAGATATTGAAAAACCCGAGAGTTTGATTTGAGACTAGACCGCGTTCAAAATTTTATTTGAAAAGCACTATAGCATGTGACATCAATCAAAAAGAACAATTGTCATAAATCAGAAAAATAGAAAAAGAACAAACTGAATTGAGAGCAAATTCATCACAAAAAAAATTACTATTATCTTAATGTGAATAGAATAGACAGATATATCTTGATGCCATTAGAATCACTAGGTTTAAAAGAATAACCTTAATTATGCGAATGAAGAAAATGAACTACTTGAGTTACAAGGATTTGGTATAGCATTATGCATCCATACGCATTTATTAACTCTGTCGAAGAAGTATACATGAAGAGAAGCTGAAGTAGGAAATGTCATAATGGCAGAATAGAATAAAACCTTTTTGCTACTGCCAGGGAAATTTCCTCTCTGCCTCATTTCTACGTATCCTCGAGTCAACTCTTCAGCAGCTTCATCAGATAATTGTGGATGAATATGCTTTCGGGCATAGCTCACATATGCTGTTAAGGTAGCCAGGTCTACCATGCCCTGCTCGGCATTCTACAAGCGGACACAAGGAATGCAAAAAAGTAAAATTGCCAGACAGACCCTAAACAAGTGAGATAGAGACAGTTAGACAAACCTCAGGATTCTCAAAGTGTAATGCAACAATATGCTTGGCAAGACGCCTGTCTGTCTGTTCATCAGCTTTGTCAAGTATTAAGTAGATCAAATCAAACCTGAAAAGGATCAACAGTCAAAGTAATTCAAGTTAACAATACCCTTCAGTATTGTTGATAAATATTCTTGCACCAGTGCATACTAACTTGTAACAGCTATAAATTGACAACCAAGGTTCAATCCAAACAACCATCAAGAATTATGTGACAAGAGTTCTAAAAGTTTTGTTTACAAGGAACATGAGAAGCTATATGGTACTATAGTACAAATCAATATCCTAGTTTTATAACATATAAAAAGTATCTTTTACCTGGACAATAAGGTAGGAGGAAGGTGTATGTTGTCAATCACAGACAACCGTGGGTTATAGCGTGAACCACTAGGGTTTGCACAGGCCAACACTGAAGTCCTAGCATTAAGTGAAGCAATGATTCCAGCCTTTGCTATTGAAACAGTTTGTTGCTCCATCACCTGGGAGAAAAGTATGGTCAAATTTAACTCAACCATCAAAAGATATACTGGGACTAAATGGTGAATGAAGAAATAAAGATTAACTGAAACAAATTTTGGGGCTAAATCCCAAAAGGTTACTATATCAATCATGCTTTATATCCTCCATAGAATCAATAAACTTCTTTTATCCAAACAAAAACTGATTCACATATAACAAAAAAAAAATGTGCATTCATGGAAACCCCAGGAAGGAAAATGTTTTCAAACGGTTGAAAGTTGAGAGGAAAACAAGCACATCCTCCATGTTCTCATCTTTAAGATATATGGGTAAAGGAAAATTCACACATTCACAGAAACATTTTTCTATACATGACAGCAATGCACAAAATTCAAGTAAAGTGTTGATTAGAGCAAGTATAATCTACCTCATGCAACATGCTCCTGGCATTTTCAGACATTTTGTCAAATTCATCAATGCAGCAGATGCCTCTATCACTGAGAACCAGGGCTCCACTCTCCAAAACCTATAGAGCAGGTCACTAGCATCAAAATCATACAGAAATTCTCAAATTCTACAGCAATAACTGGATGGGAAAAGAAATAGAAGGATCATATTCAAGGTGGTATCATACAGTTTCCCCAGTTTCAGGATCCTTGGAAACATAAGCTGTCAAGCCAACAGCAGAACTGCCCCTTCCACTAGTGTAAATGCCTCTTGGAGATAGCTTGTGTATGTATTGGAGCAACTGGGACTTGCTGGTTCCAGGATCACCAACAAGAAGGATGTTGATATCACCACGGAAGCTAGCACCAGATAGCAACTTCAAAGCATTGCCACCAAAAAGCTACATTGACATCAATAAACTAGCTGTCAGTATCACAGAGATAAGTGATGCCATATTAACTAACATATAGGAATCTAGAAAGCAGATAGATTAAGGGGCCAAACTATCATAGCACCTGGCAAAGAAGACCTTTCTTCACATCATCCAGTTCCCAGATGTTCGGAGCCAAAGATCTTGTTAGTATTTCATATATGTCAGGTTGTTTAGACAATTCTTTCAATTGGTTAATCTGCAATATAAAACAAAATTGTGTTCGTTAAAGATAAAAGAAACAAAAGTTTTCCAGAGGAAAGAATGTGATATACCTTTGCTTCATCAAATTGGATTTCTTCTTCAATTTTAGTGGGGGCATTATCAACTTCCATAGCATCCTCAACAAGCATTCTTGACTTGTCAGTTTTCTTTATATGAAGACAATCAATGTAAGTCTGCAATCAAAAGAAAGAAATATTTACAATGAGACCATATCAAAATTTCAGAGATTCAGATCTAGGGGGAAAAAAAGATAGAAAATGTGCCTTAAATAATGATTTCACAGTTCTCTGTGTTGGCCCAACTCTGACACTCATTGCCCTGTAAATCCCAGTGACCTGTTGGAAAAGAGAAGGAAAATAATCAGAAAAACAAAACATCAGAGATTCGAGATGAGAAGAGACTGTTATGTTGTGGATTCACCTCAACTCTGTCACCTGGCTTTCCAGCATCCACCAGCTTGTCATGCATCAACAAGCTCACCGTATGTGGTGTTCCACCATCAGGGATCTCATCTGGGGTCTCCTGGAGCCTCACAATCTGCTTATCAGCAAACCTGTGATTGAAAGAAGGGCCAGTTGATGATCAACTCATAGTTATGCCATAAATTGTAAGACTTCAATATCAAAGTCCACAAGTGCCTTCCTGGGAAAAAAGTTATTTTAATTGATGCAATTCATACTAATAAGCACTCCTCAGTACCATGCCACCTCTCCTATTCTACATTCAGATGTTTGAGTCCTCCAACTTAACTTCCCAAAGATATCTGTATATACCTGGTTTCAATCTTCTACAATTTGTATGAAACCCATATAATGCCAAATACGAGCTCAATACATTCTTTATTATCAGTTCAAAAAGGCTCTCACCTTTGACTTCAAATTAAGTGCCAACCATTCAAATTTAGTGTTAAAAACCAGCAAAGAAACTTGGTCTTTGCAATAATGTGGCTCAAAACATTTAATTCAAGAGGTGATTTCAAGTAAGAGACCTAAAAGATTGAAAGAAAGAGGGGTTTATGACTTGAGATTAGTAAATCAAAGGCAATTGTAATATAGAGTCTAATCAATAGAAATCCACTGGGCTAACTACAACACTGGCAAGAGACATTCAAGAAACTTAATTGAGACAGCAAAAAGTATATTACTTCATACTTAAATTAAAAAGTTTAAATGGCAAAGACAATGATGATAAGAACAACCCGACTAAAAATTAAAGACCGCAATAAAAAAATAATGCCAGAGTAGATACCTCACCAGAAAGTCATTCAGCTGAAGACATTATGAAAATTTACTTATTCCTAATGTTGCTACAAGTTTACTCAAACATTCAGGCAATTAACATAGCACATAAACTAAGGTTTTAAATTACCTGCATCGATTATGCACCAGTGTCATAGAGTTCTTAGCAAGACACTCTTGCTTCAAGCATGTTGTAGGTTCATTTATTCGCCCTGATAAGATCCATTTGTCAAACAATGAATGTAAAAAATATAACCTAAAACACTGTTTACTACTAAAACATACCAGTAAACAGAACAGCCATATTTAATTTACCTCTATCCACCACAATGGGATCCGAGTAGTATCCACAAACAAGACACCTGAATATCGCTTCCCTAATCTCCGGTATTATTGAACTACACCGAATAATCATTCCTTTCAATGACACCATCTTCTCAATATCTAACCAAAGCCATACCAAAATCAGTAAAAATCTTCATTTATACATCTCATTAACCAAAATCACTACCAACAGAACAGGAAAACGAAAAACAAACATCCCACATCTCTATCAACACTACTCATTTATCACAAGACCAAAACAGAACAACGTAAAAAATAGTTTTAAATTTTAAATAAAGAAAAAAATAACCTGATGGGTTGAGATTTCGCATTGAAGTAGAGCTCTTAAGATTATAAATCCTCACTTGCACATGCTTTTCGAATAAGGGGTTTATTAAACTGACAATATCCATCAAAACAATATCGAAAATGGCCAAAACCTCAAGAGGGTACCTGACCATTTTGTTGTACAAATCAGAATCATAGTCGAACACATCGTGCGCGTTAACATCAATCCACTCTCCTTCGATTTCAAGAACCCTATTTATCTCTCTCATATACTTCCCTTCTTTATAAATTTCATTCTCACTACCACTCAACAACTCTTCCTTCTCTCTAAAGTGCTTTAAGAACATCTGAATGGCGCTTTTCACGTCTTGGACGCTGATGTTGGTGCCCCACACAAACGTCGGCGTGGCCTCGTCCATGTCATCGCCGGCTTCAGAGGATGACTGCGGGATGTCGTCCGTCGAGGACAGTGACGTCGTGGGTCTTCGGCCATTGGATCTGCGCTGGGATTGGGAAGGCGTAGTAGTTGGGGTTTTGGATGGAGTGACGATGCGGGATTGGCTAGCCGGAGGGGTCGCGTAAGTAGTCGGTGTAGAGGATCTGCGTCGTCCTCCACCACGAGCCCGACGGGCGCGTGAACTTTCGGCGGGGGAGGAAAAGGTGTTTTCAATTGGGGCTGAAATTGAGTCATCTGGTGACGACGGCCCTAGAAAAAAACCCAAAAAAAATTTAAATTTATAAAAATAAATAAATAAACTGTAAATACATAAATGCATACAAAATATTACCGGTGTTGAAGTTGGCGAAATCGGAATCGGAGGCCATGGATGCTGTGAGAGAGCGAGAGAGAGGTAGGAAATGTGAATGAGAGAAAAGAGATGAGGCACAAATCGTTTATCGAGGAGATTTGGCGGGAAATGGGTCACTTCGGCGCCAATATTCCTATGGGTATATCCAAACCCGATTCGTCCCAACTTGTTTAACATATCCCTGGCATCAATGACAACGGAGCTCAGTTTTTGTTTGCATTCTCACTTGAGTGATGCTAAAACCCCCTTCTAGTATTCTGATCACACCCCTACGTACGCTAAGGTACAACTCTTGCACGCACGAAGTTGAGTGTGCCGAGGAATAAACAAAGGGAGCAGTTGGGTTCACTCTCTCGCTTTGGGTTCTTGTTTGGACCAACTTAACGAATTTGATTTAAACTATAATATTACTATTCAGCCCAAATTTCATCCGCAACTGTTCTAATTAAAATCGATAAATTTTATAATTTATAAAATAAATAAATAATTTAATTAAATATTAAAAACATAAAAGAATTTAAAAAAATTTAATAATACATGCATATACCTATGAATAGTAACAGCATCCCTCTAATGGACGGTTAGATGATTTTAGTAGTTGAAACACTAAATGCATTGCATGCTTTGTTTGCTCCTCATTGGGTATTCGTTTGTGGTGTATGGTTAGTAGAGCATCCTCCCTATGCCCATGTGTGTTTTTATTTTGTTTTTGTTTGTTAGTTTAATTGTGTGGTCTGAAGTTATTGTATATTTTATATATTTGAAAACTTATTAACAAACCATAATTTTAAAGAACAAACTTCTTAATTTTGTCCTACTACTTTATTTTTCCCTTAATTTCATAATTTTACGACATTAATCTATATCTTTATATATTGACAGTGATTCCATGAAAAGTACAAAGTGCTCATAGGAAGTGAAAACTTTCGAAAAATGTTGGTTTCAATAAATTAAGGAATTTTTTTAAAAATAATCACTTTTTAAAATTATTTTACATAAATAATCGCTGTTATTTTATTTATTTAATTAATTAAAAAAATTTAAATTTATACAAAAAATTTCTAATTATAAAATCTTAACAAATTTATCTTTAAATACTCTCAAAATTACACTTCGTATGCGTTTTGAAGGCACTCAAAACTTGGGTTTCAAATATTATTTAAAAGTATTTAATGTAATGAACTTAGTTTTATAATGAATACTAAAATTAAAACTTGTAATTTTCAAATTTTATAAATTTTTAAATAAAATTTCAATGTCCCCATTATCATTTACTTGTATAACTTATATAAAAGTTATGCAAATTTCATTTTTATATTATATTACAAACCTATAAACTACTATCCACATCCTCAAAAGTTCAAAAATATAATTTTTTTTTAGCTGAAATACCACCAATCTTATTAATTTGCCCATCAGAAAAATCTTAAAAGTATGAGCTAAATAACACCATTAGATATTTACATGCAATGATTTAAAAATTAATGATAAATACAATATAAATTATTTTTAAATTCAAATAATATCTTAACAAATATTATTAGAGAGATTTTTAATTATATTAAGAAAAATGATACAAAATATTTATATTTTAATTATAAACAATTATATTTAATTAATTTCAAGAGTATTTGTGGGGTATTATTCTCCATAATCTCCGTCCATAAATAGCCAACATGTTTCACACATTATTCGTAGGGCTATCGTCCAATTTTCAATCACGAGACTTTCATCGTAGGAAATAAATAAGATTTAAAATTATTAGTGCATAAATAATGATAACTCATTATAAATTTTATTTTAAAAAAATTATTTTTAAACCAAAATTATATTATTTCCGGTGTAACATCAAAATTATGAGAAAAAAAAAACTTCATATGACGATTATAAATCTGTTTTAGAATACCACACATGTTGAAATAATTTAATTGCTAAATTTGTACATTTATAATTCATATGTAGAATAATAATTTAATTCAATTTATAACAATTATACACATATCTAATAATCCAGAGTAAATTTTAAATTTAATACATGCCAAAATCAATAATTTACCCCTAATTCTCTTCCTTCCACTATGTTTGCTCTCGTCTTCCTTTGTTCCAAAATTAATTTGATTACAAATTGCAAAAGCAGCGAAAATGAAAGGCAATCCAAGTCAGATATCCCTCGCGATTCTTCGTGCCTGGCTAACACTTTATTCAATTAACACCCAAGTCATAACTTGGCAATTTGTTAAGCACAACTTTGTCGGTTTTTCAACAAATGTCCAACTCCAGGTTCACTATGTCCCACTTAACCATATATTATTCAATTAACATGCGTTCTTTACGGCTCCTAAAGTGACGACGACGACGATGATACTACATTCGAAATCTAGGTTTTGAACGTGGGTTTTGAGGGCCTCTTCCAAGCCCTCGAAATACAGTTCTGAGTGCACCTTCGAAGCGCTCCACACCTAGGTTTTGAAGCACTTCAAGCGTAATCGAAATTTTATCCCTAATATTTTGATCAAATTGCACAAATCAAGTGTCTCCTCTTTGTCGATTTTCCCTTTCAAGTGAACGTGAAATTGAAAATGACAAGTAAATTTTTAAGTTTTGACTATTGAGTAACATTTTCATCCAAATCATATTTTTTTTAACTTATTTTAGTTAAAAAAATGGTTATTTTCCTAAATTAACTTAAAAAGCTAGTTATTTTAAAACAATATTAATGAATCAATGACAACAAAATGTATTTGAAAGAAATAACTGTTAAAATTTAGTACATACTAATTAATTATAGACTGTTAAGAGTATATTTATAATTAATGTGTTTACATTTTAATTTATTAATAATTAAATAATTAAGGATAAATATTACTTACTTTTTACTTTTTTTTTATCAATTATATATATTTAATCTTGTATTACAACTTTTAAAAATATTATAACATTTGTACTTTTAAATTATAAAAAGGAATTTTTATTATGTTATTTAAAATAAATTAAAGGATTTGGGGTTTAGGATTTAGTCAGCCATACCCTCATTCACCTCAAGGTTGTTGCCATTTTCGAGCATACTATTGCATCCCCCTATGGTCAATAGACCAACAGAATACCTGGAAGCTTGGAATTGATTACCAAACCGTTTCAATTAACATTAAAAAATTCAATATGTACTTGGCTCCCATTTAAATTGGTTTTAATTAGTTGTTTTGGTGGTGGAATAAAACATAGTTACTCTACTTTCAAATCAAACATAAATACAACAATCACACATGCACTCAAATTTATCGAGAATTGTTAAATTGGCTATAGTCGAATACTTAAACTTATAAATATAGACATTAAACTTATAACTATAGACATACTCAAAGCTATTGAAACTTATCAAATTGGGTTTGTTATAGCATAATTAAAATATACACTTGTAATTACAAACCAATAATAGAGACAAAAAAGTAAAGAAGATAATTATTTTTACTTACAATAAAATTATAGGAGACTAAATACTAATTTATTATAAGCTTAATCATTGATTTATAATTAAATTAAGGTAAAAATAATCATAGGAACTTGATTCTCCACTCTTCATGGTAGAGCTCCTTTTCTAATTACATACGTTTTTCAACATATTAAACCTTGTTAAATTGGGTCAATTGTAACAACATTCAGATATTTGAATCCATAATTGTTAAATTAGATTTGTTGTAGCACAATTTAAATATTTTAATCTCTCTTTTCTGAAATTGTAGTAAAAAACTATTAACATTGACCAAACTTTTTTTTATGATAAGGATGATTTTGTAGACTTAAATTTGACCATAGATGTTGAGCTCTAGAATTTGGAAACATTCTAAAGTATGATTTTTCTTTAACTTACAATTTAAATTGCATGTACATACTAAAAATTTAACTAATAGACCTTCATAAACATTCCTTAGTCACGAAAACCTTACTGAATAATTAAACAACCAATGAAAAGTGATTACAATTGAGTTCTTAATTGCCACATTTACTACAACACTAAAGCAAAACCTTAAACATTGTGTAACACTCCAAACTAATTCCTTACACATATTGATAAACTTCTTTATCTTTAGAAATCACAATAAATTACAGTAAGTGATAATTCAATCCATACTTATACTTGTGTAAAATAATACAAATGAGTTAAACATTTTTATCAAACATACAAATTCACAATCTATACTTATGCAAATAATACAAATGATTTAAAAGTTTTATAAAATATTTTCTTTCTTTTTAAAGCATTTCTTTCTTCTTTTCAAAATATTTAGCCAATCTTTAGATGGGAATTTCTTTTAGAAAAAAGGAGTTTGAACATTATAATTAAAACACATAAACGAAAATTAAACCCATTAAACAAAATTCAGAGCTCTACAAGTCCATTAAGTCTTAAAAATCTTTCAAAATATCTTATAAAACATTTATTTTAAGACTTTTCATAACATAAAGAGATATAAACATGATAATCATAAGAAATTAAAAAAAAAAATCTACTATAGCATATTAGAACATATAAATAAAAATTTAATCCACTAAACAAAAATTTGAGTTTCACAAACAAAGTCCAAAAGCCTTAAAAACCTTTTAAAATATCTTATAAATCACTCAAAGACTTTCGAGGTGCCTAAGCATCACAAACATAATATAAATGAAAATTTGATCAAAACATGTAAATAAAAATTTGATCCACTAAACAAAAATTAAACTCTACAAGCAAAGCCCGTTAAACCTTAAAACATTCAAAACTTCTTTAACTTTCTTTCACAAAAATACCTTCATGCCATGTCATATGCCAATGCACAAAACATAATCATGCTATTCATATATTTTGAACATAATAGAAAATCAATAGCGTAGAGATAAAAAAAAATGTATAGAAAAAAATACTTTCATAGCAAAAATGCCTACAAGTAGTGCACTTATTGTAATTCATTTTGGAAAAGAAAAAGACCAAAGTATTTGTACATAACTCATCACAAATATATACAAGTACACATATACATAAATATGTTTATTGTGATATGTTTAAAAACAAAATTCTAGTTTACTAGCCTCTTAGCAATTATAACAAAATTAATTTAAAAAATTTGACTTATAATTAAATGTTAGCATTCATAAATTTTATATAGTAATAAAAAAGTATGATATAACATTTTAGACTTTAGTGGTATCACTAATATTCTTATATCTATTTGAATATTTAATATTCCTAAACTTTTAAAATATGACTTTAGTATATTTCTTATATCCTAATCGATATTCTTTTCTCATCAAATCAGAAAATAGTCTTTAAGAATTATAATATAAGCTCACATAAAAATATTAACACTTAACTATTCATAAAACTATTTCATATAATATTCTCAACTTGTTCATTTATTTTGGCATTATTAGAAAATATAATAAATAAACCCAATTATTTGATTTTTAAAAAATAGAATCATGTCCAAATATCCTATAATTTTACAAAAATGATAGACATATAGAAAGTAGAGTCATAACCTTTTTGGGTTTATATTTATAATAAAACTATTTTAAATAAATTTCATTTTGAAATCGTCAAATTTTGTCAAATAGAAGTTGTAAGTGAGTTATATTTATTCATAATTTCATAACAATTCAAAGATAAAGAGTTTGACCATAAATTTTAATATAATATAATTAACACAATTAGAAATTAGTATTAAAAAGTTTTTAATTCCTTAAGGTCATTTGCATAACTAAAATAATTTTGCCATTTAGAAATTTTGCAAAAGAAGTGTTGTTTTCAATATCCTAAGGTCAAAGTTGTAATATCATAAAAAAATTAAAATCTTAATATTTTTGAATGAAACGAAATTCATCATAAACCTACAAATGTCTAATTTTATCACATAAATTAGATTTTTCAAATTCATGACACATAAGTTTATAAAATTCTTAGATTAATTTACTATTATACAATTAAAAATCTAATTTAAAGAGTTTAGTCCAAGAGAAAACTCGAAGAAAATAATAGAGAAAGGCAATGAATTCTAAATTTTGAAAAATTGCTTTATTGTTGATTAATTAACAACTGACATTCTACAACTTTATATACATGAAAAGCTTACCCAAAGGCAAATAACTACTTTAATAAAATTCTAATCTAATTAATATCAGTTGGCACTAATAACAAACTATAACAACTTATAATCGATAATTTCTTCTTAGAACAGCTCAACATTCTTAAATGTTGATCCCATGCACCTGTTGTTTACTAACTCAAGAACTTTACTAGCTCAAATTTTATCCATGCATTAACAACTCAATACATATTGTTTCATCACCCTTCAAACTCAAGGTTTATGAAGAATTTGAAGCTTGCATCGAATATGAGAAAATTGAGAATATGTTAATGGTTTGATGAGAATGTTAGCAATTTGATGTTCACTAAGAATATATCGAATATCTAATTTAATGCTAATGATTTTGTCTTTGATGTAATAAATATCTAACTCAATCTGTTTTGCACAAGTATGAAACACATGATTTTTGGATAATGCAACAAAACTTTAGTTGTTACACCAAATTAGAGACATAAAAAAACAATGAATGTGAAGTTTACGCAGAAGAGAGACCAACCATGCAATTTCAAAATAAATAGCTGCTAAAACTTAGTATTCAAACTCAGTGCTTAAGTGAGAAACAACTTACTACTTTTTGGAAGATTAAGACATTAAGTTACTAGCAAAGTAAACAATATAGCTACTAATAGACCCATTGTCATTAAGATCACAAACCCAATTTGCATTTGAATAAGAAACAATATTAAGCTATATGCTTGGAACAAACTCAAGACCAAAAAAAAAAGGTGACCTATAAGTTGCGTGAATATATCAAGTTTCGATTTTAGTTTCACTTGAAACCATAACATATCTTATATAAATTGGTTCCTAAATTTTAAAAGAAAAATGGACTCGATTCGATTCTAAGGTACTCTTTTTAATTGAACACTCATAAAAATAGATTCTTGACAAATTAATTAAGCTAAAGTCCTCCATGATTTAAGCATATTATTAACATTCTATATATGCAAACTTAAGACAAATAAAGTACTGAAAAATACCTAGTGATAATACTTCTTAAACAATCCTATAAGCCAAAATAGGTTATTATTTATTATAAAAATAGTAACATCCACCAATAGGCAATAACAACATCCATCAACACCCAACAAGCAACAATAATAGTAGCATCCATTAGCACCTAGTAGCAAAATCAGCAGTAGTAAAAACATTTAGCTATAGTGTGCTATAAAAGAATATAATTTATATATACAATAAGCTATAAGAATTAGTCTACAAAAAAGTAAAAACTAAATAAAATTTATAACAATATTACACACGAGCATTAACTATCTAAACCAAGTAAACAAAAACTCCAAATTAAAGCCATTCAACAAGAATTTATTATAAGGAGTAAAAATGTTAAAATGGTCAAAATGTTATTACTTTTAGGGGAATGTAACACCCAACATATTGAAAAAGAAAGATATTAAAACTTTAAGCTCGTGTAATATTCTAAAAGTAATCATTTTTACTAACTTTTTATTCCTACCAAAAAGGGCCAACAAAATTAACTTTAAACATTAACAAATAAGAATTATTGGTAATCAACAATAACATATTCATGCCTACACTTTAGAACACACACACACACCTATTTGTAACTTCGACATAAGCAATCTCTTAAAAAGCTTGAACTCTTCACAATCAAATAGTTGAATACATATCAGCCACATACTCAAATACACACAAACACTCAACTCACCCTTGCTAATGAGTTGACATTCAAAAATAAAAATGACATTGAAAATCTTCATTTATAACTTCTACAAAACTATATACTCATCACCCCTTATTTAACAAATAACTTTTCTTTTTATATAAATTAGTAATAAGAAACATTCTAGATCACCATATACTTTGTATAGGCAATTAACATACAACATTCTTTGTCAAATAAATTATTTGTACATAACTCCAAAACTATCAATACTCATCAAAAACTAAATTGAATATTAGCTAACATTGTTCTCCAACTGTTGTAGATTACTCTTCCCAAAATTGGCACGCGTGCACACGCACATATGCATATATAACAAATAAATATGTGGTAACTGTTATTGTTATCAAACTATATTCTTTTATTGCAAGTATAATTTTATTAAAAAGTACAAAAAATAATAATTTAACAAGAAATATTATATTTTTTCAAGATATAGAAATCAAATTTAGAATTAAACCACTGAAATTTATAGATCTAACATGTAGAAAAAGAACATTACAACTAGCAGTAAATAGTTTACCTTCTTTGCTTCATCTTGAACAGATATTATTGTGTTCTTCATCCAAGAATTTAAAACAAGTAAGCTATAAAATCAAAATTTTACATTTCTCTAGTCATTAAGAACAAATATAATATTTTCTGACAGTAATAATTTTTACCAACAATATTCAAACCTAATTCAATAGTTGTACATCCAGCTCATTTTCTTAAAAAAAAAATAAATAAATAAATAAAATAAAAAATCTATTTTTTTACCATATTAACAACAAGGTACCAACATCAACAAGGCATAAACTAAAAAATTCAAATTTATCTTCAAATATGAAGCTATAGCTTTCACTTATAGTTGCTAATTTTGCTAATTATACCCTAATAATAGCAACATCAAATCATTTGAAATTATACAATTATATAGGATAGTTAAAGTAATAGAGTATTTAAAACTAAAATTACAAAAATGTATATTATAATATATGAATAATGTATTCAAAATAACAATGCATGACAAAAAAAAGCAGCACCAAGGCAACAACAAATAATAGCATATAAATAATTTAAGTTGTTTATTATTTACTTTTAAATATCAAAATCATTTTCATTTGCATATTTGTACTCATCACTACACTTATTTTTGTTTAGAATAAATAAAAAACACATATAAGTTAGATTACAATAAGATTAAAGTAATATAATCAAAACTAAAATACATAATTAGCCTTAATAAAATTATATCGCTCAATATTTTCTAACAAATCTTTAATATTTATTAGCGTTAGTATAGCCAGTAACCAATATTACATACAAATCAATGATTGTACAACTTTTGAAGTTAAGCAATTTCAAAATGGATCAAGCACATTACTAGATGTACTAAAAGTTTACTCTGAGGTAATAACAAAAACAAGAATTGTTAATATATTTCTTATCATCTAAAAAAGAACTTTATACTTGAATTTGCTACTTTTCCATCAAGTCAAGATATTAATATTTTTTTCATTATATTCACAAGTTTTTTCAAAGTACTTTTTTAACTCTGATGCAGTCTCTATATCTTTTTCATTGTTTATAAACCTTATTAATTCATCTTGAACTTGAATATGTATATCATTATTATAGACAACAATAATTTCATTCTCTTCCACCACACTTAAGTTTCGAGACAAATAGTTTGGTTCAAAACTTTTACAACTACATTCATAATATTAAAATAAATCATGTAAAGTATTTTTCAAATGTACACATTTTTATTGGACTTTTGCACTATTATTACCAAAAATTTCTTGCAAAAAAATTTAATCATATACATTTTATGTCTAAGATCCACATCTTATATCTAAAATCTAACACACTTACAATAATAGCCATAATGTTTGTCTTATCAATATCATCATAATACTTATCAAACTTTTCTTTCATTTTCAAACGTATACTTCTAACATACAAATTTGTATCATTTACACTTTCATTCATACAAGTGAGAATGGAAACAATATCATGAACTTAACTATTAGATGTGACATATAATAATCTCGATGATTTTTTAAGAGGTAAGAAAGAATATCTTTAAAAATTTTATCAAAACTTTTACTTTTTGTCAAATTTTGCAAGTTAGAAAATCATTATCACTCTCAAGTTTAGCATTGAATCCTCATCATCTATCATATCAAATACTTTTTAAAATATAAGAATTGTGTCCAACATTAGAAGTAAACAGAGTTCCACTTAGTTAAAACATTAAACTTTATTATTATTAGTGATTATTTCTCTCTTAACATATAATTTAAATTATTAAGTCCTTACCATGGAACTCCTCACATATCTCACCATATTATGGATCTAACTAATAGTGTTTTTAATTTCTCTAAACTAATCTTTAACAATTTAGTTCAAAATATGAGCATATTTTATATAGAAATAGTCTCCACCAAGAACTAAATTTGAAAGTCTACTGCTCAAATATGCAACTACTGCATCATTAGAACTAGCATTGTCTATTGTAATCATAGATACTTTATTATCAATACCCTATTTTTCAATGCATTATTCTATTATTTTTTTCTTTGTCTTTCCCTTTATGATTAGGAATTTCAACAAAATTCATAATTCTTTTATGCAACTTTCAATCATTATCAATAACTAAAAGTTTGAACAAAAGTCTAAATATTTTTAGTTAAAAAAATTCTTGTATTTAAGGATTTTAAATATTCTTGAAAATTAGTTTTTCCATTTATATATACTTTCATGTATTCTCTATCAATAGCAAAACAAGAAATAAACTAAAATTGAAATAACTATCTAAAACTTTTATACTTTATTATAATAAAGGCAACTCATCTTTTATAATAACTCTAGCAAATATCACATTTAGTACTCTTAATCAAATTTTTATATGACAAGAGTACTATCTTCATCAGTATCATAGGACTTACCCATAAGCAATATTTACTTATTATTTGTATTATGATAATATTTAAAACATTATCAAGATAATTTTTTTTATTGTATAAGTATCACATTGACCTTTATACACTAAAATTTTCTTACAATAATTGTATTTTGTATTTTTAGTAATACCAGTATGTTGATTTTTGATGCACTTAAAATAATTCCAAATGCCATAAATATTTTTAAAAGTTTAGGATACCTTAGAAGTAACTTGACTATTTGCAACATTGGCATTTATTTTTGATCTTGCAAAACTACAAATTAAATATATTTTAGATTAATAAATAAAATTAAAATAAAAAATTAGATTTATAAAATGATTATAAACATAATATTTATCTCAATAATTCAACACTCAAGTAGAATTTTTATCTTTGATAGTTAACAGGAATTTATGTTGTATTGGTAACATATAACAAGTATGAAAATGACATATGACATGGGACAAAAATGCATTCATTCCACTGTAACAAAAATTATCAATTTATCATGATTTTGATTATAAAAAGAAGATGAAATAAACCTCAATTGAATTAAATTAGAAATTAATTTAGAGTTTTTAGACATTACAAGGATATGAATATTTATTTTAATTTGATTTGATATGAAATAGTTTTAGGTTTGGTAAACACATGCAATGCAAAGAATGATAGGCTTTGTATGGTATATATCAAATCATTGAAGTCTAGCTTCTAAATTTGGTATTGCATTCAAATACAAAAACTTTAGAATATCTATGCATCCAAAGTTTTCTTATAATTAATTAATACTTTTGTGAAAAATAAACTAATCCTTCTTTTCAATTGTATTTCAATTTTAGTCCACCAATTTAGTTCTTTGCAGTACATTAGTTCTCTTACTCTTTAATACATATAGCGAGTAACTTGCATTTTTTACTTATAATTGGTAATATAGCCTTTGTTTTTCTTAGTTACATTCACCACATATTATAATGAGCACATTTAATTCATGTGCAATTCTATAAACAAATACCATTTCTAAACTAAAATATAAATTACTTACATAGCTACCACTTTAACACCTTTATAGAAATAAATAAAATTCTTGCGAATTAAAGTTCAAACTAGAAATAAATTACTTACAGTAGCTTCCATTAAATTATTTTCCAATCAACAATAAAGCAAATAAGACCAAAAATAAATAGCAAAATGAAAAATAACAACACAACAATAACCATGTACACATTCACAAAAATGATTTCAACTAGAAATTGGTAATGGTGTTGCTAAAAAATATTGAAAAAATGAAGAATAGAAGAATAATGGCAAAATGGAAAATAACAACACAACAATAACCACATACACATTCACAAAATGATTTCAAATAAAAAAGAAGTAGAAGCTAACAAAGAAGATGAATGAATAGTGAATTTACTTTAAACTCGCAAATAAGAAATTCTTTTCACTTTCTTTTTTTTCTATGAGTTCATATTCAATAAGAGGCAATATTTAATTATATCAACCATCAATGATAGAAAGTAATGGCTCTATTTATGATATAAGAATAAAAAAATATGAATTATGAAGAACTCAAGATCGGAAGAAGAATGATAAATTGATTGAAGGATTTAGGATTAAGGTTGTTTTGTTTTATTTTTATAGGCCGGGTAAATGGGTTTATTGATTTGTTTCTAGTTTTATACGATTTGAAACTAAAATTGAAATGAAAAAAATATGATTTCTTATTTTTGATATCAAAACTAGATCTAAAAAAATCAATTTTAGTTTAGGAATTGAACTAATCGGTTTGATTTCATATAGTTCCAGTCAACCTAAAACTTATGCTCATTCTTACCTACAAGTATTTTTGTAGTCTCTTGCAATTTTTTTAGTGCTAAGTTGTAGTAATAGCCAAGAATTGGCTTAATTTGTTGATCGAATAGGCAATTTCATGCTTTCTCAATATAAATACTAAAGACCATTAATTATACTCCTATAAAAGGAGACAATTTCAAAAGAATGCCCATCAAACAACGAAATTTCATGTATTTGTTCATTGTAAAGCATCAAATTCCGTAGTCATGGTAGCTTTTCATATAGGAAGCAATAAATATTTCTTAGAAAAGACACATTCGACAAAAAAATTGTCAATAACATAAAATTTATGTTTAAAGACCTTATTTTTAGAAATGACAATTTTACTTGGAAACCCACTAGTGCTTACCCGTCATTGGAAGAATTTGGTATCCATTTTAACGGTTTAGAAAAAAAATTTAAAACTCGTAGTGAGTGTAGAAAGGATATAAATATTAATAGATATTTGTGGATATCTACAACAAGTATCCGTAAAGCCGTTACAATTAAATAAAATAAAAATATTAATTTATTATTTTTTATTCTTTTATAATTATAAATTCATTGTAATTAATGTTAGTGAAGGTCTCCCTATAACTTCTAAAATTTAATAGCTACAATTTTAATACTTTACTTGCGATATTCTATGAGTACTTCATCTTTATTATATCCTTAAAATTTAATAATTCTTTCGATCTTTTTAATTTTGCTATTTCTATATGCTCTTAAATTTGTCATTAGAAAATATCAATAAAATGTTAATTAATTGAATACACATGATTATATAACTAGTATAAATATACCTCAAATGACTCCAACATATACTTATGGTAATTTAACAAGAAAATCAATAATAAAAATTATCATTGTACTCATAATGTTATGTGTAAAAGGTATTAAACCTATTATCTTATTTGCAATATTAGATTTAACAATATTTTTGCCAAATCTTTTTTTTTTTTAACTTATAAATTTGTAAATTTTTATTTTGAATTTATAATATTTTATGTATGAATTTATAAAAAATTATTTTTTTATAAAATTACGATCAATTTTATTTTATATTGAATATATTTAATATTTTATGTGAATGATGTATTTTATTTTGAATTAATACTGAAAATTTATAATTTTAATTAGATATTTTATAAATTTAAATTTAATATTTAATAATAGTATAAGTATAGTTTGAAAATATAAAAAAAATCTTGTTAAAAACTTGCAAATATTCGTACAAATTTGATAATTATTAAAAATCTATTTAAGAAGGTTTGGTAGTGAAATATCAAACCCACAACGGATTTAGTATTGAATTTTCTTAGCGAATATAGATGTCGGCTTGAAGGTATCTATTCCAAACTTGCACTACTGCCATCCCTACTCATTCTTAAACCCTGTTACTATAATGTGAGTATTTGGAGCTTGAGCTAGAACTGATAGAGGCAAATATAGATCTTTTGCTAGAGAAGATGAAGTTGGAAGCAACTAATGTAGAGAGGCGTTAAGAGATGAGTTCCTTGAGGGAAATGCAGTTAAGAAAGGGGGAGCTTGAGAAGAAGTATGCTATGGAATTTGAACAATAGGTATAATAGAGAAAAAACCAAAAGAACTTGAGGGAACAAAAGAGGATTGTAGAGATGCGCAAGAAAATAATAATTTATCAAAAATGACGTGCCTAGAAATTTAAATTTGACTACTAAAATGCCAACATTACCCTTTGTGTATGAAAATTTACCATGAAACACACACTTAAAAGAATGAAAATTTTAACTTATAAGTATGATAACTTTTAAAGTAAGGAAAACAAGCACACCCAAACACTCTTAGTAGAGAATAATAAAAAAAAAAATGTTTTAAATGTTTTTCAAAAGGAGAGTGACCATGAAAAACTATGGTAGGAATTATATTAGTGGGGTTACAGAAGTATGAAAAGAATGCCACTACAAAGTCAGAGCAAAGAGGCTTGAGTAAGAAAAGTCAGCCCTATGTTAGATATGGTTATATGCTTCCTTTCTATTGCACCATTTTTATATTGTGTAAAAGGATAAGCAAATCAATGATGAATGATATTGGCTTTAAGAAAATCAGAAGAGAAAAGAAATTCACCATTTGAATCAGATTGAATGATTTTGATAGAGCATTCAAATTGATTTTCAATTAAAATTTTAAACATTTTTTACAGATAGCTACTTTTCATATGTCAATTTTAATGAAAAATTCGAGTATATTTACTAAAATAATCTGAAATGCTAAACAAAATTCTAAATTCTTTAGTGGAATAATGGCAGAAGGTCTCAATAGTCCATATGCAATAATGCTAGAGGTTTGGAACTTTAAATACAAGAATTGGCAAAATGGAGATTACAACTCTTCCTATATTGTCAAGCATCACAAAATTGAGGAATTAAAGTTTTATTTATAGAACATGAAGCATTATATTTATGTAAAACGAGCTTATGTAGAGTTTGAAAGACCAAATCTTTGGTTGAGTACATAAAACAAATTGCATTTAAGCAAAGTTGACCTAACAAGAGCTTGCTTGGAATGTTCAAGACTTATTTCATAAAGAAAGCATGAAAGTGAAAAAAGTATTGATGAAGTTTTATAAAATAATATTAACTAATTTAATAAAATAAATATATCATTATAAAATTTCGTGCGATAGGCGATATGCGGGGGTTACAGTGGAAAGGAAACTGCAAATCTCTGCAAAGTTGAAGGCATCCATCCCAATTCTCGCGAGCAAGTAATTCACAAACATGATCTCCCGTACCGCATCCGCAAGAGGAGCAAGTAGACGAAAGACTAGAGCAGACTAGGCCATATCTCTGCAAATCGTGCAAGCCACAATTAATGGCTTAAATATGGGGCTGGTGCAACCGTGTAAAGTTTGACTTGATGGTACCGAAAAACCCAAGAAAATATAAATAATGATAGTTCAGATGATGGAAATCTACTGTTTTTATTGATCACTCTATTTGCATTTTCTGCCAGCCATCTTTATTACAAACGAGATGGAGAATTCTGTGTCTTCTTTTTTTTAGAACAATAAATAACTTCATGTCTATTTCATGCCTGCCCAAGCATACATTTATCAAGGAGATTTTTAAATTTTAAGTTCATCATTTCATTTTTTATGTATATTACCTAACTCTTTTGTTAAGATATAAAATGTTATAATGTTGTACACGTATAAAATTGGGGAAAAAAAAGCTGTTAATTTTTATTATTTTAATATTAAAAATAATTAATAATTAATAATTAATTTGATATGATCATAACTAACTAACTCAAAATAATAATTGGTATAATATTAATTAAATTATTAATTTAATATATGATAACATATATTAATCAAAATAGTTCATTATTTCATGTTTAATTTGTGTTACCTATTTCTTTTGTTAAGATATAAAAACAAAATAATGTTATTTACATATAAAATTGGGCTTCAATATCTCAAGGCACTTACTTATAAATCATAGTGGCATGGGAGAAAATTATTTATTTTATTTTATTTTTGTTAAAATAATAAATGATAACTATGATATGATCATAAATAAGTAATTTAAAATAATAATTAATATATTTATTATATTAATCAAAATATTATTTAACATACGATATTGTGGATGTTTATTGTTTATTTTTAATTTTTATTTTTGTTAGAATAAAATTAAAATTTTATCTTTATTCATATTTAGTTAAATTTTAAACGATATTTTAACATTTATAGATTATTATTTATATACAAAATGCAATTAAAAAAACTACGATTCTTTTGAATTATGTGGTTATTGAAAATAAGTGATGAAAGTGATTGTTATCAAAATAGTTAACATACAGTGCCATCCAATAATGGGTAAAAGTATAAAATATGGCAAGAATGAAGGTTATTCTTTTACTTAAATAATGATAAAACTTAGACTTATAAGTTGTCTTTTTGATGCTTTAAATAGTCTTATCTCTTTGCATTTACTTTACATGCATGATCTTCCACCAATTGATTATATAATAGACTAAGATTACATTTTTAGAAGTAGTCTTGTAAAAATTGGTATCTAGTGCTTGTATTGATATATCATATCTGCAAAATTTGGTTAATCAACCACTTTGCATTTAGCATACTTTAGCATCAAACTCTTACTTTTTGCAATTACTTTCTCAATATGCAATGCAACGCAACACAAAGAATTGATTACATTAACTACAAAGTAGGACTTTTCAACAGTTTATTCCCATGGCATGCTGGCATTATTGAGTACTTAAATAATGAAACACTACTTAGAAGCATACAAGTGTTCCCTTTTCTACACCATGAAAACTAATTAAACTTAGTGTTTAAGCCTTGGAGAGAAGCATCAGCCTGGCATTCTCCTTCTTCCCTAAAAGGAATTTAAAAGTGCTTAGCAAGAGAACAACATTGTCTTCTCAGGAGTGCTTCTGGCTGCTGCTGCTGCTGCATAGTTTATTTATCAAACCCAGGCAAAGTCAAACTTATTGTTTATCATATTCCAATCTCAAAAACATCTCTTCAACTTTAATTTAGGGCTAAAATAGATTACCCCACCTCATTTAATGGCAGGATCTCTTCCTATACAAGTTAAAGGTTTTTTTTCCTGTTACCAAATAGGGAAAGCCATTGAGGAAAGAAGCTTATTTGTGGGAGAATCTACAGTATGAAATATTTCTAAGTGAGGTTGTTTCTACTTTCTAGATCAATGAAATATGTACTAAATAGAACCAAACCAATGAACAGTGTCTTTTGGCGCTGATTTCTCTTTCGAGTACAAAAGGATAAATTCCCAGTGGTTTTATGCCTTTGAGGAGCATCAATCTTTGCCATTAAATATTGAAGCATGGACCTTGCACAGTGTTTTCCAATTAAAGTTATCATCATGTATAAAATCCCGGAAGATGCCTGCATAGTTTTTCTGTCTAAACCCCTAAAATATTCAAGTAGAGGGGCTTAGTTTCATGCTTTTTTTCTAGTTTATAGCTCTAGACCTGTAGGGTGATTCGCCACAACTTTCTAAGCCCCTTGCAATTATAATATATAAAATGCTGTACTGCTCATTTAAATACAATTTATTTGCATGCAAAAAGTTTTCTAGTGTTAAGAAAGAATTTGCTTTGCTGAGATGTATACCTGCTCTACTATTGATCATCATAAAAAAAACACTTACTGTCATTCAAACAACACGAAAAAGTAAATGGTAGGGCAACATCATCAAACAAGTAAATATTTTAAGCATGAAAAGTAGAATAGAAATAAGAAAAGGGATGCTAGCTACACTTGCAAACTGGTACAAAACAGAAGCAGTAGGTATATATATATATATACAATTCCAATGGCTAAAGCTAGCGTGTGTGCATATATCACACACATATACATGAGTTTGTGTGTAATCCTGAATATTTTGGATTTTATGTTCCATGCATTGGTGAATCAACCGTAAAAACAAAAAAGAATTCCCTTGAAATCTTTGCAATCAGTTCACACATATGAGAAACACAGTATGTAGTCTGGATTCAAGCCGGCAAAGAAACTGAAATTGGGGGAAAATCTACTTTGAAATTCAAAAACAACATTAACTGAGATTAACTTGGACTTAAAAAGACTAAGGATAAACAAATCAACAACAAGAGAAACTGCAAAGCATATCCATATCTGTAGAATATCACATTTAAATATCACAAAGAGAAGAGAAGACCATATAATGCAGGCTTCGGAGTTTGAAAACAATGTACAAAAATATAAGATCTTTCTTCTCCTCCGTTCTATTGGTTTATACTTTTAATGAATTTCATTTATAAAATATACTAGAAACAACGACGACGACAATGACAATGATGGTACAAGGAGAGAGCTAGTAAAGCAAGTAAGTGCTAACTCTTTATTGGTTTCTTGGAAAGAGATGATAATACATATCTATAAATGCTTGAAAAAAAAAATTAAATTGAGTTACTCTTAAGCATTTTCTTCCCTTTTTTTCCCCTTTTCTTTCCAAGATCCAACTTCAGCCTAAGGCTTTGGATGTGGGAAAAATTGCATACCAGGAGACATGAAAGAGGTGAACGGGAATGTATATGGAGGAGGAAAAAGAGTTTCAGTAGCAGCTGTAGTATTAGAAATGAAAGTAGTAGGAGTAGTGGTGGTAGTAGTGGTTAGGGTAGCAACATCTAAAGGATAGTAAGATTGCTGGTGCTGCTGTGGTGGCGGCGGAGGGGGCTCACTGGAGGAGCTCTCCCCCACATCGTAGCAACTTTCAGGGCCTTGATCATAGAGAATTCCTCTGAAAACATGTCCTCCTACGGTTATAGCCGTCTGATAGGCCAAATGATCATCCGAATCATCAACGGAACTCAGTCTAACACATCGAAATGTTGCTTCAGTGCTCATTTCTGCAGGAAAATTCCCCATCTGTAACCCTATAATGAACCCAAAAATATCAGAAATTAAGCATTAAACCAAGAGAACATAAAAGACAAGGATTAAGGAGCCTTGATCTCTTCTGCAGATCAGATGATCAGGGACTAAACTCAAGTAATCAAAAGAGGAAAATAGAGAGAAAGAGAAACAAAGATTGAGACATGGGAAGAGTCTCATAAATTTAATGTACTGAGTTTGTTTTTAATGTAGAATAGGATAAGAAATTTGCTAGGGTTACTATACAGAATCTTCCTTTACTATATGTTAGCATCACCCATTCAAAACACGCAAACGATATGTCCTTTTCTTTGAATCTAATTGACTGCTGACTCTGTAAATGTGCAGATCTATGTATAAATGATGAGTAATAACTCTACCTGCAGAAGATGTATCATCTCTAAGTCTTTTAGGGTTGTGCCCTTGAAGCTGCTGTTCTTCAACAGGAAGTAGCTGTTGATGATATCTCTGTCGCCTTCTGTAAGCTGGAATCCAAGTGCTTTTGATATGAGTTTGGCATTCAAATCCTCTTCTCTTGCAACAAGTCCTGCATCTCATGTAAACACAATTTTTCTTCGCTTGGTTTCCACAATCTTGACATCTTGTTCCTACTAATTCTTCTCCTAATTGTCTCATATTCAACATCATTCATTACAAAGAGAAAACACTTAATACGGAGTACTCATTCCCGTTCCATTTTCTCCCTTCAAACTTTCCTTTTAGCACTTTTTTCCCACAAGAATATTACACCCTTTTCCTTACAGTACTTGTTTTTTGGCAAAATAGGAATCAAAACCAGCGTTTTTTTCTTGGTGGATAAGTGACTTTGGTTATGGTAGTGAAATTCTGTTCTTAAGCTTTATGTTTATGGGTAAGTGTAATCTCATACTTTTGACCTCATGGGATGATTTATGTTGGTGTTGGGGTTATGTCCATCCATACATCCAACTGCTATCCTTTTCAGACACTACGAAAAACCTAAACAAGAAGGAATTGTTTCGGTGTTATGACAAAGTAAAACACTTAAATAGTAAGAACTAGAATTACAGCAGCACAAGCCGCCATGGCAAACATCATCAACTCTTAAGTTTTAAAAAAATAATCACACAAGCACCCAGAAAAACAAAAAAGAAAATGAGAAAGAAGCAAAGACCAACGAATTCTCTCTCTCCTTCTTTCTCTCGGTGTTTCCTTCTTCTTCAAAAGAATGATTCTAGGACTTCTACTTCACATGAGCTGATCATATCTGAAATGATTAATGTAGTGTTTCGGTTGTGTTTTTGTTAAGAGGTAAAGATTAAAAGAAGAAACGGAGTTAACAATGTCCGAGTACTTAAGTTTTGGAAAATCATAAATAAAGGCATAGGTTATAATTTTTTATCCAATAGGTCCTTACCCTTATGGTCTGTTAGTGGAACATTAAGAATTAAGAAACAAAATGAGAATTTGCACTGTGAATGAAACACATTGACTTCCTTGAATTTGTCATAATTTTTAGGGTTTGTTTTTTCAGCAGGGCTCAATTTTTTGGCCCAAAATTGTCTTTAGCCCAAATTAAAAATGTTACATAATTTTAATAAAAAAATAATAATTTGAACAAAAATATCATTGTTGTTAAAGATTTCGACAAATTATGAAGATACTCACCTTCGATATTTGTTTTTTAATAAAATATAGTTCTTTTTTTCTTTCTTTCTTTGTGGTTTAAGTTGAAACAAAAGAAGCATCATGGAAATTTTACTAAAATTAAGTAAAATTTTTGATTGGGCAAAAAAAATTGGATGATTTGTTCAAAAATAAAAATGCTTATTCTTTTAAATGGGAGTTTTTGAAATTTGTTATTTTTGTATCATAAAAATTCCTAATTTACAATAAAGGTTGTACTTGGAGTTACTATGATACTTATCCTTGTATTTCTTTTATTTTCTTCTTAATAAATTATTTTGTTTGCTAAAATTATTCAAAACGGATATTTTCACATATTTTTCTTGAGATTTTGAAAAAAAAACATATAAATATAAATTTTTTAAAAAATTAATAAATAGTACCTTCAATAATAATATTATTATATTTAATTTTTAGTTAATTAATCAAAATAATAAAATAATTTAAATAATTTTGTGTATATAAATTTTATATATTAATAGTATTTTCACATTTTTTTATGTTTAAAAAATCAAAAGAAAATATCATTTTAAAAAAATTTTAGATTTTAATATTTTATTTAATTTAATTT
>CP135543.1:2858487-2870044 GCA_032402905.1 Khaya senegalensis
TTATATATATATATTAATATAAATCTACTTTAATATTATAATAAAAAAATTTAGAGATATTTTTTTGTTAATTTTTTAAATTTTAGTGGAGATATATAAAAAATATTACTAATATATAAAATTTATGTATATAAAATTATTTTAATTATTTTATTATTTTAATTTATTAATTAACAGTTATTTAGGAGTGTTAGATATTAATTTTAAAAAATTTTATATTTATTTATAATTTTATCAAACTACAGGTATATAAAAATATCTTTATTTAAAATAAATAAATGTATACATAGGAGGTGGGTTCTTTTGACTTTTTTTTTTTTTATTATTTTAATTAACATATCAAATTTTTTCACGTGTTCGCACACACAGAGAGAGTCCCTGCCCCCACACCCCCACAAAAAATGCAGAGTATTCCAATAATCTGACCATCGACAAAGCATATCAATACTACTACAGGAATAGGTGAGGAAATTATTAAAAAAACATTTTATTTATTGATTTAAAATTTCACCAAAATTATAAAAGAAATATAAGTGAGCAAATGAAAAAGAAAAAGAAATGAAACGAAATGAAATGAAGGAAGGAGAAGATGGTAGTACCAGGTTTATAGAGTAGAAGTAGTAGATGTCATCACTTCCAACGGAGAGTTTGCAAAACAGTAACATACTATTTATATTTTCACCGTCACCGTCACCGTCACCGTCACCGTCACCGTCAGAGTCAGTCAGTCTGTCTGTCTGTCAGTCGTAGTCAGAGTCAGTGACAGTCAAACTGACACGTAGATTTGCTTTTTTACTACTAAATGTTATCGGCCCTCCCTTCCAACCCCGGCCTCCCTTCCCTTGCCATCCAAAAAAGGAAGGACACGGGGAGGGTGTTGTGACATTTTTCACCCTCTCTCCTCGCCTTGCTTTCTTTAATCTTCAGGGCTTAGCTTGTGATGTGCTTTTGGGTCTTAGGGTCCATGACATCCTTTCTTCTACTGTACTCTCTCTCTTTCTTTCTTTCTTGTGAATATATGATCTCTCATTCAAGGTTATTACTGTAAAACCATGTTAAAGATAGCGGATAAAATCTATGGGTGATAGTAAGATACTGTTTTTTTTTTTTTTTTTTTTTAAAATATTTTTTATAAAAAAACTATATTATTATTATTATTATTTATTTTATTAAAAATAACATAATATTAATACATCACAGGAATCAATAATTTTATATGAAAATTTGTATTCATAATATTAGTGATATAAATATAAAATTTTGTTTAGTATTAAGTTGTCATTATCTTTAATTCATAATTGATAGTAAATAAAAATATTAAATGTTAAATATTGATAAAAAATATATATAAATTTTATTATAATGTAATATTACTAAGTTAAAATTTACTTTTAAAATATAGCTTAGGGCAGGGCAAGTGTAAAATTGTCCCACTATTTTTGCTTGAGTGACACCTAGGTAGGTACATTACATAGGTGGTGGGGGTGGGGGCTGTTTGTTTGCCAAATTTCAAATCTGTTTCTTGAATGACAGCAATTTGTTTTTTGTTTGCCAAATTTCAAATCTGTTTCTTGAATGACAGCAATTTGTTTTTTGTTTTGTGTTTGTGTTTGGCTGAAGGAATAATTTACGTATGTTTGTAATGTTTGTGTGTTCCCAAAAATTAAAATGTTTCCCATTGCCCCGTCCATCTTTGCTTTCTTTAAAGCATTTTTCCATTTACTTTCCTTTCACCTTCAGTCAACTGGATCCCTTGAAGCCTGCCTTGCCCCCCAAGAAAGTAACCATTATCATTCTATCTTTCAAGATAGAATAATAGCTAAATATAAATAAACAAAGAATGCTTCAGTAATTATTAGTTATTAAGTAAAAAAATGGGTGTTTATGGAATAATTTAGTAATTTAAATTTTTACAAAAAATTAAAATTAAAATATAATAATTATGAATAACCCTAAAATGATTAAAGGGGGTCAAATTATGGTAATCAAGTCCACGATTAAACATTGATGGGAAATAAAAATATAATAGTGTATTTGATAAGCATTAATTATAGTCGTCCTTTAATAAATCAATGAAAGTAAAATGTAATTTTTATATCAATAGCTATGTAGGGAAATTAGGTTCATTCCAAAATTTTAATTTAAAATACCTTCAAAATTAAGTTGAAACACTACAATTACGGCTGGCTTTTAGTGCTACCATGAAAATTTGTTTAATTAGTGGGTGATGATGGAAGTAATGTGGTTCAAATATTAAGCAGTTAAAGGAAGGTTTAGGGTTATACGTGTGAGCAAAAAGTATTTTCTTCCTCGTCAAGTATTGTTTATAAGTTCTCAATCCTTCAAACTGATTCGGTTTTGAAGATTGAAACTGTAAGCAGTGTTAGCCCAGAAGAATTGGGAATTCATAGAAATTAGTATCAAGAAACAAGGGAGAATGAGCTAGGTTTTTCCCAACTATCAAACCAATGTTCGAACAAGCCTGGGTTATAAGGAGATTACAGCATCCAAATTCCCAGAGCAGGAGGCGATTTGTAGGCAATTCAGCATTAGAGATATGTTTGTGTGTAATATTAGCATGGAAAAATAAGGTAAGGAAGCTGGAAGAAATGGGAAGAAGTGGTGATTGACAGAGGAAGGTGATAAATGGTGTTGATCATTGCAGTGCTAGCAACAAGATTTAGGCCTAAAGCCAAGCAAGCATGACTCCAGAAATTTTTGCCAAAGGATGCAAATATTGATAGACAGACTGAAGCCAAAACCAAAATATCTTCATCGAACTTTTTGTGCATATGATCACCAGATGCTAATATGAACACAAACAATTTTCTTGTGCCAGTCTTATTCATCCATATGCAAATATGAACAATGCTAAAGAGCAAGTTTGCCCAATACCAACAACTCAATCGAGACAAATTTATCATTTGAATCTCCAATTTCGCAATTTGGCACACCTACTTGACAAACATCCATTCCCACCAGTGATATCACAAAAACAATTCAACCAAGAACCAACTGAAGTAGCAAGGGAAAGAAACCAGAGAGATCACATGATCGACATTTTATAAATACTAATATCTGAGACAATTGAGTTGAAAACATCCACATATACCAAGTTCACAATCCAACATTACCTAACAAATCACCAAGAAACCCTAGTCCAACTATACTAATTACAGCTACCCGTACCAAATTCTAACAGATCCCCATTTAAAGGTCGTCAGATCTTACAGCAAATTACTTCATAAAATTCCCAACTTTACCATCTTTTAAATGCTGTTCTTCACTCCGAGTCCATGTTTCCCACGAACAGCACCGGGCATCATATACAGAAATGGAGACTTCTTGGAATAATTCATCTTTGCAAAAGCCCTTTTTCCCAACTTCCTCATCCTCTGTCTTCCAAGCTTCCCACTCACTGAACGTGGCACAAGTTCATCATCCAAATCATACCCATCATCATCATCATCATCCAAATCAGGATCATGACAATTATCACACTCATCATAATGATACCGATTACCCACATAAGATACATCCTCCTCCACCTCTTCGACATGCCCAACACCAGCATCAACAAAAACAGCATCAAACTGAGCATTTTCTGGGATTGTTATGGCCGAGGAAGAAAGTGAAGAATGCCATGAAACACACAGCCCACTATCCAGAGAGAGTTTATCAATATTAAGATCATCATCCGAGTCAGCATCAGATGGGTTGATGAATTCCCAGAACGAAAGATCATGTTCTTCCGATTCCTCAGACGGCAAACACAAGAAATCTTCCGCTTCTTGTTGCAAGATTTCTTTTATGCTTTCCATTTTTTCCTCCTCCCTAAGGTTTTCTGCCATTTATTTTTGGTTTTGGTTTTGGTTTTGTGAAAGAGGATAAACTATAGATTATAGAAGAAGCAGATGCTCAAAAGAGTATTCTACGTCAAGGGCAAGCTTCGCGGAGTCACGTGCGAGACTAGTATTGGTCCACGTGGAAAGACGGTGTTCGCACTGCTTCATACCTCAGCAAAATGATGATATTGTTATATTTTGAAATTGAAATTCCTAATTTAAAACAAAATTCGACCAGATTTTTATCTCTCTTTTTTTTTAAAAAAAAAAAATATATTAATTATTTAAAAAATATTTTAATTATATATTAAGGCATCACCTAACACATCCTATAACAATATTATTACTGCAAGTTTCTATTTTTATGGCAGTTAAAATAAAAAGAAGAAAATTATGTGATCAAATTCTCCCAAATTTGGTATCCATAGAAGATGTGATCTTGATATTTATGGAATTGACAAAAATATTTAGGATTCAATTACACTCACTAATTGAGTCAACTTGTGCTACTTACAAATAACATTTTCCGGGCGCAACTCCTAAGTTGTATTATAGTTTGAATATCAGTACAAACTGTACATTAATAGTATCATAGACGTAATTTGTACACATGCCCAAGCCATTCCATTCATTCATATACATGTTAGTTTTCAGATGGTGCTGGTCGGTCGGTTATATGAATCCAAATCTCGGTAAAAGGTCCAAAAAAATTTTTAAAAAAAAATAGTGGTTTTAATAGCAATACCAAGAGAGTTTTGTTAATCCCGGCGAGCATCTTTTAAAACCAGCGGTTGCCTACGAATTTCCCATTAAAGCGCGCGTGTATATATGTATGTATAGAGAGAGAGAGAGAGAGAGAGACACTCACACACACACACACACACACACAACAACACCACCACCCTCCCCCCTAAGAAAGATTTTGGAGACATGCAAATTCAGTTATGGTGGTTAATTTTTATTTTATTTTTTATATTTTAAATTGGGATTCATTGGGATTTACCCATCAAAGAGGATAGAATAAAGAAGTCTAACAAATTCCGTGTGCTAAAAGAAAGACCAGTGTACCAAACCGTTCTTAATTCAATGAAATTTTACTCGCATTCTCATTTGCTTTGAATTTAAGCAACAATAATCATAACATTCCGAGAAACCGAGTTACTAATAATTCTCAAGGTTGATGTTTGGAAGCTGCTGCTGTTGTCTTCCTTACAGCAATTTATCCCCTTCACCTTTCATAAGGAAAAGCTAAGTCTAACACTAACACCGACCACCTATTCCTAATGAATTCTTGCAGTAACATTAGCAAATAACCCCAGAATTTGTTCATAAAAGGTAGGCCAGGTTGTAATATTATATACCAAAACGAGGTCTCGTGGCTATCCTAACATGAAATTCCCCCATGCCATGATAATTCACCATCACCAACAGTCAGACCTCTGACTACGGTTGGATTCGATTCCATCGCAAAGAATAATTGTATCAAGAAACATATTTTGAAAAGCCTCAAATTAATAACCTTCTTGGCAACGTCGCAGACTGGATTCAAAAAATCAATAATTTATAGCTGGAACATGTTACTTTTCACAGCCATCCAATGAAAACCCAAGTATGATAGCAATAAGTAAATTTGCCAAAATGGAGTGCCATACTGCATACATTGGACACATAAAAGTCTTCCTGCCTATGACAATCATCTAGTTTAACAAAAGCCCTTTTGACTATTCTTGTCTATAGACATCTAACAAGAATAAACCCAAATCAAAATTCTCAAATTTGTTATTACATTGAAAATCATAATCAACTAAATAGAAGAGGAGGAGGAAGAAAAGAAAAAGAAGAAGGGGAGGGAGAGAGGGGACCCAAAAAGCCAAGGAAAGTAGCCAGCACAAACAATTAATTTGGAAACTTAAACTCTTCTTTGGTATCTTACCTTTTAGCTGCTGCAGATATGAATAGATCATCATGGCCACTTGTGTTGCCAAAAGGATATGCAGAAAAATGATTGAACAATGCTCCTGATTTAGCAGTTGAATTATCGAATCTGGGTAGGAGAACAGAGCAACCCTGAAGCATCTGCCCCGACAACAGCAAGATCACAAACCGTACAGAGCTGCCCTTCCTGGGTAGGCACAAATCGAGTAGTGCAGTATGGGCAAGAGACATCCTTTTGTCCTCGGTAGATAGGCACATATGTTGCTCCACATATGACAAATGGGTTTCTAAAATCATAATTAAGCTGTGTGGCATCTGTCATATTCCTCTCTGCAGCCTGAAGAACTTGCCTGGCTGTCTTTGCTTGGCTCTCAATTGTGGGGTTCGTCTCTAACAGCCGCCTGGCAAAGTTAGCTGCTGTAGCAAGGTTCTTTGCCTTGAAGCAGGTAATCACTGCATTAACCAAGGCCAGCCGTAAGTGAGGCATTTGAAGGTTGCAGTGGGTGAAGTAGGCAGCAAGCTCCTGCTGGCGGGTTGGATTGTCTTTGAGTTCCCTCCTCTTAAGCTCCATTCGCAGACCTAGAACATACTCCTTGACAATAGTAATTAACTCCTTCACTTCATCAACTTCCCTCCTAGAGTCAACCACTATCAAAGGAATCGTATGAAGAATGCTAAGAAAGAGTCGGAGGGCCTCGGTAAATTTCCCAGCTGTTGTGGCCTTGTAACTAGCCTTGAGCTTCTCTTCCAACTGAGAGAAATTAAATACAAGTGCCGGTGGTCCCCTCACATTCGGACTGGCAGACTCATTCCATCCTCGTTCAACTGCCAGTGATATCACTGGAGCTGATGAAAATGCACGCAAATATGTATGGCTCCCTGAGTGAAGATCAAGAAACATAGATTTCAAAGGAGCAAAATTTCTTAGTCCAAGTTGCCTGCTCAGCAACCGCATTGCAGTATCAAAATTGCCAGCTGCTGCATGCTCAGCTGCAAGGGAAGATCTCTGAATCCAGATCTGACTCACGGGCATGCCAGGAGTTGGTGCCACAAAAACTGAAGAACGAGCATTGACAGGAGCCTTGGGTGTGTCTGCCTCAGGAGGAAGCTCCAAATCTTCAAGGTCCCATCCCCCCTCTTCTTCATTTTCTTCAGCCACTTCCCCATCTTCCAAGATTGCGGCAACATCACCGTTTTGTAAGCCATCCACATCAACCATGTCCAGTTCCTCACCCCAATCACCCTCAACAGCCTCTTCCTCTTCATCTACAGCACCCCTTCCAACATTATCCAGCCCACCTTCAAAGATGCCCTTCATGACTCTTAGAAGAGGCCAATCACCACTACATGTAACAGGGGTTGGGGGCATCAAAAGGGAAGGCACTTTTCCCTCAGGCAAAGATGGAACATTATTTCCCAACTCTGCTGCTAGTCGTTGGGCAACATCTTGTAACCCATGGACAGAAGCAGTAATGTAAGCAAGGGGCAAATGACCAGCATTCTCCAGGATCTTCACGCGTTCTTGGACATCACCCAGATACAATGCATTATGAAACTGACCCATCACATCATTCTTAACTTCAGCTATTTTCAGCATCTTGGACAGCTTTTCAATGTTCCCAGTTATCAGATAAAGAAAAGACAACCTCTCAAAATTTTTGGTCCTCTGATAAGCATACTCCACAATACCGGCATTACCCTGGCGAAGAGCCTCCACCCCTAATCTATACCAGTGATCTTTCTCATCAATCTCCTTAGCCGACGCAACAGCAATTTGAATGTTTCCACTCTCTAAAGCCAAGTTAAATCGAGTTCTTTCATCTTTCACAAAATGGAGAGCAACTTCAGGGAAGCCCTTTTGTTGCAGATAGGCAATCATTGCCTGACCACAAAGCTGTGAGTTCCTTATCATGCTCATCACATGGTCATATCTCTTCCTCAACAGAGACAGCTTGAAAATATATTCTGTCGCATCAATAACTATAGCCCTGTTCTTCCCATCCCGATCCAAGCAAAATATGGTATTTCCAGAAACTTTTGTTATGTAAATTAGGACATCAAGGGTTCTAATAATCCCACTATCTCCATTTGGGAGGCAATATTTAATTTGATTCACAGTCGTGTAAATGAAGACACCATTGTCATCCCAAGCTCCACTCTTTACACGGATCGTCTCATGAAGAGTGCACTGGTGCACAAGCTTCTTGTTAGCAAAGATAATGGCATGTTTACTGAGCATGGCAACACTCTCCATATCATTTGACCACACAACATACTTGACAGAAGGGGTTTGCAAATCACCAAGCACAAGCCTCTGCTGGAGATCAAACATAACCACTCTGTCCTCTGCCCGGCATAACAAGTTACCAGTTCCAGCATAGAAAATTGCATCTGCAGCTATTGGAAGGATACTCTTTTTAACAACCTCATTTTTTAGATTCTTGACCAATACTTGGTTGCTGCTTTTGTCAAGCACAGCAAACCTATTCCTAGCAATAAAAATGGCTGGACCTCCAAGACCCTTCTTTGCATCTTGCACAACATCACCCCTACCAATGCTGTCTTTGGGAATGACATACAACTCATAAGATCCCCCATCAACATCTGAGCAGATAAGAACAGCGTTTTCTGTAGGACTGTAAGAAAGAGTCCTTGGACTTTGATTCAAGCTTGTAGTACCAGGTCGTCGTATTGGAATGACTTGAGTGTCTTTTTGAGTAGAAAACTCATAATACCGCAAAAAGCGATCTTTAGCATAAAATAGAGTATCACCACTCACAGCAAAGGCAGGTCGTTCTCTCTCCAGCTTAAAGACAATCATACCACTGTCATGACCTGCAGCTAAAAGATTCGTCTCAGGATGAGATGCAAGAATCCAGAATCTATCATGTTCACGGCGGAAAGTTTGAACTCCAGTTCTCTTTGTTACGTCCCAAACACGAATGCTTTTATCCTCAGAATTAGACACAATTATGTCCTGTTTGGCATGGAACATAACACAGGACACATTATTCATGTGTCCCCTCAAAGTGTCCACTTCCCAAGCCTTAGTTTCTGGAAGAAAGAAAAAAAAAATTCCATTTAATAGCAGGGGTTAACAGTAATAGAGTATAAAAAAAAGTAAGTATTGTCAGAAGACTTTACAATTTTGGTCACTGAAAGAAAATTGAAGTAGCTTACTTCAACTACTATAGACAATATAGTGCATAATTCATATTCACGTAACCACTGTTTTGAGAACCATTTAATCCATTGTATTGTATATCCCATGCTCACAAAAAAAAAAAAGGAAACCATTATAAAACTACCAGTATATAAATTGGCCAACTGGCTTGATTGTCACAGTGACATTAATATATACTATTTAGGCAGACAAAAGACAGATGAAGAAAAAGCAAACACATCATACTTACCGTTCATTCGCCATAATTTGACTTGGCGATCATCTGCTCCTGAGACAATTAGAGGAAGGGTGGGATGGAATGCAGCCCAGTTGACTCCTCGGTCATGACCTTCCAAGACATATTTAACAACAGCATCAACACCACCAAACAAATCAGTATTCATCTGACTCAACCGCAAAATGTCATCTGCAGGAGACACGGTCTTCTTTCTAAGGGCACCTATATCCCACACGCGAACAGTCTGATCTAGAGAGGCTGACACAACAAGATCTTCCTTAGGGTGGAACGAGGCACACATGACATAGTGGTTGTGGCCCGTCAACACAGAAATACAAGTACGTGATTGCCAATTCCATATGCGGATGGTCTGATCATCACTGGCACTCACGATCCAGGGGTACTCATGATGAAACTGCACAGTACGGATGTAATCAAGGTGTCCAAGAAGAGTAAACAAACACCTGTGCATCTTGTAGTTCCAAACTTTAATCTTGTAATCATCCCCTACAGAAGATGGAAAGTTAAAATGTGCCATGTATATTTTTCAAAATAATAACAAAATGTGCACTGCCTATAGAATCTTCTCTAGCCACACTCAAAAGATCACAGAGCACAAAAGGACTTCAATTTCAACAAGATCTGCAAAGCCAAAGTTCGCATTCATAGTTCAGCCATTTTAAATCATTTGACACATGCATAATCGAGCACTAAATAAAGTTTCAAACAAAAAAAATACTCAAATTCAATATTAAATTTGACAATGAAAGGAACCATCCAGCTTAGCCAAAGAAGATTCTAGTTGAACATAACACAAACAGCACATCAAACCTGTTTTCACATTCAATTGGCTTTGAATTAGACAGTCAAGTTATATCTAGAAACAAAGACCAACTATGTAATTGTAATTCTAATTGAGTATGTTCACTTACAAAATAAGATCCAGATACGAAATATATATTACATTCTAGATTTATCATCATTTAGAAATGTTGAAGATAAAGGCTCTCTCCAAAAGATTCCAACTAAAATGATTTCCATTTTCTTTAAATATTCCCCAATTCGATCACAGTCCTAACAGACTCTAATTCCCTGGATCTAAAGAATTCAACAATAAACCACCAAAAGAAACAAAACACCACATTTCGCAACAAAAATTCAATCCATAGATCAATCAACCAACAACACTGTCAAGAGAAATTCTGTTTACCTCCAGACACGAACAAGGGCTGAGATTTGTGGAAATGTACACCACGAACTGGGCCATCATGCTCGTCAAACCTATCGATGAGAGTCCCCATACTATAGTCCCATAGCTGGATCACACCACTGTGAAGACTCGCAAGGATCCATGGTCTCTTACTATGGAAACTAAGTCCCTTCACTCTATTACTCTTCGTCTCAAACTTGGTCAACATCTTCTCCAATCAAAGCAACACCAAAATCCAAACTATTCAAATCGAAACAAAACAAACCAGCACATGAATCAAAACCCAGAAAAACAATGCCCGTACTTAACTGATCCAAATCATATATCTAGCATACACCCTGTTATAATCCTCCTACAAAAACATAATTTCCCAAATATTACTTACTATCACTAACGGAGAAAATTTAAGAACAGATCTTCAAGTAAAAAAGACAATAACAATTGCACTAAAAGCAATGAAGATTGGTAATAAGGAATTGCCAGCGACCAAACAACATAACCAAATTACAGTTAGATCTAGCAAGATCGAACAAAAAAGAAGAACAAAAAATAAATTTACCTCAGATCTGATCAGCACATGAACAAGTAATGATCAACGGCATACGATTCGTTATTGCATCTGCCAAGATCAACAATTCAAGATTCGCGAATTGATATGTGTGCAAAAAAGAGAAAAATGTTTAGATCGAAAGATAGAGAGAGAGAAAGAGAGCGAGGGTTTCGTTTATACTTTCTGTTGGATCTGAGTCTGATAAGAGTGTTTGCACGTGTGATAATCTTATGGAGCGGGGACATGGAGGGTATTTTTGTTATTCACAAGGCCACTGTGGTCCGTCGGGGTGGAGGATATGAATTTTCATTTAAAAAAAAAAATCCAGTCATCAGTGTGTTGTTTTGTTTTTATTATATTAGAATATTTTTAAATATATTCTCTACAATTCGGCAAAAACACGATTAAATAAAAATTTTCATAAAATTAATAAAAAATATCACTTAACAATAACAAACATATGACTGGATTTTTTTTTTTTAAATGAAAATTCATATCCTCCACCCCGACGGACCACAGTGGCCTTGTGAATAACAAAAATACCCTCCATGTCCCCGCTCCATAAGATTATCACACGTGCAAACACTCTTATCAGACTCAGATCCAACAGAAAGTA
>CP135543.1:2870277-2942003 GCA_032402905.1 Khaya senegalensis
ATTAGATATTAAAATATAAAAATATTTTTTAAAAATATTTTTTATTAATTTTTAAAATTTTAAAAAAATATGTGAAAAATATTACTAATATTTAAAATTATATATAAAAATATTTTAATTATTTTACTATTTTAATTATTGTTAAGTGATACTTTTTATTAATTTTATAAAAATTTATATGCAAGTATAATTTTGTCAAATCTTAAAAAAACATTTGAAAATATTTATTTTTTATTTTTTAATAAAATAAATAATTTATAATTTAATATTCAAATTGACATGGTATGATATCAGTACATCAGAAAAATAATTTTTTTGACATAAATTAAAATAACAATAAATACTTGCTGATAATATTAGTACACTCGTCTAATGATGTTATTAAGCATAAGAACATAATTAAATTTTAAAAATATTTTGAATAAATATAAAACTTCTTGTTAGTTAGTCAACATAATTTTGGAATCATAAGCAAATTAGTGTTGTTCAAAAATACAAACAATACAGGGGACATAACTATACAGTAATCAACAATAACAAAGACTGTTAGATTGAGATTTGATGGTTGTGATCTATTGAGATGATGCCATAAGGCGGTAGTTCTTAGTGGACGCTGATCTTAAGCAAAGTGCAAGGAATATATAAGAATATTAACGGTGTAGATTAGATCAAATTTTAAGGGAAATAAATTTATTATATTAATAATATTAACGTAATAAATTATTTAATTAATAAAATAAAAAATATATTTATTAATAATAATAAAAAAAATTAATAAAAAATTTCATAATTTTTTTAAATTTTTTTATTATTTTTTTATTTATTACCAATAAATGTGTTTTTCTCATTTTATTAATTACATAAACTTATCGTATTGATATGATAAAATTATTTCACTTAAATTTTTTTTTTGATCTGAGTCATGCTATATATTAGAATAAATAACTCCTTAATTAAAACCGTTTTAATTTCGACCAAACACGTCTTCAAATTTTGAAGAGGAGTGCGTAATCATTTGTATTGAATCAAGTTAGCCAAGCGGGTTTCAGGTCAGTTAGCAGAGTCATAAAAGCTGACCAATTTTCCAAGACAACGCTGCCCTCGGGAAGGCTACAAAAAGAAACCCACCTCTAGCAGACACTGATTGTTCTTCTTCCTCGTAATTTAGAGCAGAAACAATCAGAAATAATGAATTTATTAGCCGAGAAAAAGAATAGACTACATTAACATTCCAGCAAATGCCGCAGCAAATAAGTTTACCCTCATTGTTTCACATATAAAGAAGTTTTCTGCATACTTACAACTGCCATGGAAGCATATATATCATGCAACATTTTGCTACAGCTGTTGAAGAACGTAGTTTACTGGTTGTTTTGCATCGCACTAGTTCTGGTTCCCAGGAAAGAAAGTAGACCATATCTACATTTATCAACTCTCAAATTCTATTTTTAATCAGAGGAAAAACTTACCTCTGCAGTTGTATATAGGGTACCTGATAACGTGGAATGGATCTTCAGTTTTGCAAAGATTATTGTGGCTTCCCCAGAAGTAACTGTACAAGCTCCTCTGCTCTTGCTTGGATGCCTTTAAGATATTCAGTAAGAATGCGCTGCTGGTAGGAACCTCCCTCCTGGGAGAGAACAAAAGAGAAAAAAGAGTAACATCACTACATCAGGTAACCGAAAACTAGTGAATCTAAACAACGGATATCCAAAGCCAACAGTTCCTTACTGTTCGAATCAGAGTCCGCTCAATTCGTTTCTTAATGACAGCATAAAATTCCTCTGGCGAAATTTCACCTTTACCAACTGTCAATCCACCAATCAAAAGTTTGTTCCATTCTTCCTTGGGAGCTGCAGCACATAAAATATCTGTAAGTGAGGCAGATCAACCTACCATAAACAAAAAGATGACAAGTGCAAAACCTAGTAACAATCTTTTAGGACCATGTGAGATGCAAGTCATAGAAAATAATCCAATGATTCTAATCCTACAACCCCTTTTAGATCACAAGGAACTTCATTAAAGTCTCAAGTTAGATGTCTCTAATAACCTAGATAAGGGTTCCATGAGTAAATAAATGTACTTCAATCTCCTGCATTCTGGAATGAAACACCGGTCCTCTGTTTTTGTATGTCTGACTAATCTGCAATTCAGAGTCTGTTCATTTGGCTTAAGGTTTAATCTGATTGGCAGAAAGTTGCAAGACCACAACAAGAGAGAAAAGTAAATAAAGATAATAGTTAAAATAGTCAGAACCAAAAACATATACAAGCATTTACTACATCAAAAAAAAAATCTTGGGAGCTCTGCATTCAAGGAACCAGTAGTCAGAGAAAGAACGAAGCTCATTCATGCTCTCTAAGATTAGTAAACAATGCATTCTGTGTTCTTACAGTCTACCTTCCCAGACACCTTTTAACCATACCAGGCAAAGACACCTAGGTCCAAAATGTTCTTAAATATTGCATAAAGACAGTATGAGGGATTCCTTTCACGCCATCTTGCAAAGAGAAATCAAACTGTCCACAAAAGCACCATCTCAAATATGCCCCAATTTGAAAAAGATTTAGAAAGCCAGAGCATGATCTCAGCTAAAAGGCCAAAAGAGGTATAACAAAGACAGAACTAGACAAACAAAATATAAGAGAGGTTGAGCAATCATGCGTTTTCTCTTTTAAAAAACTAGTAGCATAGTCTTTCATAAATCTGATATATTTGCCATTTCTTGCCAATAGCATAATGACTCAGGAGATGTTGCACACCTTTGATTATGGTCTCAAGAAACTGCTCAGCCTTCAAAATTTCATTCCCTGCATCAGAAACATAGATTGTGGTTATTTTGTTAAGGTATCAAAATTATGAGCAAAAGCAAACCACAACAAATATGGCAATGAAGATTATTCAAATAGGAACAAAAGGATGCTATGACATATATATGATCAATCTAGGGAGTTGAATTCTGACAAATGATAAGCTAATTCAAAGATCCACATACGTTGATCTCTACAAGTCAGGTAAAAGTTAGAGCAACAGAGCATTGTCAAAAACTTTCTTAATTCTAATCTTCATTCTATCCCTTTTCTTTTTCCTTTTTGGGAGAGGGATGTTAATGAACAGATTTAATTCATCACACACAAATGTGTACACAAACAAGCACGTCACACACATTTCACAAAAAACCGATAAAGTATCAGCTTTTCTGATATCTAGATGTATTGAGCGAGCTAACAGAAGTTTCCAATTTTTGAAACCATATTTTGCTTAAATAAAAAACCCATAAATGATGCCATATGTAAACCAATTTAGGGAAATGATATTGCCTTTCTTTGCATAACTACGCTTGGAGAGAATTCTTGAAGCATAGACCTGCAAAACCTTTTGCAGCATAGCCTCAAGCCCTGGCTTATCCCCATCTTCTTTTGACTGCAAAAAAGTTGATAAATTAAATCTGTCACTAAGTTTATGAATATCCCAATCAAAGAAGCAGCATCCAAACACTATTCAAATACATGTTTCGATAGTACAATTTACATGTATCACCATAAAATCTATTTAGTATGACTTTCAACAAAAAGGTAAGTGCAAGTTTGATAGGCAAAATACATGAAGCAAGACAGCATATGGCAATGCATTATAACATATTTTCCGACCAATATCTTCTGGTGCAGAACACATTCCCACCATGGACAATTTGAATATTTCACAATGCTGGCAAACTAGCAAATATAGACACAACAAAATTATCAGAAGTGCAGTAGAAAAGATTAACGAACTCACTTGTCGAAGTTGAGCGTTAACTTCAGAAAGGAATCCTTCATCTAGTTGTCCTTCTTGCTCTCTTTGGATGATTTTCTAAATATCAGAAGAGTAAAAAGAGTTTCATTATCTATTACAGATCAATGAAAAATATATCTTTCAAATTTCATTTCCTGAATTGAGCAAACATATCTAAACAATGAGCATATACTAACACTAAAAGTTTAAAACTCCAACCAAATTGTAACAAAGAAACATCTAAAGAACCATTCTTGCTTTATTTAAGATGAAACAAGAGAAGTCCATTGCAATAAAGTGAAAAAGGCAAGACATGACATCTTCAGAGTCATTTATTTTCTCCTTTTATGCATGAGTAGTGGTAAGTTCAATTTTCAAATTAGGAAACAGGACCAAACTAGGAGATCATAGTTGAAACAGAATTGTAAATTAGGCAAATCATCTGTCAATTATGAGGTGGGGGAAAGCTAGAAAAGACAAACCTTTTGTGTTCAGCACAGATGACAAGCTATGCTAAGGATCGCATACAAACACAGAAGTCGGAAGTCTTCTCTACAAATCCCATTGACAATTTTGAACAGAAGAAAATAAATCAATTTAAACTTAAAGTGGAACAAATATTTACTTTCTCCATTAGTTTGAGGGCCTCAGGATCTCTTGGGGGCCAGGAAATCTCTTCTTCTTCAGCAACTACAGGCTTTAAAATGGCCTTGAGAATATCAGTAGATGATTCTATCTTTTCCTGCGAAGGCAAAAGTATTATCAATATAAAAAATTAAAAAAAACAAAGATTTCATTAGAATGAGAGAGAGAGTTTGGCATGGACAAAGAGATGAGGCAAAACATATAGAGTTCAAATGATTGAACTGGAGGGAGTTACATGGGTCTTATGGACAACGAGATCAACTATGCTCATTATAGATGTAGCCAATTCCTCATAGTCTTTCTGCAAGAACTCAAAATTAATGCCAAAGCTATTATTACGAGATAAAGTGACTTCAAGAAGCCAACTTAAAACAACATAAAAATTGGAATGAACCAAGTAAAAGACCGTGCTTTATCATCCTCGGATTTGCAGGTATCACTTCTTGCTGCAAGTCGTATCCAGAAGCCCTCGTTGAAAGCAAGGATATTTTCAACAACAAGCTGCTGAAGCTGCTCGCATAAATAAAAACGGGAAAACCCAGCTTATGTAAATCTATTTATGGAACTCAATTATAGCCAATAGATGTTGTTTCAATACTCAATATATGTAAATTATGGAACTCAATTATCGCCAATATATATTGTTTCAAGTAACGAAACCCACATTCAGTTAGAGAAACTACATAAAACAAAATAAAACCATGTCAAGAAGGATAAATTGCAAATATAAGCATGGAAAAAATCAATAGAAGGTTTTCACAATTTTCAAATTAGATGGATAACTATTTGGTGTGAAAATTGTCTAAGATAAGTTGAGTTTCATCATCAGCTTCATGAAATATTCTGTCCCATTGCAATAAAATTATTGGAGATCCTCTGCAACATTATCATTGTAATCACATTTACAGGAGAACTTTGCTAACATCTCCAAGATGAAATTGATATATTATGCGAGTTGGACAAGTACTACCCTAAGTAAGCAAATAGAACTTAGTAATGTTTCCTTAATAGTCAGAAAATTGATTAGCCTAACACTATTTACTCACTTAAAAAAAAATGCAAATCGAGAATAATTGCCAAGCCTATAATAGAGGAGAACAGCAAGTAATGAAATTAGAAATTTGTACTAAGCAAAAAGGTCCTGCTTACTTCTTTTGGATTTGCATCTCGGAGTGTGTCAATCAGCCTATCCACTTCTACAGTCTTTTTGAATGCTTCCTCAGCATCTTGACTGACTGCACAGATCAAATTTCTCCTGCTTTATTAGATCCAAAAACAAAAACCCCATTTTACCATCAACAGCTCAATCCAGCAAACACAAGGATACAAAAACTTGATCCAATCATTCAGTTCAAGGATGAAAAAATCAATATATGAATTCAACTTTCATTGATAAGTCCTCGGCTAGTAGCCTATATCCCAACACACCATTGATAAATAAAAGAGCAAGAAAAATAGTGAAACCAATTCTACGTCACTATTCAGATGAAAATTTATTGTATACTTCAAAAAAACAGGGAATATTCCCAAGGGGAAAAACTCAATCCAAAAAGCTCAGACGAGTTTTACTACAGTCATGCTCATTTCAACCCATCATCTAAAACCCCTAGACCCACCTACTGCATCCCCGACACCCACGAGGCAGCACTAATCCCACGTGGCCATGTCACTCCTATCTCTAGCCAACTCAGTCAATTTATGCATTGCACCAATCAAACCTCAATCGGTTCTTTTAATTATCATCAATTCTCTACTAATATGATTCATCTAACTCAAAAGTCAGGCTCTATCTAGATTTGAAGTAAAATATAAACAATCCCATGTCTATTGATCACCGTTTTTTAAACAATTTAACAAATAAATCAGTTGATATAAATAACAATGCACAGATTACCTCCCCTTCCGCTGTGTCAAAGTGGTCGAAGTAAACAGGTTTTGCCTCGTCATCACGAAAACCCTAACATTCCATCTTTTCTGGAGCAATGAACTCTGCATTACAAAAACAACGACTGAATTACGATACAGTAAACCAGCAAAACAGCAAATAGGTAATCAAAGAAGGAAAATTCTGAAAATCACGGTTTTGCAAGTACCTGAAGTTTAAGAGGGGAGGTAAATGACGCCGTAGCAGCGAATAGAGCGGCCATGGTGGCTGGTGTGTGCGGACAATGGCGGGAGCCAGGCCACGTATGAGTTATGACCGTTCAATTTTCATATCCAAAAATCCTCAAGCCAATGAATTCCATCAGAAATGGAAGATTTAGGTTGGGCCGATCAGGAAAATTTATGAGTGTAACTTTCAATGACAAGTCCTCCCTGTTGGGCCGTCATTTAGAGAACTTGTTCTGGATCCATTTATTGAGTACGCCCAGCCCTGTTGGGCCGAAAACACTACGGGCGGCCGTTTGCTTGGAAAGGGTAATCAAATGCGTCTATCCTAGCATTGTCACACGCGATTTTCGTGCCTGAACCAAAGATGACGTGTACTCCACTCATTATGAATGAAAACGAATTGCCAGCGGCTTTTTTGAGTTAAAACGACTTGTCACTCAGAAAGAAGGAAGAACTGGCTCTTATCACGTTTCTTTATCCCTCTAAAGTCTAAAAACTAAACAACTTTTTTGATCATTTTATCTTATATTACTAAAGAGTTGTGACAAATGATTGTTAATAGATGGAAAATGATGTGGAACTATCAATATTAACCAAAGTTATTTCACCTATTAATATACTTATTCAATAAATCAATAAATATATAAAAGAATGAAATCTAAACACGTTACGCCAATACAATTGAAAAGAATATTCAATAAACGTTTAAATATTATATTATATTTTAATACGTATTTGTAATGTTAATTATTACTACATTAGTATTAAATTAAAAAAAATATTTATCTATATATTTAGTTATTAACTCTTTATAAATATTTATTAAATTTAATTAATATTAGAGATAAATTTTAAATTAGTGTATAATTACATTCTAATTAAAATAGTTTATTTTATGTTTATTTGTTTTTGTTGCATCTCCTCACTATTATCTTTGTAATCCTTTCTTTCTTTCTTTATTTATTTATTGTTATTATTATAATTATTATTATTTATCTTATAGTTAGCAAAACTCTTTAAGCAAATTCAACGTGATTAGCCATACCATAACACGTGGCACTGTCTGTCGAGTTGAACCCACAACCACGTGACATGAATCCAACGAGCAGCGATCAAGCAAGTATAATTATGAATTCAAGTGAGATCAAACATAGAAATTTGACTAGATATTTGATTGATTAAGACGCAGAAAATTAATATTGTAACCCAAGACCTTGTTTACAAATATCATATGCCAATGAATGGCTTAACCCATAATTCAAAAATTATTATGCAAGTTAACATTAAAATTTTTAATTAAAATAAATATTAGTATTTAAAATCAAATCTAATGAATTACAAATTCTTATATATTAAATAATCTTTTATATTATTATTATTTATATCCGATAATTTTGTACTGAGTGCTACATTATCAATCTTATTATTTATCGTGTTAATTTTATGTCTAAAATTTTATAATTATAATATTAACATATATTAAAATAATTTTCAATAATATCACTCATTTTTTAATCGAGTAAATTTACTTATATCTTCTTAAAGTAGATCGCAAATTTTTCTTATATTTTTTACTGATTTATGTGTTAATTTTATACAGGTGTATTCATATGAAGTAGAATGAAAAAATTTTTAATTTTCATAAATTTTTATATGAATTTCTTAATTATTATATTAATACACTCTAAATAATTAAAATTAAATTTAACGTATATAATTAATATATATATAATATAATTTAAATTAGTTATTTATTTATAATTAATTCTAATAGTATATAAAAAATAAGAGCCCTTGACTGCGCTGTAATTGATTTATTTAAAGTTCAATAATCATACTGCGGGTAAAAATGTAAGCATTCTAAAAAGAAAGAAAAAAATCTTTTGAGAACCAGAGTGGTCCATCTCCATATTCCGTGTCATTCATTGAGCCTGGTAAAACAATCAATAATGCAGGGAAGGTACGCAAGGGAAATAAACGAGCGAGGAAATACAGAACACATGATTTGTAAATTTGATGTCGAAGTTTTGAACTTGAGTTCAAAGCAAAAGCCCACGTGAAATGGCAACGGCCAGGGCAGGGCACCAAACCCAAGAAACAAGACAATGATGGATTGGAAATAGAGATGTTGCTTTCAATTTCCTTGGCTGATTGTGACTGCAAACCCAAAGCTTCCACGTGTTTCAGGTCTATGGTTTAATCCCTTTATATGCCTTCCGCTTGGCTATCGATTGAGACTCAACCACCATTTACTATTGCAGCTCACCTGTTTATTGTTGCTTCAACTCATAAACTTCTTAAATTGATAGATAAATAAATTTGTTAGGATCGAGTCCACCAAAAACTATAGATGCACTAAGCCGGTTCCACAATTGAAATTTTGTAACAGCCATTTTCTGAGGGAAATTGCTTGCATAAATTTCAACAATCCCATCCAGCAACATCTAGGGGGATTCAAACCATCAACCTTGCTCTGATTTCATTTATTAGAATTAAGCTTCACTTTTAAATTAAAAGTTATATATGATAATTAAAATGAAATCTTATTTTTTTTTTCAGTAATATAAAAATTTACATACTTATTATGAGTAAATATGAAAATTTTCATAATTTAGTTCACATAAATTAAATCGACAAGATAAATTGTCAAACACTGATATCACGTGTGATTCTCGTAAATTCTATGTAACAATAAATTCCTCAAAAAGATTGTTGATATAAATTTTCACAAAATTTAAAAAGAGTTAAAGTTGCAAATTCTACACAAATATAGATTTGAATTACAAAAGAATTTGACTTATTTATTATCTCTTAAAAGAATCAAGATTATCTCTAAGTTTTTTTTTTATTATTAATTTAAATAAATATTAACATATGATATAATGAATAATAAATGATCCATATTATATTTTAGTTTCTTTAATGTATATCTTAAAATATAAAATTAATTTATAAATTTTATTAAAATATAATTTAAATAACTTATTATTGACTATATCAATCTGTCAATATTTATTTAAAAGTTAAGAATAAAAAAAAAATTAAAAGTATATTCTAATCCCTCTTAAAAATAGTATATATAATCAACAACTCTTCAACCTAAATTTTTCCTTTCTTTTACCTTACTAAAATATATTTGAATAAATTTAACTAATTTTTAGTGAAATTTTATTATCTTAAAATCTAAATTAGGGCTAATTTAACCACTAGCAATTAGCACTACTAAGTATTAAATAAAGAAATATAAGTTTATTAATGTGTTTAGCGTTTTTTGTTTTAAAGATGTTTATCGAATTTAATTAGTATTTGTAGTAATTTTAAATTAGCTCATATAATTATATGGTCGTTAAAATAGCACTTAAAGTGTTTTAAGAGTAAAATTCAAAATTTTTATTAATGAAAGAAAATTAAATTGCTTAAAAGATTATACACTTCAACCTTCTTTTTTTTCAATACTCTCAAATGTGATTCTTAATAAATAAGATATTAATATTAACATTAAAGTTAGGTCTAATAAAAGTTTAATAAAAAATATATATAAGATAAGATTGAAAATAAATTTAATTCAAATTAAGAAATATATATGACTATTTTAAAATCGTGTTTTGATATAGTGTGAGAAATTATTTAACCTAATTTCAACCAACATTATAAGACAAGAAAAGAAAATATTTTTAAATGTTGTGTTCAAAATTAGACTATAACATGGCTTGGAATCTTTGAAATTTGTTTTCTACAACCACCGTGCATTTTCAGCAACCATGTATGCATGTTTCGTGCATTAATCATGCAAACCTAAACCAAATATGTAACGCACAAATAAAAAAATTTTAATTCTTACACTACTTTTTAGAATACATGCAATTGTTTGATGAGATTGTATATAATATATTTTATGTATTTTATATTTAAAATTTAAAATTTTTATGTTAATTATTTTTAAATTTTTTATTTATATTTTAAATATTTTTTATTGATTATTTTATTTTTTATTTTTTAATTATTTTAAGTTGTTTATAGAATATTTTAAATTTTATATTAAGGAATGTAAAGTAAAATAAATTTGTATCATTTGACAATTTCTCATTGTTTTCTTACCCTCCTTTCTCTTCCTTTGAAAACCGGCCTGCTTTTTTAATTCTCACTTGTGTCCAAAAAAGTGCTTTTTCAAAACACGGTGTTCCATGCTTGCCATGCCACCTCCCATTTGATAGCAGAGCAATGAGAAGAAGTGCTTCTTCTTCCACATGCTTCATGGTAAAGGTGTCACTAATATTTCTTTATGCCCTAAAAATCTCTTGCCCATGTGAAAAGTATTGGAATTATACACTTTCATAATCACAAATAATATTTGTAAATTCATTTCAATATTGTTCTTCCCTTATCTCGTTGCCCTTTTTCAAGGCTTAGCTCAGGACAACTTGCAAATCTTAATAATTTTATGTTATTTGATTCCCTTAGAGATCATGCATATCCATGTCTAAAAAGTGTTGTTTGTCCTCCAGTGATACGTACACATGTATGTATTGTATGTATATGTAACGTATAGTTTTTAAATCATTGAAAGGGGAGATCAAATGACTGAAAAACCACTTCATTAGGTATGGTGTCAAAGCGAGAAACACGTGGAAGTCTGTGTTCATAAAAGGCAACTATTTACTGGGATCGAGATTCATTGACCGGCACTAGCACTACACATGTAGGCCATACGAGAAGGGAGCAAAGCAAGTCAGCTTCAGCTAGGATCCCAAATTAGTTTAATATTATTTTTACATGTTTGGTCTAAGTTTTATTATTTTAATTAGTTTTATAAGTATTTTTAAAATAATAATAATAATAATGGTGACATGTCATTTTGTTTGAATGAATATTTTGTTAACTTAATATTATTATTGAATAAGATACCAAGTCAGTCCCCGGGCCCAAAAGAAAGTGGTAATATATTATAAATAAATTTAGGCAGGAAAAGGGAAGCTCTGAAATCAAATCAGATCAGACAGGGAAGATTCCATGTTGTTGAAAATTATATGAGAATGGATCGAAGTTAAAGCTACCGTACCGTGTCTTCTCTTCATCTCCTAAAAAGCTGCAATGCAATGCAATGCAATGCATTCTTCTCTCTCATTTCAATTATTGTATACTTTAAAATATAATACACATATACATATATATATATATATATAAAATTCAAAAGTGGGAGGGTTTGAATAAGAGTCAATAAATGCGAGGATGAATGCTAGCCATGGCCCCCTCTCCCTCTCGTTTCAGATTGAGAGTGAAAGTTCTTCTGCCTTGCGAGAATAATATAATATATTAATATCAACGCTAGAAAATTTAAATGAATGAATGAATGAATGAATGAACCAACTTACTCTTTCTCTTTGCTCTCCTCTATTATTCTATATAGAGGTAGCTGTGTTTACTGGTTATCTTATCTCCAGGGGTACCTTCAAAGTCAGAAACCACTTCAAAGAGAACCTGCAATTTAGCTTATTGCCCGCCTTTATTTGCCCAAACGCCTATAATTATGCATTTGTCAGTATCCTCCCCACATTTCATTCAATAAACTCACCCACCAACAACATTTCCTTCTCTCTTTTTCTTCCCCCTTTCTTTCTGTGTATTTTGATCAGGGATTCAGAAGAGAAAGAAAGGGGTAAAAAAATAAATAAATAAAATATGAAGATTTGGTGCGACCTGTGTGATAAAGAAGAGGCATCTGTGTTTTGTTCGGCTGATGAAGCTGCTCTTTGTGTTGGCTGTGATCGTCGCGTTCACCATGCAAACAAACTTGCCGGTAAACACTTGCGTTTCTCTCTGGTCAACCCCACTGTCAAAGACTCTCCTCTCTGCGATATCTGTCGGGTGGGTATTACTTCATTTTTTCTTCAGATAACCAGTGAATGATTCTGTTTAATAATATTTGTTTCATTTTTTCTGTTCTTCAGGAGAGACGTGCCTTGCTGTTTTGTCAAGATGATAGAGCGATTCTGTGCAGAGAATGTGATCTTCCAATTCATAAAGCCAATGAATACACAAAGAAACACAAGAGGTTTCTTCTCACAGGCGTTAAGCTCTCTCCTTCTTCTACGTACAATCCAAGTTTATCATACTCTACAACAACAAACATTGATGATCAAAATAGAATCAGATCACCGCATTCAATATCTGTAACAAAAGCCAGTACTTCTGCAGTTTCTGACGAAATCTTCAACTCAAATTCAATACCCTCTACGACTTACAAGGCTGATGGCAAGCATTTCAGCGATAACTGTTCGATTTCAATCAGCAGCATATCTGAGTATTTGTTGGAAACATTACCTGGTTGGCATGTAGAAGATTTTCTAGATCCTTCTTCATCAGTTACTACTACCGATGTTTTCTGTGAGGTTTGCAGTACACCTTCGTACATCCAAAGAGAATGATTTTTTTGGTTAGTGTCATTTTTCCAACTCATTGAACATTGGATTCTCTTTATATGCAGACTAATTATGATCAAATTTTGCCGTTTGGGGATCGAGGTCTTCAAAGCAATATGGGTTCTGTTTCATCAGAAGATTTTTCAATCTGGGTAACTAAAATTCCTAATCAATCTCCCCAAATTCCTATGTATTCCTCCCAAAATGGGCAGTTCAACGGATTCTTCGGGGATTTAACAGAGGCAAGAAGTTCAAAAGCTGGCTGGAAATGGAGTGATGATGGCTTCACTGTTCCTCAGATCAGCCCTCCATCAACTTTTGGTAGAAGTTTGTATTGAATGTTTGATCAATTCGTTTTTGATCTCTGAATATTCTGGCAAATTGAATATGGTATGGTTTTTCTGACTTGTCAAAATGGTTTCCGGCTGTTTTAATTGCATGGTTGTTTATGCTATTTCCCTGTAACATTTTATGAATACATATTTTTCACAGAATAGAGTTCCATATTTTCTAGTTTAATACTTTAGCAATCCTCTTGATCAACAACTGGAATGAACAATAGATTCTTCATTCAGGACATAACACTAATGATAAATCATTAAATTTTGAAACGTTAGCAGTTAATACCCGAATTCAAAGTGCATAGCAGTTTTGTGATTAAACATTTATATGTCCTACTTAAAAAGAAAAGTCATTGTGCTAAAATAAAAAATGTTGTCATCATGTTGTGATTTCGATAGTTTGAAACTTGGGTTTTTTTTTTTTTTTCTTTAAATTTATTTTCACAATGCCCCAAAGTTGATTCCCATTTTTAATTTTAGGCCCAACTCATTCTTTTTCGTAATTTTGGTAAAATGTGTCAAATTTGGACAAAAATGCCCCATAACAAGATTTTGTCATTTCATTTAATTAAAACAACAATTAGAAAAGAAGAAATAATTTAAAAAAAAAAAGGGAAAAAGATAAAAAAGGAAAAGGTTGCGGTCAAACAAATAAGTTATGTGAATTTGCTCTTCAATCCAAGTTTTTAATCTTGACAAACTAATTAGAACAATGTCATTACCATGAATTTGTGAAGAGGTGGGTTAAATTCCCAATTTTGTTGATATTTTTCTGTCATTATTAGTGCTATGTGACGATAATAAACTAGTGTAGATACAATATTTATGTGGAAATGTATGAAGAACAAATTGAAAATGCATATTTATGAATAAATTTGACAAATTAGTTAAATTTTTGAGGTTGAAAATGAATTATATTATCTTTAAATGAGCTGTTTCATTTTTTCGATAATTTAAAAAATTAAAAGATTTTAATATGACTTATTTATTTTTTAATAATTATCACTAAAAAAATTGAAATAAATTTTTTAATATTTTTTAAATTATTATGATATTCTAAAATTATATTAAAATTTTTTAATTGATTTAATAAATATTAAGAGATTTTATGAATAATTTTATGATACAAATAAATAAATAATTTCTTTTATATTTTTTATCCTTTTTTTTATTTTTTTTCATTCTTATAAACAAACATACTTTAGGTTCTCAGCGAAAGATGGAAACGAAGATGGTAGGATGAACTTAGGCACAAAACTTGCTGGCATAAAAAGTTTAACTTAGATCAACTTCCATATAACATATAAATATACACCTACAACTTATGGACATGTACAGTTTCAGGATCTAACCCTTTGCTTGAGATATTACAATACTGAAGCACTTATTGCTGCTTCTGCCAATCCTATCCATCCAGCTGCCCATCAATCAGATTGGATGCTACCCATGAGTCGTGCTTATCAATTTTACTACCACCCGATCAACACCAATACAGACGCAAGACACAACGAATTCAATGTTCGTGTTATAATTAATACGGACATAATTGACAAACATATATGAATTCAGTGTCGTTGGATCTAAATTACACTAAAATGAATTTTCATTTGTAACTAAAATGTACCGAAACGTGATTAAATCGTTTATTTAGATTTGTATTTGAACTATAAAATGATTATGTACAGTAATTTCAATTGTTTACTTGAATGTATGATTGAGATGAGGTAATATAATTATTTACGTACATTTTAATTATGTATTAACTTAAATGCATGATTGAGTTAAGGTAACTTACATGTTAATTATCACATTACTTGGTACCAAACATAAATTCATCAAAATTTCCCACTATCTTAAATGTTGATAGATTTTTTCTTTTTCTAACCTTAGGACAATTTTTACGGGTATAAATTAAAATTGTACTAAAATTTTTTAACATTTGTTAAATCATTGCAGGAATTTAATGTAATTTTTTTCAAGAAAAACTAAAATTACACTAAAATCCACCAATATTTTTTAAATCTTCAAGTAAATTTGACAATTCATTGAGGGACACTGTAATTCATCTTTTAACCTTGAAAATTTGACAAATTTTCAATATGTTCTTGATGCATTTTCACATACAAATTCACCTAATTTTTCGTTTGGCCACAACCTTTTCTTCTTTATCTTTTCTTTTTTCTTTTCTTTCTCCTCTTTCTCTTCTTCTCGGTTTGTTTTTTTCACTTGAACAAAATAACAAAATCTTGTTCAGAGGCATTCTTGTTTAAACGTGACATTAGATTAAAATTATGAATAAAATATAAACTGAGCCTAAAATTATAGATGGGCCTCAACTCGGGGGCCATTGTGGAAAACAACTCATTCACTTCAGGCGTTATCGTACCAGTTACAGTGCAATGCCTGTAGTTTACCTGACACTCAAAGCAGCACTCTTTCAAAATTTAATACGATTTTATTCGGGAAGTGAGGTTGGGCGAAAAATTTTAGATCTTAGACTGCAGTTCAAGCAAGTTTAAATGAACTATAAAGTTTTGTGATTTGTTGCCTGTTTAACGAAGTAAAACAAACACAATACACAGACATGCTAACTAGCTTAATTAAATGGTAAGTTAAACTGTTATGGTACATTAATAAGAAAAATCAGAAAGATTCTAGGAAAGCAAACTAAAAACAAGAGGCGGGAAATTGAAATTTATACAGGTAGAACAAGGAAAAAAAAATGCCTTTCATTTCTATGCATAACAACAAAGTTTTGGAGTTCAGATCACAACATTCCGCTGCATGTTCAAAAAACAAAGCAACATCTTGTAACTGAAACTTTCCAGTGTACTCATTTTATCATTCTTTTACCCTTTAATCCCCCTTATTTTATAACTGCAGGGGTGAGGTCCACAAACAAACTATAAATATACCTTTTAGACGGCAATGTACAGAGAAACTAATAAAAGAATTGCACCCGCTATGGCACGGAAAATGCCAAAGAGGTAAAGGATAAAAAACCCTGCAAACAGGGAGGGAGAAAATGGAAAACACATATTAGAACTTCATTTACCAGAAAATTACAGCCATAGCAAAAATCTAAATGACTAATGAAATCATATCTCAAAAACACATCATCCATGTAAGCAACTATACATCTCCTTTTCATATGAATGAATTTTTGTGGAAAAAGCATCTCATCTCAAGTTTATTAACTTTGAGAATGGCCTTGTTACATAATCAATTAGATGGACTTAACCCAGATTCACTCATACAATGGCATGACAGAAGCAACTGCAGGACTTGTATTAGTCCACTGGGTTGAGGCAACTATGGGACTTGTATTAGTCCACTGGGTGCTTGACAAGACTGAAAGGAACAAGCAAAACGAAATTGAATTACCTTCATTTCGAGGGCATAAATTGCACTGTCAAGAAGTGAATGCAAAAAGCCTGTCTGTAATATTTGTACGACATATTGGACACTCTGAACAAGCAAGTGAACAAGATTTACACACTGCAAAAGTAACCAAGCCCATCTACAGGTAAGAATAAGAGCATGAAATGTAGAAAAAGTTGAAATGAATGAAAGTCTCGAATTCCTTACAACAAAAATGACGGCAAGGAAGAAGAATTGCAGCAGTTGGTGATTCAAAGCAAACTTTACACGTATGGGAGTTGACATCTCCATTACCCACGTATTTTTGCTCTATTTCCTTCATCTCTTGCATTTGTGCCTGAAAGGTGGAAATCTTTAAAGCCATTAATTTTTAGAAAATTTATTATGGATACAAAATTATCACCGAAACCCTCCAGCAAGGATTATCATATCATTGAATAGCTCAAAAGAACACCAAATCTTCAACAAACACCAAGCATCAAAACATGGCCCAATTTTATGTGATGTACTGATGTAAGACAATTTATAGGAGACTTCAAAATCATTTTATATTCTTGTTTTAATGGAGTTTATCTTATTAGGTTTTCAACTATGTATTTGAGCTGTATTCCTAGTTTAGTAATAAATATTATTTTATTTTTCTCCTTGATTAGTAACTGTGAGCTGTTGTTAGTGTAAATATAGGTCCTGTGTATCCTTTGTCGTAGAGAGTTGTGGTTATTCAGTTTCTTATGGAATGAACTCTTGGTTAGAGTTGTTCCCATTGTTTCTCAGTATTCATTAAATCAATGAGATCTAACGTGCCAAATTCATAATATTTTGCAGAATCAACAGTAATTTATTTTATTTCATTATTTAGGTTGTTCTTAAATTATACAGATTATTGAATTTTGTACCAACCCACTGACACAGCATCATAAATGTAAGAAAGCAAGTACTTCGTCAAACCAAACTGTGTAATTTGGCGCTTATAAAAATGCATCCAATGAGTGAAATATATCCATAACTAGAGGGCCAAAAACATCTAGCAGAGTACTGATGCATTAAGAACGTAGCACAAGCTAGTGAGATGTGGAGGGAATAAAATCTCTGCAAGAGAAAAGCTTCTCTATTTGACATGACAATTTAGTAAAGTCAAACAATGTGCTCCCAATAAACAAAATTGTTATTTGTCCGTATAGAAAGAAAGAGAATGATTGCAGATTTATTTTTTTCTTTTTCCATATTTTGTTGTCTGTCCTCAAAGTCTGATTACTAGGAGCATTTTCATTATGGTTTCTACTTGGGTTTTCTTTAATCTTAATATAACAGCCCCTAGGTTCAAGTTTTATAGTAACCTGAAGTGAAAAGAATCAATAGATAAGAGAAGGAATGACATGGAAAGAATAAACGATACCTTAAGGCGAGCTACCAATAGTTCTTTGGGAGTTTCATCAGCTGGTTTTGACACATCCAAAACTTGACTCTCAACTGAATTTTCATCAGCTGGTTTTTGCAGATTCAAAACTTGTCTGTCTTTCAGGACAGTATTGTCATCAATGTCATTTTCTTTTGAATCACTTACATGATCCTCTCCATTGCTATGCCTCTCATAGGTGTTCAACTCAGGGACAGCACTCCCTCCCTTTTTCAACTTAGCAACAAGCACCCACATGTTTGCTAAATCATTTTCCAGAGCTTCTTCCCTTTTCTTGGATTCTTCAACCTTTTCTCGGTATTCATCTACCAAAAATTCCTTTTCAGCTAAGGCAGCATCAAGAGCAGCCTCCCGTTGTTTCCTTTGCTGAAGTTCCATCCTTAAATCATCTGGATCAAGATTCCATGAATCAAAGTCATCACAGACCACTCCTGAAATTTCATTTGATCTTCCAGAGTGACGGCCTGTCCTCCCTGGTCTCATACCATCACTATATTTACGGTTAATGCCATTAACCATTTGCAAGGCAGCACCTCTAGAATGTGTCAAATCTCGCACAGCCAACAATTCTTTTTCTAGTTTGGCATTCTGTAATGAGAGCTTGGTCACTTCACCAGCCAAATTCTTTAGCTCAACAGCAGCAGCAGATGCCAGCTCCTTCGCATAAGAAGCTTCTTCAGCCAGTTTTTGGTTCTGCACATGTAATCCACTGTTCTCCTCTGAAAGTTGAACATGTTCAAGTTTCAATTTTTCATTCTCCACTTCCTGTCCAAATCAAGATAAAAATCTATATTAGATTGAAAGCAAAATCACAGGCAAAGGAGAAAAAAAATAATTTTTTACCCAAGATTTATAGAATGTACTATCTTGGTTTAAATTATACTTGTAATGACAAAGAATAAATTAAGAATCAAATGAGTATGCAAATGGAAGCTCATAATCAAACTTAAAGAAAAGAAAATGTTCCAACAGCTTGGCAAACCAAAGTATGGCAGCACATACAATGAAACACTCCACAGATGTATAAAAAGAATGGTACAATAAATAGATTATCATGTGAAGCAATAATGTCACCGCAATTGAGTTGGAATGAACCAAATCAACAAATCACACAACTAAAGGAAACAGAAAAAAGAAATATAATTCAAGGGGTTACGAAAAGAAACTAACTGATGTCAAACACCTATGACTCCATTCATTTATGCCTATTCAAGAGCCAGAAGATTCTTATAAATTAGTAATGACCTGTGACTGAACTTTCTTTCTGAGGTCATCTGCATATTCTTCAGAGATGCCCTGTCCAGAAGAGCCTGAGGACTTATCGCCAGTGAGAGAAGCCAACCGCTGCTCCAGGAGATTCACCTTCTCTTGCAATTCCCTGTTCTCAGAACACTGACAATAACCGAACATATCTCTTATAGTTAGCATCAACCAAAAGGATAGAAAGCTTCAATTAGTTAGCAAGATTAAAAGAAAATAATTTGACTACACAAAAGAAGAAATCTAGAAAAAGCCATGTTTTTACCTTATTTTGCAGTTGTTCCTGAAGAATACGATTATCCGCTGATTTTATCTGAAATAATTGGTCAAAAACAATTTAATTAAATGATTAATATGAGGTTTTATAATTAATAGATATGATACTATTTCTATCATCATTGGAAATAGAAGTTCACACAATTATAGAGCAAATCTTGTATCTAACTTCAGAAAAAGATAGTTTGAATTCAATGTCCTCTGAACACTTTATTCCATCAACATAACGTAATCACCTCCAACTCAAAAGCCTTTTCATTACATTGGGTCATCAGCCTTGTAACTGTCTGTTCCCACAAAAAAAAAGAAATAAGAAATTGTTGAGCCGCTAAGCAATAATAACAGAATTGCTAATTACTCAACAGAATAAAAAAACATTACAAAGAAGAAATAATTAGTGGTAACCATGTAAATGTGAATGAAAAATACCTGCTGCATATCAACCATTGATGCATTAGCCACAGATGCCTCTCCATTCTCAATTATGCAATGTTCTAGAACCCTCATTTGTCTCCTCTTTTCTTGGATCTCTTGTTCCAAATTCTGGATCTGCATAGTTGAGAGCATTCACAGGTTGATCAGGGCTGGCTTCCAAATCCATAAAGAACAAGGCAGAGTTGGAAATAAATTCAGTGGCTTTCTGATATTAAAGATGTGACATTTAGAAGTAAAGAAACTACAATCACATTCTGTTGATGATAATTGAAACATAAACCATCTATCAGCCAAAGCAATCAAATTGGCATATAATTTTCTTCACACAGACAGGAGAACTCCATAATGATTATAAATAATTTGAGTGTTTCCTCTCCATCATGCTAGTGCAGCAGTTTCTAATCATTCATTAGCACATTGAAAGTGCATTTTTCATAATGTATGTGGCATAAATAGAAGAAAAGAAAGGAGCCATACTTGAAGTTTGAAGCCATCAGGATCATTAACTGACTGATCCACCAAACGTTTCAGGTTACTGGTACCGAATGCTATCTCTTCGGCCAACATTTTAACTTGCTCAACAAGAAGATCCATTTGATCAGATGTCATCCCACCCTAAGAAACAAAACATCAAGCAAACATTTTTTATGTCATTGCTTTAAGAAAAGAACAACAAAATCACAAAATTATGACCTTGCATTGAAAGGCAATTCTTAATCATTAAAGCAGTGCAAAAGAGATAAATTATATTGTCGCTAGGTTCATCTACATTAAAGAGTTGAAGAGAAATAACTAAACACTGTAAACTAAAAATAACCCCACTTTGTTTCCACAATGCTTTTAAAGGAGTAAATGTGGTCAGCCCTTCTAACATCATCTTACACACACAATTAATAGCTAAAATTTTGACAAAATATAAATAGACAAGAAAATCGCATACTATAGACAAAGGCAAAAGAATTGAAGGAGAAACGGAAAAACATACTGCTAGAAGTTTAGAACCACTGATAAGTTCACCCGCCTGAGTTGATTCAGTAACTGTACTGCTGACTGGTGAGAGTTCTTCATTCCATTTGCTGGAAGATCTTCTGTGCTTAAAATCATAAGGCAGATCTGAAGCAAGTGCTGAAGAAGAAGATGTTGAGTCCTTTTGATTATTGCCATCTAAAAGCAAAGAACCTTCTCGTAGCAAATCCAACTGCAGACAACAAAAAGGCATGGTAGAAACAAATCAATTTATGTTATTAAAATAAATCTAAGAACTTTTTTTTAAAAAAAAAAGGTAGTGAACCAAGCCATTTAGTCTCATCCAAAGGAGAGGCAAATGTTCGGAAACAGATAATTGGGTTCCAAAAGTAAAAAAAGCTGAGTCACAAATAAAAGAAATCATAATCCAACCTGTCAAAAAAAATCAAGCATTTACCAAGCACATATAATTATAGCCAAAAGCTTCACAAAGCAAAAGATAACATCAATTTTCAGCTTGAAGCAATCAACACAGATTTGGTTTTCTTTTTAAATTTTTTTTTAAACTTTATCAAAACATCAAGCTTTTTCTCAAGTTTGGACTTTGGAGTGAGATAAACATATGAAATACACAAACCACACTTTTATTGACATAATTAAAGTGAATATAACTTACATCATCCTCACCAACAGAATGACTCCGTTGGTGATTAGGCACATCACTCAGTCCAGGTATTGTATTCTTGGTAGAAACAAGTATGAGCTTTGTTAACCTTTGGATTCTGCTCATAAGAGCAGCTTTGGCTTCCTCTTCCTCCTCCAACCGTGATTGCATTTTCACTTGACCTTCTTCCAACTATTTATTAATAGCAAACAATATTTCTGAATTTTAGCAAACAAACTAGTAATAACATCAAACATAATAATAATAATAATAATAATAATAATAATAATAATAATAATAATAATAGAAAAAGTAATAACAACACCAACAACAACAATAGTATTTTTACAAAAAGAAGAGAAAAAATAAACAAAACAAAAACCTTTTGTCTTAGGGTCAAAAGCTCCTCATGACTGACACCAACAAGGATGCCATTCTTCAGTTGATCAAGTTCCTCTTTAAGGCTAGAGATTTCTCTTTGATACTTCTTAATCAATGATTTCTCATCAATAATCTGAAGAAAATTTCAGAAAGAACGTCAAACTTAGTAGGGATGGCAAATCTAATCTAGCATAATCCAGCACCAAAGGGGCAGGTCTTTTTGTTCAATAAAGAGGAACCTGGCCACAGATAAGTCAGTATGTCACACAACCATACCAGTAACAGAGTTAGGTCATAGGGGATTTAGTTACCCACCCCAACTTGAGAATATTATTTTGACAAGTTGAAAGAAGAGACCACAGTGTAGGTACAGAAAACACCCAAGTTTAGCTGCTTTTCAGATATTTGATTAAGGTTTTTATTTTTTATCTTTTTTGTGGAGAACTGGCTTTAGCCGAGCACATCTACACGCTCCTTCACCTTTTATGGACATGGATCAAACTGTGATGAGGCCATAATATTGTCTTTTAACAGCTTCTGATGCGGTCTTATTTGGTGATGAAAAAAACAATAGGTCAATTAGTGGTGGAGACAATGGTTTGAAGCAATATGAGAGTAAAGAGAGTCAAACCACATCTAGATGTGATTTAATTACTTCATAGTGCTCAGGAAGTGAATGTTATTATTAATGATTTACTTAGATCTTCATCAAGTCCTTGCAGTTGCAGTGGCAACAATGGACTGCATATCTCGTGTGGGACGGTGATTGGAGATAAGAGCCTGCCAAAACTGTGGGCATAGAGTTGAGCCAGTGGAAGTTGGATGTGTTAGGGAGAGGAAAGGTGAGAGGATCCTTAATGATAAATAATAGCACATTAACATTGATAAACCATACAGACTGCAACACACCTTATTCCGCGAGGCATATATCTCCACTCGCTTAGCCCTGCTTGCAAACTTCAGCGTATTATGAGTTTCTTCCATACTACTAGATGCAGGAGTAACTGTACATATTAGCTGTAAGACAAGAAACAGTAGATCAGTTTTCATTATCCTGTAATCAAGAACAAATGGTTAAATATTGACATTATGGTAGAATGTTTATTTCTGCCCACAAAAATTAAACTAAATAACAACTTTAGATAAACAATAATTTACAGGAAAGTATAGAATAGGACAATGCAATTCAATTTCTGTGTAGGTGCCAGACACCATCTGATGACTTGCATGTATAAATAAATTGTACAGTCTGCTGCAATAACTGGTTTAACCATGATGATTATTACATCTCAAACTCACCGAAACATGTCCATGTCCACTCAGTGAAGATTGCAAAAGACGAGTTAGCTTGGAATCTCGAAAGGGAACATGAGATGCTTTCCCCTCGCTCAGCTTTCCTATAACCTTCACATTGCAACCATATAATCAAACTTTAAACATCAAAAAATCACATTTAGAAAAAGTGCTAAAAACACTGAGTTAATAGTTTCCCCTCAGAGAAGAATACGAGTAATTGCACACAAAATCAAAATATCAAATATCAAGGAGTAGTTTTAGTAATTGGATATGTAAGCTATAGATAAGTAATTTGTAAACACACAACACTATTACCCTTCCACCAGACCATCAGTAAAGCAAATACTTTACAAATCACACTTGAGCAGTAGGGTAGACAGCAATCATGACATTACATCATTTTACCTTTCATTTAATAAAGAATGTCATTTGTGATCAACACAGAATGAAGAACAATAAGAAACTGCATCAAAATATTAAAATAAGTGTAAAACAACCAGAAACCTACTGTTCCAAGAGTTAGAAGACTTTTGTTTATGTAAGATCCTTCCTTTCTCCTTACTCCAGTTGTTTCAGTTTTTGAACTCTCTGATCCAGCAAGATCAATCAAATTCTAAACAAAAAAAAAAGGTTCAAAAAATTATGTTAAGACACCATATAACTCAAAAGATTATAAAATGTTGACAAAAATGAATTCACCATACAAGTTGAGAGAAGATCACTCCATCATATTTGTCACCATCAGCACTACTTTCAATCATCTGCAAATGCAACAGCAAGTTTTACTTTGTGAATGCAAAGATGGTAAAATCCTTTTTGATATTTTTAGATATATCCATTCAAGGTCTCAATTGCATGCAGGTTAAAATCTCATTGCACTTTGATATAGATCTTCTGTATCATTACAAGACAGATGAGCAATACCAGTTTTTATATCCTTTTGAGTTCCTCAGTTTTAAATATAAAGCCTATTGACCCCTAATAATTTCCAAGTCTGCAAAGCAGAACTGCAGTGTTTTGAAATTCAAATAGTGGCACTCACAAAAATGAAACAAGCAAATTAACCAATAATCAAGAAAAGCACATGTTGTCACATTAAATAGCTTAATAGAGGAACCAATCTGTATGAGCATGCACAAGTTTGAGGAAGCACAAACAAGGAAATGAATAGAAACATTCAAGAATCCACAAAGTAACAGAAATAAAACATAGCAGCAAGTCCAAGTAACTGTCTGTAATAGTGGAGTGCATGTGAAGAACAATTACCAGTGTAAATATGGTGTGACTTCGGCTACTCAACAGATTAAAATTATTTGAACCAACATGACGATGCTCTGCCATTAAGATACATGAGTTCCAAGATTAGCAGTAAAACAACTGAAAGAGCATATTGTAGAAGTAAACCCACTAAATACCTTCCCCAGCAGCAATGAAAGAAAGTGCATGCCCAGGAGACAAGACTACTTCTTCTTTTATACCCTCAACATAAGTGCCCTGAAAATGTAATGATGACACAAACAAACCAACATTGTGAAATCAAACTTTTTCACATTGGAATGGGTAGATGCCAGCTACTTGGAATGATTACTGGAAAAAATTTTTTTTTTTAAATTTCCAAGCTATCTATGAACTACAACAAATTACCACAGGCAAAAACCTGTTAGGTTGAACAACAAAAGAAGCAACTCAAATATCTTCAATAACTAAAATTGTGCTAGAAACTTTTTTAAATTTAATTTGCAACATTGAACCATCAATATGTAAACAAGATGTGCTATTCTGATAAGTCACTAGGGAAATATATATATAAATATACATAGAGGGGAAAAATGAGGGGAAAAAGTTCATAAAATGAAAACAATTAGGAGCACTGTGTTGCAAAAAGGTAAAATAAGAGATTAAAATCTTGAAAAGCAGAAAACCTGAGCATCTTCTCTAATGCGCAAATTTTGACCTGTTGGATCAAGCAAGTCGTTTATCACCTGATACAAGAACTGAATTAGCACCATAAATCAAATGTTGTGCACTTAACTAATTGCTTCTTGTTCAAACAAATAACTTCAATAAAACATGAAAGTAACTAGTTTTCTACAGTTAAGTAGGAACACTCAAAAGTCCAGAAGGATATTATAACATGCACAAGGCCGGCAATTTTTAACCATACTGTTATGGAATCAACAATACGAAATTCTTTTGGCCATTCAAAAGAAACCAAGAGGTTGCCAAAAAGAAGAAAAAGAAAGGCTAAATCTTGATGGCACATCATGAATTACAAATGACAGTTGTAAATTGCCACTGACCTCATTGTAGATTTCGAGATATGACACACGGAGTAAGAACTCCCTTCCTGGAGTCTGATGTCAAATATCAGTCAGTGATCTAGAATTAATTCATAAAATGACAACTATCAAAGGAGAAAAGAGTTAAAAGGTAAGTTGCATTAGTAAATAACCACTAGACAGAAGAATGATGCTTCTAACCAAAGAAGGGTAAATACAGGAAAATTAAGTTGTTTTCTTGGAAACCATAAGCAATCAACCACTTTGGATTCTCATATAATATAAAATCTGCAATTCAATAAATCAATAGTACCTTATGGAAGTAAAGTAGAAAAAACTTGGAAAGAAGGGGAAGCAAATAAGATTTTTTTCAGAACACTTACATCCTGGATAATGCTGAACACATCCTTTATGGCCAATGGTATAATTCCAGGAGAATTTTGATCTCCCTGTGCACAATACACAAAGAAATGTCACGCACTAGACAACTAAAAGATTAGAACACTTGTATATGATACATAACATGCATAACAATGAATCACTACAAAGCTCACATTTAGGAACTAAAACAAGCAGAACCACTTGGCAAGAAAATGGGGAAAAAAAATACATTTGCATAGAATTCCCAAAGGCCACAAAAAAGGATTTCAAGGTAACATTTTTCGCTAAAAGCATTATGACACATCACAAAATATCCTCAATGATGTGATTCTAACAGCCACCATATCTGCATGTATTAATGTATTAACAATCATAGACATCTATTGTAAGTTATACCCTAACAGAACATTAATGAATCATGCATAAATCATCACAAAAAAAAAAAAAAAATTCTGGTAAATTTCCAGGACTTACATGCATGGTGTGCGTCTTCCCACTACTCGTAACACCATAAGCAAAAACAGTTCCTGCAATGTTACAATCCCATCAATTAATTCAAATGCATATTACCAAATCATAATTCATTTATGAACAAATTCAGAATTTAATCAATTAATTAATACCTACCATTGACACCTTCCATTGCAGCCCTCACTACTGGCTTTGCAGCAACATCATAAACCTCGTGTGAAGCCGAATAAGGTCCAAAAAACCCTATCTACACATTTTGCATTTGTATATACATTATATACATTACATTAATTAAAATAAATCTAATTCAAAATTTGGCATAAAATTCAAAACCAAAATTTAAAAAACAAAAATTTACCAAATGCATAAGCAGTAGCTGGATTATACTCGTTTCTCGCAATCTCATCCCCATCTGCATACCATGCGACCTCATCTCCTCTTTGAAACTCACGCTCGCTAAATTTTAAACAATGAAAAACAAATTAACCAAACAATAGCATTTTCTGAGAAAATGAATGCTAAAATGTAATAATTCGATTTCCTTTAATAGATCTAATATTTCAAGGGCAGATCTATTATTTTACCTCAAAGGCCGAAACCGAATAGTGACAGAGATGCTATTCCTGGACCTTTGCGGTGTATCTAATGGCTCGGCAATCAACTCCTCGGGCGAGAAACTGACCGGTGGTGTTGTGCGTGCAGTGTAACCGCGAGGACCGCAGTAAATTGAATCGGAGCAAGACCGACTCGGCGTCATGGATCGGGAACTTTGTCCGTTCCCCAAGTTGAAGCATGAAGAAGCCGAGGAAGAGCATGAACGAGGCATAAGCCGGTTATTCATGAACGAAGGCGAAGATGACGTTGACGAGTAAGGACTCGAAGGCTTCCGGTACGAGAACGGTGAACTGCTACGAGCTCGCGACGAGGACGCCATTGACATGAGTTGACTCGGTGAGTCGCCACCTCGATTGAGAGAACGAGTTGAGAAAAAAATAGAAGAAGATGAAGAAGAAGGAGAAGAGAATGTGTCAGGAACTCACATGGCTTGACACACAAAAGCGAAGAACATTGTTCTATTTTTATTCATCTATCTATTAAGTTTTTTTGTTTTCCCTTGGCTTTATAAATTTTGCCATGGAATTGGAAAGATTTTTCCTTCTTCTTTAAGGCAAAGAGAGAGCCGCAGGGAGCAGTGAAGAGGATTTCTCTAATATATGGGGAGATACTCAGACAGATTAATATTTTCATTTTTTTTTTTATTTTCGGGGTGTGGTGGGGTGTTTCATGGAGGATTAGCGATGAATTACTGGGTGAGTGACAGGCAGGCTAATGCGGACGTGGACGGTAAGGATGGACCGAGAAGTCGAGAAATTTTGAATAATAAAAGCAATAAAAATGAGCGGGAATGACAGTGGGTATTTATTACGACGAAACAGAAACTAATTCTAACTTTGTTCCGAAGTCTCGACTACATAAATTTTTCACACTCGCTGCCGCAGGCGGACATGTTTTACTGCTGAATATAATTTTACTTTTAATTTACGGAAATGCCCCAAATACTTGGGAATTGAAATATTCTGAAAAATAAAATTCAGACAAAAATTTGAAAGTGAAAAAATCTGTGGCAGAGTGGAGACCTGGGGAACGTCGGGCGTAGAAACCGGAAAAGCAGTGTGTTGTCTGCATTTGCGAAGAGAAAGACATTTCGGCACACAATCAAATAAACAAATGAATAAATACTGATAATTTAATTTTGCAAAGGACCCACATTTTAAGTTTTGTTCTTTTTTTTTTCCAATAATTATATGGTTTAAAATATTTCTTTTGTTAATTTTTAATAGAATCTAGCTAACCATAAGTTACAAATACAATAAGTTAGAATTAATTTTTTCATTCAATCATTTTTATTAACTGAAAATATTATTATTTTTCATTAAAAAAAGGCTAAGAAAAAATATAAATCATCACGCTTGATTAATAAGTAATCAGCTCGTTAGCGCAATAATGAATAGGACTAAGACATCAAGCACATTCATATGATTGAAGCGCGGGTCATTTTCGTCTTTTCACATCTCCACTGGGGCGCAGTGGTCACCCGGTCACGTGATGGTTAATGGATGGATCGACCGCCGTAACTGCGCCGTTGCATTTAATGTTTCCCATGCATGTGATTGATCGGTTCCACCGATTCTACCCTGCTCGTGATTACACTGGATAACGTAATTAAGTCCATAATTGATTCCTTCCTTCAGAAAAAATAAATGGAATCTCGATACAAAGTTTTCACAATTATTAACGAAATAAATTAGTCAATGACCATTTTACCCCTCATTACCGATTATTTTAAAATTGTAAATGATAATATATAATTAATAAGATGAAATTGTATTTATGTAACTCCTTGCGTTAAGAATGTGTCAAAAACAAGAGCAAAGACAAACACGACTTTACAAAGACAGCTTTTCAAAAATTTAGGCACGAAAAGAATATGTCATAACCACCACCACAAAATTTCGAATCAAAAACACTAATTTGTTATTAATTTAAATTATTTTTAAATTTTAAAAAATAAATTTATTATATAAATATTCAACTTGTGTTAATTATTATACTATAATACTTGTATCATAAAATTTTTAAAAATTAATATAAATTATTTTTTAAATAATATGATAATATATTAGTAATATTTATGTCAAGTTAATTTAATATTTTATATTATTAAAATTTTATTTATAAAAAATAAATAAATTAATAATATATTTATAGTTAATTAATTAAAATTTTAAAAAAATAAATATATTTTTTTAAAATTTATTATAAAATAAAATTATTATAATCATAAAAAAAAAATCTAATAAAACGCTTTATTTACATTTTGGCTTGTGTTGTAATGCCCAAGTTACCGTTTGGTTGCGTTATAAATTGGGCATCTTTTCATAACCATTGCTTATAATTTTCATGCACTTAGTGAGGCAATTGAAAATATGAGAAAACCTTCTTAACCATGAATTTTTAGAGAAACTCAATACGCATAATCAAAACAATCTTTTAAGTAAATATAATTTTTTAATTCATTTATATAATAATAATGCTTAGAATCTTACATTTAAATACACAAAAATTGAATTTTGGAGGTGAGTTTATCGCTCGAACTCAATGATTATCACTATTAAAATAATTAAATTTTTTTTTTACAATATTAAATTTGGACGATCACAGTACAAACAATAATGAATATGTAAAAACTTATTTGTAAAATCATAATAATTTATGGACTCTTGTGTTATTTTATTTTTCTTTAATAATTAATTTATCCTTATCTTTTGAAAAGGGACGGGATGGGGGCAGATATGAATTAAGACCAAAGGAAAATAACCAATTTATCCAAATCTAACCAATGATGCAGATCGAGAACCTTAAAAATCGGAAAAATGGTAAAAGGAAAGGTGAGATGTAATTGTATTGGGGTCCAATGCTAATACAGTTCTACAGACAGATTGATTTTAACTAAAATCAAACACCTAGACAATAAAGCATTAAAGTTATTTCCTTTTGCATTACATAACCAAAGAATAACTTGTTTTTCAATCTTGATGTAACCGGAATTTGAATTATAAGCCTCTTATAATATTAAAGAGATATTATTTATATATTTACTATCACTTAATTATATTTAAAATTCAAATGTTATAATTTTAATTCAAAACTATTGTGAGATAGAATTATTTAATGTAATTAAATAAGTTATTAATAATTATCATATTATTTATTAAATATATTAACGATTATATTTTTAAAATTAAAAAGAATTGCAGTATGTCAATTAATTACAATTCTCTCCTTTTTCGAGTGTAATTTTTAACTTTTTTGTTATAAAATGCAACAAAAATTTATGAGTTACGATAAAAAAAATTTAAAAATTATAATTAAAGAGTCAAAAAATTATATAATTTAATTAAATTATAAGTTAACAACTAGGATGATATCGTAAAGTTAAGTAAAATTACATTAATCACTATTAGATCCTTTTACAAGATATTAATAGTGTTCAATATCCGTGGGCAACAAAAGCATAATATTAAAAAAGTCTATAAAATGTGATTTTACACATTAAAAACAAAATCCCCAAAATGTTACTGGATTTGCATAGTAAAATAATTCATAGAAAAAGAGAGAGAGAGAAAATTCACGGTAGTTGCTTCTATGAACTTAATTTGGTTACATTGGGAACATGCAGAAAGAGTAGAAGCAAAGAATAGAGAGACGGTGGGTAAGGCATAAGTTTATGATCATATTTTGACTGTGTTTCAATTGGCACGATGCTGCAGCCTTTATTTATTCCTTTCATGTGGTGTGTGGTCCTTAGCTAGTGGAATATACCACTGGCAGGCGTGAGGATGGAAGAAAAGAGGAGGAAGCCATAACTATAATGTTTTAGCAAATTAGCTGTCAGTTGCACTTGTGATTGTGCGGCTCACGTGCTAACTATACCTGTCTTTATGGATATATAGCATGTGGCCGTGGGTGCCACATATTGGAAGATCTTTTCTTATTAGGCTCTTGGGCATCGTCAATTTTTTCTCAACATAATCATTTATGATTTGCTTCCAAGCTGGCAAAACTAAAGGGATCAGGTGTTTACAATATTACATCCCTCACATTACACTTTCGTTTTTGTTCTATTATTGTCATATAAATCAAAGGACAAAGACCAAATCATTTGGCTACTTGATGCATTCATTCAATAGTGGTGATACTACCATCCCTCTATTCTTCATATAACTACCATTATATGTGCATCCATGGACGTTCTAGGATTCAAATATTCGTGGAACTACAGCAACCACATTAGGCTTCGGGCTTAGTGACTACTTAAATTATTACAAAATTGTTGAATTTTGTGCACATCGCTTACCAAACGGCCCAATATCGATGGGTTCAAAACCACTAGTAGTTTTTAGGCTTCCACTCCTCTTGCGTAAGATCTACTTAGTTATTCCTCGATACACCGAGGAAGCCAAGCGATTCATCATGCTTGTTTCAGCCCGCCATTTTACGCTTTCTGCTCTGTTTCCCTGCCGATCATCGCCAAAACATGATGGCACTTCCTCCTTCAATTCAAATATTATTGTGAAGCATTTGCACATGTTGATCAGGTGCATTATCGATCGTAAATGGCTGACTGCTACAGTGTTATTAATTCTAGGTTAAGGTAATGAACAATGCACTGGGGCATTCTATGTCAAGCAAGTTAATGTCAGAAGCTGGACAGGTAAACAGACCGAGGCCGAAAAGATGAGTTCGAGGTTGAGTAACATGTCATAGTGTTCTCACAAGCATTAAGACCTAAAAAGAAGCAGAAGATGGAAAATGGGTTCTGGAATCAGTCCAATAAGCCCAATTTTTAAAAACTCTTCTTTTCTATAAATTGCGCAACATCTTGCACAATTTACACCACTCGAACGAAAGTTGGGCAATGATGATATCAAGTTGAGGAAGTTGGATGAACAGTTGAATAAGTTGTGTAAACAGTACTATCAACTTGTATATAGAGAATTTTAGAAAATAAATCTTAGACCACCATAATGCTAAGGGAGATGCAATTCTAGCCTTGTATACTTTTATTCTTCCTCTATAGTTAAAAACCTTTCTCGTTGTAAAGCTTTCTTTCTACTTTGCTACTACTACTAGCCTATTTAAGCAACCAATATTTTTTAGTTGTCTCCCTAAAAATTAGGATACTTTATTTAGTTAGCATTACGACTTTAAATCTAACTAAGCTTTGCTACGAATACTAATCACAAGAAACGCTCCCGTGACCAGCTGTAATTAAGACGATGGGCAAGTGAGAACCTTTAGGAGGGTGAACTTAAACGGCTGTTTTTCTTGTACGTTTGTTCTCAGAATAATTAAGGGTGAACTTGGAATTAAGGTTATGGGGCTGAGTTTGTTAAGTCTGTTAAATCTATTTAGTTTATTATGCTGTTGTTTTCCAGAAAAGCAGAGGATAAAAGCTGGTGCTGGCTGTTATTCTTCACTGAATGTCTCGAGCTATAGTCATCAGAATTGAGTGTTGTTGGGCTTGTTTTGAAGCTCTGAATTTCTTCTTTTTATTTTCAATCTTCAGCTTGTTAATAAAGCACATCAGAGTGTTTTGTTCCCGTGGATGTATGCAGTCTGCCAAACCACGTAATATAGTCTATCTTCTGTTTGATTGATTGTTTCTTAATCTTTCTGCAATTTGATTAGTTTTTGTTGATCTTTGTCAGTGAAATAAGAAATATTGAATTGATTTTCTTGCCAAGATTCTAACAGTTCGCTCTCATTGATAAGCATGGGACAATTCATTCTGAAGGAATGTAGTATCCACAATATGTGGTAAGATTTACTGGTAAACTTTTTCTTCAATGTTTGAAATTTAGAGTTGCAACTATGAGTAACAAACACAAAACTTTGTTTAGTTTGATAAAATTGAACATTTTTAATTATTTGCATTCATATTTTACAGTGCTAGAGGTAGATGAATTTCAACTTGGTTAAAGGATATTATGCATTAATGATATTTGCGTTTAGCAGCTATAATTTACAGAGCAAAATGCTGTTACTTAATTGAGCTTCCAATTTGCAAGAGAATAAATCTAGACCTTCATAAGGAGGTTTTACTGTTGGTTGTGGAATTGCAGTGAATTAAACTGCCCAGGAAAGTTGGAACTGTTGTTTCTGTTGTTTAGTAAGAGTGAAAGAAAGAATAAATTGGCTACTTTCTTGGAAGGAAATACTTTTGTTATTGTTTGAAGATGTTCGTGTTGATCTCTGCCCATTTATAGTTTGCACATCTATTAATGGTACTTTTGCGACTACTTTCATTATAGATAGGTGGATACTTACAGATTTGTTGCCTATTCCTGTATTGCTTCCTTTGTCATGTCAAGACCAATTGTATATCAGGTATGCATTTGAATTTGTTGCCCCAGCAACTCAGGAGAACCATTATGGAGACCTTTTCTTTCCAGCGAGAGTTGTCCTGATGCTTTATAAGTGGAAAAGTCTATTGCTACTTCAAACCACACAATTTGCTCTGGCACCTCTAGCTTGTCTCCTGGTGGAACATTGCGCGTGCAAATACAGAATTAGAAGTTTTGTTACATCAACCAGATTGGTTGTTGTGGCTTATTCATGGAAAGATTGGAGTGTCTGGTTATAACAAAGCACTGAAGGTACTTTCTTTTCCTACTTGCATTTATGATCTACCTAGAACACTAGTCAACATTAAATTTTCTGCGCAAATGAGTCTTTCATGTGCATAGGTCGATTATGATCCCGAAGTTGACTCCTATCCACTCCGGCTGCTATCTAAACCTTGTTAAATACACTTAACTTCGTCCTAGCTTCTAGAAGTTCAATTTGCTTTCTAAAAGAGGATACCATAACTAAGTATGGTGCGCTTTAACTCCATTTTGTTTGCCAATTAGCAAAAGCTAAAAAGAGCATCAAACTATTTTTTTCTTATGCATACCCCTGCATTGGATCTGTAAACATTTTAATCTTGAAGTTATGATTCCAGAACTGGCAATTTAGATTACATATTCCGTTAGTGGATCATGAGATATCAATTTTTACTAGTCATTTTAGTCACTTAAAAACCTTACTTTTTGATACAAAAAAAAAAAAAAAAAGAAGAAGAAAAAATCAACTAAGCTGGCACCAAAGAGTTTCATTGGCCGGTCCATTCTTCTAAATCACAAAATCAAGTTCCTCTTAATGATTATGACTAATCACAAAGAAACATGATTGTTGTTATATTAGATTTAGGGAGAGAGTCTTAGATAGGACAGATTTGGTGAGAGCGTTTAATGAATGAGGTGAAAGAAACGTTTTCATTGATTGTAGATAAAAAAAGTCACTTTGTTTAATTGAATAGTGGGTCACTTTGTTGACTTTTTTTACATAAAATTAATAAAAACATTTCTCTCACTTTATTTATTAGACAGTCTCATTACGTTAATAATACTAATGTGATAGAATCGTTTTATCTAAAACGCTCTCAAATTTAAAATTCATTATAGTAAAAAGGGGTAACAGTACTTTTATTTTTTTAATTCTTTTAAAAATTATTTTAAAATTTTTTAAATATTATTTATTCATGTTTAAAATTTTTTTAACATATTTTAAATTTTTTATTATATTATTTAAATATTGTTTATTATTTATTTTAATTTCTTCTTCTTCTTCATTTTTAATCTTATAAAATTAGTTTTAAATTCAACACACCAAAAAACAAAAAAGAAACAATAGTACTCCCATGTACATTAAAGTGTCATGAGTGAATAAACTAATACATAGTTACATCTCTTGTACCAAACCTTGTTGAGACAGTATTAGCTCATTTGGATTTATATTGGATTCAAGATTGACTGACCAACGAAGAAAACCATGCTTTGGCTCATCCGGGCTTTACAAGTGGTGATGACTAAATTAAACAAGCAATGTGACATTTTTACAATTTCGATACATTAAGTTGTTCTCCTAATTAGATTAGGAGATTATTATATTATTTTTTACATTTAAAAATTTTTAAACGTAAAAAAATAATTAAAATAAAATTTATATTATCTAAATAAAGGATATGTTAATTTATTTATTGATAAATATCCTTTTTAAATCTATAAATTGATAGAATAAGATTTTGTTTTGAAAGAGATTTTATTTTGTTATTAAAATAAAATTTATATTATCTAAAAAAAGGATATGTTAATTTATTTATTGATAAATATCCTTTTTAAATCTATAAATTGATAGAATAAGATTTTGTTTTGAAAGAGATTTTATTTTGTTTAAAATAAAAGATTTATTTATTTATTTTATTTTTTTAAGTAAATATCCTATATACTAGATTTTTCGTATTTTCTTTTTTACTTCTCTCTCTCTCTCTCTCTCTCTCTCTCTCTCTCCAACATACAAACATAATATTTTTTTCTTTATGTTTATGGGTCTTTAAGCTTTTGATTAATAAAATTAATGTTTTAGTTATTTTTTTTTAATTATGTTGTCTTTTTTTTTTAATTTTTATTTTGGATCTTTTTATATATATATATTTTTAGTATAGATCAAATAGAATTTTTTGAACTAATATTCATAAAATAGTATTAGACTCTACTTTGTTTAAATTGTATTATAATAGTGAATCTTATGGATTATAACTTTGCATTATTTATTGAGCATAATACCTATAAAATTGTTTTAAGAAAATTTCTGTCAAGGTTATTTATTAAAATTTTCATAATCTAAGTCTTCACATAATAAGAAAAATGTAGAATTTTATTTATTTAAATTAGATGAGAATTCAATTTTATATAAAATTTTGAAGTTAGTTTGTAGAATTTGAAAATTTATGTGTTTTGCAATTTAATTGTAAAATAAAATTTATTTTGAAGCCTTAAATAACCTTTAAAAATTATAAAATTTTATATGATATTTTATATATATGTTTACTATTTATTATTTTAATCTTGGCATATTAGAAATACACTTTAATATTTATAAATTTTTGATTGAGTGAACCTGAATTTTTAAATAATGTGGACAGGTTCATGTTTTGTAAAATACTTATTAATTGAAATACTAATGACCTTTAAAAATTATGAAAATTTTAATGATACTTTGTAACTTGTTTATTGATTTGTCCATAAATTTTTAAATATTTGAAAATGTATTTAAATAGTTATGAATTTTTTTTAAAGTCATTTGCATTTTCAAAACAACCTACATAGATTACAACTTTTTAAAAAACTTATTATTTTAAATATTTTTTGAACTTAAAATTTTAAAATTTTTATATATAATATCCTAAGGTTTGCTCTAAAAATCTATAAAATTTAATTTGATTCAATTTATAAAATAAGAGTTAAAAATTTAAAAATATTAGTTGTTTTATTTAGGGTTCGTAAACAAATAATGTATATGTAATCAAATTTTGCAAAACTTACCTGTGTTATTTTAATTGTTCTTGATAAGATAATTAATTATTATAGTAAGTTTAAAACCTTTAAACAATAGTACATGGTAGCCAAAGATTTTAGTTTAGTTTGAGGTACTTAATTTTTATATAAAGAATTTTTAATTATATTGTATAAAATTTATTTATAAATATTTTATAAGAATTAATATTTACTTACAAAATGTGTTAAATGCTTTGCAAATAAATCAATGCAAGCCATTTGTTATTAATGATTTTATTAGATTAATTAAAGTGAAATATTTTGACTTATCTATTTGTAGTATTTTGATTCTAATTTTGATCAACCATGGTTAATATATCTCTTTGTCTAGACTAGCTAAAATTCTATTTTGAGTGTGTAGATAAATCTGTCATTAGTTGAATTATCGTAGGTACAAGTGATACTGTGTGATATGAGCAATTGAAATATATTTTTTATAATAAATATTTTATATACTTTTACTTTTATATTTTATGAAATATGATTTAGATATGTTCTTTTATAAAGGTTTATGAATATTAAACTTCTAGTTATTTTGAGAAATTACTTAAAACTGTATTTTTGTATGATATTTAAAAAAAAGGGTTTACAAATCATTTTATGCATTTGAAAATAAGAAAAACTCGTATATATGTTATGGATGACATTACTTATCAAGTTGATAGTTTATATCTAATTATTTATTTTTTGCAGAATAGGTTGCTTAGACTGGTAAGTGTGATGGCTTAATTTGGTGTATAATAGTGGAGATTTTATTTATTTACATTATTGATAATAAATAAATATGTAATGCATTTATTATATTATTAAATTTTTATCATGGAGGTTATTTTGAAATTTTTTTGAATTTGATTGAATTATGATACTTGAGCATTTTCAAAACTTTATACTAATAAAATTTTTAATAATAAAGTATTTTAGTATAAAGTTGGTATTGTAAAACTTTAACACATGCTTGTAGAGTTAGGTGCCTTAATTTAACATATATGATGTTTGTTAGATTTGTGGTATTAGAGCGAAATTTTAAAATTTTGTATACTTTCAGTTATTATGTAAGTTAAACTTTAAGGTTCTATAAATTGATTGGAATTCAGTTTTAAGATTCTATAGACATTAAGATAATAATGAAATTGAGATTTGAGATTCTATAGAGTTTAAGATGTGATATAATAATTATAATTAAAGTTTTTAGATTTTATAAACTCCTAGTTGTAATAGTTAAAGGGAATCAAATAGAGTATAAATTATTTAGATATATTTGTATTATAGGAAAAGGGGTATTTTCAAATTCCTCCATTGAAATTTGGCAAAATCACACATAAATATATATATTTTTAAAAAATTAATATAAAGTACCCCTTAACAACAATACAATTATATTTGACTGTTAGTTAATTAATTAAAATAATAAAATAATTATAATAATATTATGTTATAACTTTAAATGTTAGTAATATTTTTCATAACTTATTCAAGGTTTAGAAAACAAATATAAATTACTTTTGAAAGCTATTTTGATATCCAATTTAATTTAATTTAATTTAATATATATATATATATATAAATTAAGTGCTAATTTTAATAGGACGATATCATAAATTACTTATTTATATAAAATTATATATTATTTAATTTAATAAATATATAAAAAATTTTATGATATGAATATATACAAATAGGTATTATAAATTATTTTAACCATTGTAAAATACTTATATAATCTTTGAATTATTTCTATTATGAAATGAGATATGAAAAATTTTATAATAAATACAGTAATTCTATATAAGTAAGTAATTTATAATATATATTTATATATATTCATATCATATAATTATATATATTTATTAAATTAAATGGTTTATAGTTTTGTACAAGTAAATAATTTACGGTATTGTTTTGTTAAAATTAGTATTTAATTTATGTATATTTATTAAATTTAATTAAATTAGATGTCAAAATATAAAAAGTAGTTTTTATAGGTATTTTTTGCTAGTTTTTTTTTTTAAGTATTAAGAGATGTATATGAAAAATACTACTAATATATGAAATTATACACATAAAGTTATTTTAATTATTTTATTATTTTAATTAGTCAACTAATGATTAAATATAATAATATTATTATTAAGAAATACTTTTCATTAGTTTTATATAAACCTATATTTATGTATAATTTTATCAAATTTCAGATGAGGTATTTAAAAATATTTATTATAAAAAATTATGTTTTATTTTGTGTTATAATAAGAGGTTGAATTTAAAGTATTGAAATGAAAGCAAACAATTGCATTAGTTACTAAGATTGCTCTTAAAAGATGTTATATTAGACTTAGTAGCTAGGAACTTTGGATTGGCATAGTTTATTTTATCTTGTTTGATTTTATTTTTTATATGATTGATATTTTGTTTAAAATGATTTGAATTTGAGAGTGGTTAGCATTAATAAAATAAGATTGATATTGATATGTTTAATTATATTTAAGAATTTTGATTTCTTGTTTATATATTATTATTATTTTTCACTATGCCTTCATTTAAAACTCGTGTTATTTTATAATGATATGGTGTTTTTTCATAATGTTATATAACATGTTTGTTTAGATAAGATAACATGTAGACTTATTAATAAAAATAATACATTAAGCTTTAAAAATTTTCTAACTATGTAACACCCCTCTATTTAAAAACCACTACATAAGATAAAATCTGAATTTTTTTTTTTTTAAACATAAAGATATATATATATATATATATGTGCGGAAGTTGGATATGTATAATATCATGGTTACACACATAATCCATAGTATGTAACCAAAAAATATAAATTTACTGTACCAACGTGTATATATATATATATATACATATAGATACATATGCATAATTATGCATTAACACCAAAAAAAATACCCCCATCATCAAAATACTAGCCCTGTTAACGCCTCGAAGAGTTCGCATCCATATCCCGCGGCGTCACATTACCTGTAAAACCACAATCCACAAAGGGTGAGCGAAACAGCTCAGTAAAGAAACATAATATTCTAGTACAGAATTTGTTTCCCTACCATATATACTATACGATACTGATGACGTAGAGGTTATTAACTCATATCGCCTTAATATAATCTAACGAGATAAATACACTCCGACCATATATTCGGTATCACTATCCACATAATGCTCATAGTTATTATATAGAATATAAATAAATCTACATGCATTTCGAAATAAAAAATACATGACATTTTTAACAAATTATCGACAAATATATGACCGGTCGTGCTAACACAGTTATGGATCGTGGCCACAAAGTAAATTCGCCCAACCCTCATCCACTCACACCACTCGTCTATCGAGCTGAGCATATATTTTATATATGATCGATCATATAATCTGGCTATAACCAAGCCAGCGGGTGTGAAGGGTATCTGAATATTCGGATCCATAACTAATGTACTCACACAATTAATACCACATGGCCTAAAATCATGCATTCCTTTTTTTTTTTTTTTGAAAACTATTGTACACTCAAACCATGCACAATAAATACCACATATGCACACCTATACATACAGAAATGATAAATAACGTTCACATCTCGATTTTATGCGCATATAAAATTCGTTCACATAATGAATGCATAACGCACTTGCGGATAGTGATACCTAACCAACAATTCATAACACTTCCATAATCACATACACTCGCAAATACCCAGTCTACCAATTTTACTGGGATTTATTCATCACAATTATAATTTCTACTATTACGATAAATATATCGTATACTATCCAATATTGATGGATAATCATATCAATGCATCATTTACTAATAAAGAAAATTTACATAATAATTATAACTACTATAATTATTATGACAACCAACGTGCAACGTCCTGAATATTACAATCTATTCTAAATTCTATTAACCACGCTCCGATCACACGGCCATAATAATAATTCATTTATACATTCCAACAACCATACAAAGTATCATACATACATAACACATCAAAATATTTATAAATCTCCACAATAATAACCAAAGTTACCATTTTACCCTTCCTTCAAATTTGTCCTTATTTTGTCCACCCAAATCAATTCCTACTAGTTTTATTTGCTCCCTAACATACCTATACACATTCAAACATACCATAACATGTTAAAATACATCATTTAGAGGCTTGATGAACAGTACTCCGAATTTACCGTTTTGCCTCTCTTTCAATTTTCTTCCATTTTATACATTATTCTATACCCAATTTCGTCTAAACACCATTCCTAAATCCATTCCTACACAAATCAACCACCAATCACAATTTCCATAAAAGAAAATTACATTTCCTTACCTTAAAATATGCCAATTGTTTGATTAAACCTCCCAATACTGCAAAACCACCTAAATCACCATTAAAAACCATAAACCACTTTTAAAAAACCACTTTTCATCAAACCCATAAATTGAAACTTAGTAAAATCAAGAACTTTTACCGTCAGATTAAAGCTCTCGACGCGTAGAACAATTGTTCCTTCTGCGGTAACGCGTTTAATCGGGCGGATTAAAAGATTTCGCTTGATTTTGTCCAAAAAAATTGAAAGAGAATGGGAGAAGCACCTCACGGCAAAGAAGAAGAAAAAGCAACTTTTGTTTCAATTTTGAAAAGTCAACCATACTTATCCAAATCCATACTTTTCAAAATTATACTATTGCCCAAAAATATTTCAAAACTTACATTTAGCTCCCAAGAAAATTATGAGACTACCCAAGCCATTTTTATATTCTTTCACTTTAGTCCATCAATTTTAATTACCACTTTTTCTTCTAAATCCTTGTGAAAAGATTATTTTACCCCTAATAAAGAAAATTGGTCACTTTGGTCTTTTTTCATCCTTTATAGAGAAATTCACATCCTAATTCAATTCTACTTTTTTCTATACCTTATTTACAACATTTACAAGAGTTCTGGATGATCAAAATCTGGCAAAGTCCTTCCGACCCTTAACGTAATGACCATTTTGCCCTTTTTAGCAAAATTGTCCCTTTTTGTCCAAAATAGAAATTTTGCCATTCTTATGCTTATAAAATCTATTTTTCCTTCTAACACACTCTATCATACTAATTTATATTCTTGACATCTAGCTTGATCAATCAAAACTTTATCAAATGACGATTTTACCCTTTTTACTTCCGACTTCCCAAAAATATACCAACCGCGTCTCGAATTGAAATTAAATATATCAACATAATGTTTATGAAATTCTAAGACTTTTTATGAGGTCAAAACTCACTTTGGCCTCAATTTTGAGTGAAAAGATTATTTTGCCCTTACCCGACAAAATAACTTATTTAATCGATTTTCACTCGGTCTCCTTCCAATAATTCCATAAAACATTTCCAAAGACAAGAGATAATAAAAAAAATTAGGGTTTATTTATATCTGAGTGTCACAAACTACTGATGATCCTATTACTTTGAAAATGGCTCAAGAAACTAATCTTTTGATTCATATGATGGCTAAGATGGTATAGAAATAGGATAGACTAATATAGGAGTTCACTCATGGAAGGGGTACTGCACAAAATGTGACAACAGAAGAATAAGATGGTAATAATGAGATTAGAGCTGTGATAAGACTAAAGTGGTTTAAGAAATTAAAACTACCAACATTTCATGAAACAATTGCTCCATTTGTTGTTGAGGCATGGTTGAAGTAGATGGAGAAAATCTTTATTGCCATGGAGTATGACATTGATCATAGGGTTATGCTTGTATCATTTGTACTTTAGGGTGAAAGGGATCTTTGGTGGGATGCTAGGGTTAATCTTTTGAGAGCTCATTTGAATAAAAAGTCAATCACTTGAGATTTCTTTATAGGGAGGTCTTTTTAAAAAAATTACTTTCTTGATCGAGTTCAAAACAAGATAGAGGTGATTTCTTGAGGTTGGCATATGGGTCAGAGTCAATGGCTAAGTATGATGAGCAATTTATAGTTTTATAGTGATTTGCTCCTATTTTGAGGGCTAGTGAGGGTAGTAAATGTAGATGTTTTTATAAGGGGTTACATTTATCAATCAACTCTTGTTTATTTATTCTCAAGTTAAATGTATATGCCAAGTTGTTTGATCGGGCCATTATTATTGAGAAAGACTTGACTGAACCTTGGATAATATGAGATAAGAAGGGTAAGCAAAACCATCATAATAGGTCTTAAGATAGGGTTATGACAACCATTATGGATAATCTTAAAGATAAATTGTTGAAATTAATAAGGGCGATTATAAGGGATTTCAGGCTAATCCTCAAAAGAATGTAATGTCTTATTTTCTTTATAGTAAAATGCATATGGAATAATATTAGTTGAAGTTACAAGCATGCTTTGGTTGTGAAAAGATAGGGCATGTAATAAGAGGCTATGTTAAGAAACATGGCATTGGAACAATGAATCAATCAAATGAGGAGAAAATGAAGAAATCGAGGGTTTATAGATGTTTCTTTGACATGATTGAACAAGATACTAGAGTTTTGTTTGATTTAGATGTTACTCATTTGTTGATCATGTGTATTTACCTATATGTGAATTTGCTTATTAAATAGTTGGATTATTATTTATCGATTTTCACATCAGTGGTTAATAGTGTATTATTAGATTATGTTTACAAATCTTGTGTGATTAATATTTATGGTAAAGACTTTTTAGTTGATTTATTACTTTTTAGAATTGCATGAATTTTAAGTCATTTTAGGGATGAGTTGGTTGGCTATCTATCACGCCATAATGGATTGTTTTGTAAAGAAGATTGTCTTCTATATACCGGGAGAAGTAGAGTTTAGTTTTAGAGTGAGTGAAAGTTATAGTAGTGTCTTTATTTTTAGGGTGATAGCTAATAAAATGTTGATGAAAGGTTATGAAGGGTTTTTAGTTCTACAATAGTGGATAATGTTAAGGAACTTTTTCTTAAAGATATAACTATAATAAAGACGTTTATTGTTCTATTTATAAAATTTACTAGGACTATCCTCTAATAGAGAGGGGGGGTTTACCGTCGATATTATACTTGGTACAACACTTATATCTAAAATTTTGTATTAAATGACGCTTCTTGAGTTAAAAAAACTAAAGGCACAGTTGTAAGAACTATAAAATAAAAGATTCATTATCCTAAACGTTTCACCATGGGTGCTTTGGTGTTGTTTATTAAAAAGAAGGATAATATCGTGAGATTATGTATTGATTATCGCCAGTTAAATAGTTACCATTAAGAATAGGTACCTATTTCTTTAAATAAATGATCTCTTTGACCAATTATAGTTACCATTAAGAACAAATACCTACTTCTTTAAATAAATGATCTCTTTGACCAATTATAAAGTGTAACTGTGTTTTTTAAGATTAACTTACGATTGGGATATTATTAGTTAAGGATAAAGAATAACGATATTCCTAAGGTAGTCTTTAAGAGCCAATATAGACATTATGAGTTTTTGGTAATGCCATTTGATTTGACTAATGCCTATGCTACCTTTATAAACTTAGTGAATAAGGTTTTCCAATAATATGTAGATCAATCCATCATTGTCTCTATCAACAATATATTAGTGTACTTGAAGAGTAAAAAACAATACATTGAGCATTTAAAGATTGTTTTGCAAATACCTTGTGAGAAAAACTTATATGCAAAATTTAAGAAATATGAGTTTTGGCCAGATAAAGTTGCATTTTGGGGATATGTGGGGACAAAAGATGATCTTGTTAAAGTAGAGGTTATTGTAAAATGAGAACAATTTTTTAATGTATTTGAAGTTAAGAATTTCTTGGATCTAGCTGATTATTATCAACACTTTATTGAGAATTTCTCTAATATTACAATGCCTTTAAGGAGTTAGTCTAGTAAAGGTGCCAAATTTGTTTAAAATGAAGTGTCCGATAAGAGTTTTCAAGAATTCAAAAGTAGTTTGGTACCTACTCCAATTTTGACTATTTCTTTAAGTGGTATGAATTTTGTAATATATAGCAATGTGTGAGAAAAAAGGTTAGGTTGTGTGTTAATATAACAAGGTAAGGTGATTGCATATGCTTTTAAATAGTTGAAGACTTATGAGAAAAATTATATAATGCACAATGTGAAGTTAGTTACAATAATATTTGATTTTAAGATTTGGAAACATTACTTATATGAGGAGTCTTGCAATATTTTCATAGTTCTAAGATTTGAAATTTTTTTTCACTTAAAAGGAGTTGAATTTAAGGCAAAAAAATTGGTTAAAATTAATTAAATATTATGATAATTTCATTAATTGCCACAATGATGAGGCGAATGTAATAGTTGATGCACTTAATAGAAAGTTATTAGCCTTTATTATTTTTCTAATAACTACTCAAGGATGTATTTTAGAGAATTTGGAAAAAATAGAGATTGAGACGGTCATATGTGGCTAAGGAAATCTATTGGCACATTTAATAGTCTAACCTATTTTTCTTGATAGGATTAAATAGCTCAAAAGAATAACTCACAATTGATAAGGACTACTTAAATAGTGAAGGAATGCATGGATTAGAATTTAGAGTCATAGAAAATGAAGTATTATGACTTGGGAAAATGTTGTGTGTACTAGTGAAGGAAGAGTTAACAGAAGAAATCTTGAGAGAGGCTTACGAATCGACTTATAACATATATGTTGGTAGTACTAATATGTATCATGATTTGAAGAATAACTTTTGGTGGAGAAATATGAAAAAGAAAATTATTACCTTTGTATCTTAATGCTTAATGTGTAAACAAGCAAAAATATAACATCAAGGATTAGGATAACTCTTACAATCGTTTCCTATTTCGTGGTGAAAATAAAAAACATAATTACAAATTTTGTTAGTGGCTTACCTTGTTCTAGGAGAGGTGATAATTTTATTTAGATAATTATTGACCATTTGACAAAGGCTGTATATTTTCTAGTAATTAAAAGTATGAAAACTTAGAGTAGTTCACTACGTTATTTTTATGTGATGCAGTGAAGTTGCTTGGTATGTTGGTATCTATCATATTTGATAGAGATCCACGTTTTACTTTTAATTTTTAGATAAGTATCCATAAGGAATTAAGGACAATGTTCAGTTTTAGCATGGCCTTCCAAATAGATGGCTAATCAAAACAGACCATTCAAACTCTTGAAGACATGTTAAGAGTGTATGTTTTATATTTGAAGAGTGTTTAGAAGGAGCATTCAACATTGATTAAGTTTGCTTATAAGAATAAGTTCTATTCGAGTATACATATGGTACCTTACAAAACTTTGTATGCTAGAAATTATAGATCACCTATTTGTAGGAACAAGGTTAGAGAGAAAAAATTATTGGGGTTAAGATAGTATAAATCATAATTAAAAAAATTAAAATTATCCAAGAATGACTACGTATTGTTTAGAGTAGATAAAAAAGTTATACAGATCATCGAAAGTATGACCTAGAGTTTCAAGTAGTAGAATTTGTGTTTTTAAAATATCACTAAAGAAAGTGATATTTTATTTTAAAAAGAAAGGCAAGTTTAACACTCGATTTATAAGACCATTTGAAATGTTGAAGAGGATAAGCCTTGTGACATAACATATAGCTCTCTAAGTTGGTCATTTTAGATTATATAATATTTTTTATGTCTCAATATTGTAAACGTACGTGCCAGACCCTACACATGTGTTATATCATCAACCAATATAGGTTAATGATGACATGCTATATGAGAAAGAATTTATAGAGATTATAGATCAAAAAGAACAAGTTTTAAGGAATCATGTGATATCATTGGTGAATGTATGTTGGGGGCATCATCTAATGGAGGAATTAACATGATAATGCAAAGACAAATTGACGAAGAAATACCCTCAAATCTTTGAGGCACAAGGTATGTATAAATTTTGAGTATAAAATTTTTTTAAGGATTAAAAAATATAATATTTATTCTTCTAATTAGAATAAGAGATGATTGTATTACTTGTTTTGTTTAAAATTTTTTCAACGTAAAAAATGATTAAGATAGGACCTATATTTTTTTGAATAAAGGATATGTTTATTTATTTATTGGTAAGTATCATTTTTCAACGTATGAAGTGATAGGATAAGATTTTGTTTTGTTTAATTTAAAATATTTATTTATTTTTTATATCTTTAATAAATATTTGTATACAAATTTTTTCTTATTTTCTTAAACAATATATAAAAAAGTATATACATTTTTTTACCTTTTCGCCTCCCTTACTCTTTTCACCTCTCAAAAATATAATATATATATATATATATATATATTGTGTTTGTGAGTCCTTAAACTTTATTTTGTTTTTTGTAGAGATCATGTTTTAGCTATGTTTTTAAAATTATGTTGTCTTGTTTTTTTTTAGTTTTATTTAGGATTTTTTTGCATTGTTTTAGTATAGATGAAATAAAATTCCTTGAATTAATACTTATAAAGTCATATGAAAACATACATTATTTAAATTGTATTATAATAGTGAATTATTTATATTAGAACTTTACATTATTTGTTGAGTATAACACCTATAGAATTATTTTAACAAAAATTTTATTAAGATCATTATCAAAATTTTTGTAATTTGGATCTTCACATGATAAGAAGAATTTAAAATTTTATTGTATTTAGATCAAATGAGAATTCAATTTTATACAAAATTTTAAAATTAACTTGTCATATTTAGAATTATATGTGTTTTGCAGTTTGATTGTAAAATAAAATTTACTTTGAAGTAACAAATGGCCTTTAAAAATTAAAAAATTTTATATTATTAAGCGCGCGCGCACACACACATACTGTTTGTATGAGTGAGCAAATTTAGTTTGTATCAGTTTTGATCTAAAATTCAAACTGATTTAAAGCTGTCGGTTTTGATTTGAGTTAATTTGATAATAAAATTCCAATCGAACCAATTCAAACTAATAATTGTTGGTTTAAATTAGTTTGGATTTTCAGTTTGGGTTTAAACTTAAAATATTATCATAATTGTAAATAAAGGTGTCTAAAAGGTTGAGTCGGGCTCATACGGACTAATGTGTTAGATTGGTTCAAGTCTGCACAGTATTTGTGCTGGACCAAGTCGAGCTTGTTTAAAAAATATTAGGCCTGGCACAGCTTGTGAAGCTTAGCCCATGTGGGCCATGCTGGGCCTAGGCCGGGCTTGTCTGCGGGCCTCTGAAGAAATTAAAACTTTTCTTTCTTTCATTTGTCTTCTAGGCCTTCTAGTTTTTTTTCGATCTTTCACACTCACACACACTCACCTCACCTGTCCATCTTCATTTTTTCTTCCTTTTTTTTTTTTTCTCCCAATCTACTTAGTCTTGCTTTTGCTAGCAGCCATCTTAACTAGTCGACTTTCATTTGTCTCCTTGTAACGGCTACCTGAACTTGCCTATCTTTCTTCTCTTTGATTTTATTTCAATTGTTTTATAGAGAATGTAGCAGAACATAGAACAATAAAAGATGGTGCCATGGATTTTCAGATAATTGGAATAGTTAGATTTAAACGGTTAAAAAAAGGGGTTAGAAGACATATATAGATTGAAAATTTTGTAAACAAGGAAGTACATATCTTTTATTCTCTTAATCTGTCTTCTACTTACTGTTTCTGCATCTCTTTCTTTTTTCTCAAACTTATAAACCCTCATTTAATTTAAAGAAAGTAGATTTCATTTTACGTTTTAAATCTTAACTAAATTTATTATCACACTTACAGGCACGATTTTAATTCCATTGTATTTCTATATTTATATGTATATTTTTAATTTGCTGATTATTGTCTTATACAGTTTATAGTTTTACCTTGCTAGCTTGCTATGTATTATTTTAATTTTCTTGTTTCATTTTTTTTTTCTTAATGAAGAGTGCAGACAATATGTAAAGTTCATACTTCGTAGGTTAGTTTGAAGAAATCGTTTATGCTAAAAATATGTCATATGTGTTAAATTGTTGATTATACACATGCGAATGATTAGATTAAAGAAAATACTAGAAATTTCTAATTTTCTAGAGATGATTGATTGTATTTATAGAGAGTAAATGCTAGTTTTCTATTTATATTTTTGGAGAGTAAACATGAAACGAAGTTTTGGCTAAAAATAATTATGAACATGTTTTGGTTTAAGTCAAGTCTTTGTAAACAATTATGGAGAGTAAACATTGACGTTCTTTAGAAATTTTTTTATTTTTTTAATTATTGTTTAGTGTTAATATAGCAAGTGTGAAAATTTTGGTCTAAAATTAATGAAAAATTGATTTTTTTTCCATTGTCTTTGATATGAGAAATGTGTGATTGAATGATTATATTTGTAAAAGCTCTAAAATGATGGCATTATGTTTGTGATTATTATCAGGAATACATAAATCTTTTGTTATTTCTAGAAAATGTATGATTATGCTCTAAAATGAGGGTAGCACATAAATTTTTTGTTATTTCTTTTTATGTTTATCATCAATGTTTGTAGTTATGTGTCTGTGGATAGGCTTTTTATTCATTGATATGAATTCTGTGTGTTCCTTGCCTTCAGATGAGATTTTGTTTCTGTGTGTTCATTTTTGCCCGAAATTTTATGAATTTTTGCTATCTAATACACTAGTTATTTGTAATAATAGCTAATTTGGATATGTAAAAAGTGAAAACAATTGACAATTGCATGTTTCATGGCCATAACATTGCAAGCTTAAGACCTTCTAATTTTTATTTTTATTTTTTGTTGATAATATACTTTTTATAAATGATTGGTTGCTAAAAAAATAAAATAAATTTATTGATTTACTAAATTTATATATTTTTATTATTTTTACATTTCTAAATAATGTCAAGTGGACAAAATTTAGATGGAAGCGGATCTAGTTCTACCGCAATAAGTGCAGCTAGTTCTAAAATGGCAAGGACATCAAGTATTTGGAAAAATTTTTATATTAGAGTTTTGAGTTAATAATACTACTAGAAAACAAAAACAGAAAGTCATTTGTAAGTTATGTAAAGCTGTCATAAGTACTGAGAGTAGAACTAGACATTTTAAACGACATATGACAAAATGTATGCAACAATATACTTCCTTTGAAGACTATACTCAATCTTTACTTGCACCAAATTTTTTTGGGGACAATACTATTACTTAGTTTTGGTACTTACATCAACATATAAGGGAATAGATGGCTAAATGGATTGTATCAAATGAAACTTTTTTCCCTCAAACAGAAGATAAAAGATTTGAAAATTTCATAAAAAAGGTACGTTCAACTTTCTTTTAAATTAGTACTTAAAACTACATATAGGAGTGATTGTATGATACTATTTTAACAAACAAAAAAAATTTGATTGTAACTTTTCGTTCTTTTAAATGTGCTATTTCTGTTACTTGTGATTGTTGGACTGGATGTAATACGTCATGTTACATGTGTTACTTCTCATTACATTGATGATAATTGGATATTGCATAAAAGAATTATTACATTTTGTGAATTAGAATATCTGCATAATACTTTTTCTATTTTCAATGCAATGATAAGTGTTTTTAGAGATTATGATATACAAGATAAAATTTTTAGCATTACTTTTGATAATGCATATAGTAATAATACTGCCATTGAATTGTTTACTAATAACATAATATATGCATGTAATTTTGGTGCACAATTTTTTCATCTACGATGTGTTTGTTATATTGTTAATTTAATTATGCAAGATAGTTTAAATTTAATTAAATGTGATATAGAAAAAATTAGATATGCATTACAATATATTTCATCAGAGGTTTCTGAAAGACAAGATTTTAATTCTTTTTTATTGCATTACAAATTACAATTCAGAAAGTTCAAGTTTGATATGAAAACTCATTGAAATTCTATTTATTTAATATTGAAATCTTGTGTTAATTATTGTGATGCATTACAGATTACAATGCAAAAAGTTTAAGCTTGATATGAAAACTCATTGGAATTCTATTTATTTGATGTTGAAATCTTGTGTTAATTATAATGATACAATTACTAATTTTTATAATAAAAAATTAGGTGCAATACTATTGAATTATAATGATTGGATTGTGGTATTTAATTTTATGAATTTTTTAAAAATATTTTATAATATTATATTGTCGTGTTCATGTATTTATTTTCCAACTTCATACTGTGTTTTAAATCATTTATTTGATATTAGTTATATATTTATTAGTTATAGAAATATTAATGAGTTTCAAAATATTTGTTTTACTATGGAACAAAAATTTTAAAAATATTGAAAAGATATTTCAATGTTATTTATATATGCAGCAATAATAGATACTCAAATAAACCTTACTGGTACAATTGAGTTAGTAGATGCAATTGTAAAAACTTTAAATGTTATACTTGATATGAATAACTCTTTTATCAAAAATTTTTGGAATAATATTTATAATTAATACCAAGATATATTTGAAATAGATATGTCAATTTATGAATACAATAATGAATTTATAGTTAATACTTTTTCATGAAAATTTTTGAATATTGTTACAAATAGATTTGTTTACTCTTCTTCTTCCACTAACCCTAATAAATTAAGAAAATATATCTCTACTAATTATAATTTGATGTTTAGTATAGATCAAAAAAGAAATTTTGATGTTTTGCAATAATGGAAAGTAAATGAAAAGGTGCTCCTTGTGCTTTCCATCATGGCTCATGATCGATTAATTCTTCCGGTGTTTACTATATTATCGAAATCTACTTGTAGTGCAAGAAATAGGGCATTGGATGAACGCAGATCAAGATTATCACTGGAAGTATTAAATTGCTTGATATGTTTGAAGGATTGGGAGGATACAGAATTAAAAATTCAAGATCAAGTCCAACATGATGATGATTTAGGAATGGGAAGTTGTTCTATTAATAAAAATTAGATTAGTTTATAGTATTTATAATTTTAGATTTTTAATATTTGTAATTTTATTGTAAAATAAAAAATGGGTGAAATGCAAGCGATAGGTAGTTCAGTAGGTACCAACTTAGTTGGGATGTACTGTAACTATAATGATGCAAGTTCGCTCATTAAATTTAATTTATTTAATCTTATAACTTGATTGTAAATTAATTTATAATAAATAGATTAAAATTATTTGACATATAGTATTATTTATTTATTTTTTTGTTCTAAGTGATATTAATGTGTTTGTCACTTCTTAATTATATAATGATTTTTTTCTTTTAATACACTCATCACTCATGATATTCTTTTAAATTTTAATTAATGTTGTAATATTTAAATGATAAAATTTATAATAATTATTTGAGATTAGTAATATTAGTAATTTAATATTACAATATTATTATTATATTTTATTTATTTTTTATAACAACAAGTACAAAATATCAAAATACATACATGTTACATTTACATTACACATATTTTGATGTTCTTGGTATGCATATTCAAAATTTAAAATTGATAAAATGAATAAAATATTATACAAAGAAAAGTAACATAGATATATAAATATATTAAAATAATAAATAAAAAAAATAGTGTTAATGGGCTTGAGGTGCCTAGTCCAAGCTTAAGACCTCACGGTCTAGCTTGACCCTTTAGATATGTTTAATTGTAAAGCCCAATTATTTTATTAAATTGCATTTTCTTTTAGGCGGAAAAAAAGAATATAATTGTAAGGCCTATATTAAAACATATGATCTTTAGGCCTAAAAAGTAAATTTAATTACAAAATTCACATCAAATTTTATACATCATTAGAACAAAAAATAATTTAATTGAAAGGTTCATTTATTGGATTGTTAAATATAAAATTGTGAAATGTTAATTTTTTTTTTTACTATGTGAAATAGCCAATAAAAAAATTGTAAAATGTAATTTTTTTTTTTAACTTTTATTAGATTGGATTAGTTTGGTCGGTTTGGATTAAGTTTAATTTAAAAATCGATATAATTATTGCTATTTGATTTTTTTCAAATTGAAATAGATTCAATGAATTGTCAAACCGATCCAAATTGTTCGTTTGAAAAATATTCTTTTATATTTACAAATTTTTGTTTTAGCGAATCTCAATTTTGAAACAATTTGAACAACTTTAAATTTTCTAAAATTTTTATTCTTTGAAAATGCAAATGACTTTAGCTTTGTGAATATTAAACTTCTGGCTATTTTGAAAAATTATTTGAAAAATTATTTTTAGAAGATATTTAAATGAAAAAGCTTGCCAATCTTTTTATGTATATATATAAAAATAAGGAAAAATTCATGCATATGTTATAGAGGTCATTGTTTACCAAGTTGATAGCATATTTTTCATTATTTATTTTTTTGTAAATAAGTTATTTAGATTGGCAAGTGCAATGGCATAATTTAGAGGATAACATTGAGAATTTTATTTATTTATGTTATAAACAATGAATAAATTTTGTAACGCATTTATTGCATTCTTAAATTTATATCATGAAAATTAATTTCGAATTTTTATTTTAGTTGATTGGATTATGATGTTTGAGTTGTTTCAAAACTTTAAATTATTAAAATTTCTAGTAATAGGTATTTGTTAAAACATTGTTATTGTGAAACTTAACACATGTTTATAAGTTGGGTCTTCTAATTCAACATGTGTAATACTTATTGGATTTTGAGTGTGACACTAGTAATTTATGATGTAATAATTTTTACATCCATTTTTGTTTTTCTTGATTATTTTTCTTGAAATATTAAATAGTTTGGAAGGTGCCACTTACTTCCTTGAATTTTTTGCGTTGTTCTATTGCACTTAAATATTTTTCATGTGGAAAGCACCTCAAGTTTTGAAATTATGTTTAAAATATACCGTTGTAGCTTTGCTAAAAGATTATGCGGCATGAATCAAAATTACTAATATTGTTATTGTCTTATTTGCAGCTCGTGCAAAAGAACCTAGGAAAGTTGTGAGCACTACATTAGATTTAACTTTCGTATAATTGTATAAATTCTTTTGAGCAATCCAATATAATCCATAATTTCCTTAAGAAAATACATAACATTATTATAGAAGTGTGAGATAAATGATGTCTAGAACATCGAACCCTTTTAATTGTACCTTCTCCTATTCAATCTCGCATTATTTCACTATTGCCAATCGACAAATGATATGGATATTATCTTTTAAAGGATATATATTTTTGATTTCTTATAATTTACTTGTTTCTTGTTCATTTATTTTTTTTTATAAACAATCTCAAATTGATTACATGAATCACTTCTTTACATGACATGTCTTGATTTGCTAGTTTTCTCTCTTTTATAAAATATAACAAGATTAGAGGCTTTGGTAGGCTTGCTAGAATTAATCTTCCAATAGTCAGCTCAATTGCTAAAATTCTTATATTAGAGAGAGACACTCTTGAAGATAAAATCTTACCTCTCTTTCTATTTGTATGTTTTATATTTTTATCTTAAATCTTTTGATTTGATTGGTATTATAATATTTTTTTTATAGGTATTATGATGTTGGTGCTATGTGGGATTTGTAATCTCTTAAAATTATGCTATGTGTACTTCACGTGTTATATCAAATATAGAATAATCAATTTTTACCCTTCGGTATTTTTTTTTTCATTTCTTTTTTTTTTTTGTTGGGCTCTTAACTTAGGAAGGAAATTATAATTGATAATCATCATAATTGAAGATGACTTTTGTTTTTATGATGTCTTGATTCATTTTTGGTGTTAACTTTTAGTAGGAGTTCATGAGCCTCATAATTAAAGAAGACTCACTTTTTTTGAGGTTGAACTCTTATCCTAAGGAGATAACCATAATTGATATTTTTATTAATTAAATTTTTTTTTTCTTTTTTAAATATTCTTTCCTGTAAGTATAAATTCTTGGCAAGTGTTTATAGTCCTCGTAAGTAAAGAGAATTTTTTTTATGAGATAAGATTCTTGTCTTAAAGAGATAATCATAGTTCATAATTCTTATAATTAAAAAGGACTTTCTTTTTTATGAGATTCTTACCTATTTAAATATAAATCCTCAATATAAGTTCATAGTTTTTGTAATTAAAGAAGACTTTCTTTTTTATGATATTGAACTTTTATTTTAGGGATGCAACTATAATTGATAGTTATTTTAATTAAAAAGGACTTCTTTTTTTTATGAGATTTTGACCCATTTAAGTGTAAATCGTAGATAGAAGTTCATAGTCTTTATAATTAAAGAAAACTTCTCTTTTTATGAGTTAAAACTCTTATTTTAGGGAAGTGGACATGGTTAATAGTTGTTGTAATTAAAAATAACTTTTTTTTTAATAAGATCTTTATCCATTTAAGTATATGTTCTTGATAAGAGTTTATAGTACTTGTAATTTAAGATGACACATTTTTTTTTATGAGATAAGATTTTTATTTTAGGGAGTTAACCATAGTTGATAGTCCTCGTAATTAAAGAAAACTTACCCTTTTATGATATCTTTATCTATTTGAATATAAATACTTAGCAGAAATTCATAATCCTTATAATTAAAGAGGGCTTTTCTTATTATGAGGTCAGACTCTAGTAATAACATGGTAATTGTAGTTATTTATTCTCGTAATTAAAGAAAAACCTTTTTTTTTTTATAAGGTCCTTACCCCTTTACATTCTTGATTTTGGGCTCATGGGTGTTTACTTATTAGTTTGGATTCATCAAAACTTTACTTACGGACTTGATCTTATAGTTGAAAGTTTATGTACAACAACACCCCTCCATTCTTTTACTTTTTATATCGATGAGTAAACCTTTCTTCTTTTAGTTGAAAAGGTATTAAAAATTTGAGGGCAAAATTATGAAGTTTTGATATCAAAAACTAAGAAAAGGTGCTAAAAATTAAAAGATAAGCCTTTAATGGTGAAATTTGTAAATATAAAAATAAGATGCTAAATATCCAAAGATGAAACTATATAGACTAAATTTACAAATTTATGTGTAAGATGTTAAATATCTGATGATAAATTTTTGATTACTAAATATTAAAATTAGTTATTATTATTATTGCTATTCTTAAATTATTAAATGGCAACTTAAGATTTCTTTAACACTTATAGAAAACTTTGTTAAGGAGGCATGGTTATAAAAGCTAAGTCTTATATGTCTTAACAAAATATTCTAAAAAGAAAAAAGCCATATAAAAGGTGAGCATAAAGAACTTTTTAAAGAGAAGAGAAGACTATAAGATATGAGTGTTAAGTCCTTTAATATTTTATAGAAAAATTTATTTGAGAGAGAGTTATAAATTGTGAGTCTTTAAACTCTTAACATTCTATTGAAAATTTTTGTTGAAAGAGAGAAGGCTATAGGTGAGCTCTAGTACCTTAATGTAACACATGACATATGAAGCAGACAACTAATTAAATTTAAATGAAGCAAGTAGCAAACACATGGCAATTGTATTTGTTTGATGAAGCATGTAACTAACTTAATTTCAATCCCTAGCTTATGTTTATATAAGACAAATACATGCTTACTTAATTGATGTTTGAAATGGAATTGAGAGAAGACACATAAGCCAAAAGCAAAAAGAAAGAAAAAAAAGAAGAAAAAGAAAAAGAAGAAAAAGGAAAATTTGATGATGGACAAAAGTAATAGTACATGAAATGTATTTGGAAGGTTGCAAACACATTCAAAAATTTTATGGATAGTATAGTCATAAAATTAGAATATTTATGTAATTATATTTGTAACATGTTTTAGATTTTGAATCAATTTAAACTGTTAATTTTGAATCATATGCGTTTTAAAAGTGAGTGTGGTGATAAGCAATGCAAGTGAGCCCAAAACCACATTGATTATTGAGTTATGAGTGGATTTTTTTTAATTGTTATATATTTTAGTACAATAATTGTATTATACTTAAAATTTATGTCATTGCATTTGTTTAAGCGTGTAACAAATATGATAAATAATAATATTTTTGATATTTATGTCATACGTTTAATGTATAAATATGAATATGATTATGAAACTCTAACAAGAATATGAGGCTCTACGGTATGATTATGATTGCACAGAAGAAAATATGAGGCCGTTAGGTATGTCATTGATATCATTGTAAAATCCTGATGAGAGTATGAGGCAATGAGGTATGATTATAATAGTCTGGATAAGAATAGAAGGCTATTACATATATTTTTGATATAATTATAATTGTCTAGACAAGTTTAAGAGGTCATTTGGTATGTCCTTAATATGATTATAAAACTATGGCAAAAATATAAAGTTGTAAAATATGATTATGACTTTTTTTGTGAGAATACAAGGCCATTAATTTGTTTTTGATATGATTATAATTGCTCATATGAGAATACAAGGCTGCCATGTATGTTTTTGATTTTTAATTAGGTAAAGATTTTTCACCAAGTATGATATCTTCTTATGAGTACTAGTTTAATGTAAATTGGTTAATTATATTGTGAAAAACATTTATTATGAGATTGATGCATAATTTATACATGAATTTAAATTATTGCATAATTATTTATAAAAATATATTTTCTTATAAATTAAATCCACTCATAAAGCCTTAAGTTCATTATTTATTTATTTATTTTTAAAGTTATCTAAGATTTATGTAGTGTCTAGTTTGAACTTAAGACTGTGACCACAAAATGCATATTACATGGGTTATGTTATGAGTATATTGTGTTTATATGCATATAAGAAACATATGCACATGTTATGTTTAAATAATGTATATTTATTAGGGTAAGGCACGAAACTTTAATATATGATAATGATAAAGGTTTGAGGTTGTTTATATTATTTATTTATGAAATTTTATATAAGAATTCACTTTGAACTTTAAGGAGAGGTCAAGGAAAGTTTTATTAATTTGGTATTGGAGCATGGTTTTGATTCTATAGACTATTGTGCAACATATGCATGTTGTATGCATCATAAAATGATTTTTTAATAATAATATTTGTATGCGTAGGAGTGGTAAGCTAACATAATACTCTTTGTAGATTTGAATTTACCTTAACTTAAGGAGGAATAAAAGAAAAATATAATAGAAGGGGGGAATGATTTTGTACCACATATACCTTTGTAATAAACCCTAATTAAATTTAAACACAGGGATGGAGAATATTTATTGAACATGTTCATAGCTTGGGTGTGAAAAATTTTGAAGGTATTAGTGATCTTATGGATAAAAATTTATCGTTAATTATGTTGGAAATGATATTTCAAATAATAAGGTGTATAGATGAACAAAATATTAATTTTGCACCATTTATGGTTTACGGTAAAGCATACCACAAATAGATATATGTATTACACTGATATACAAGATATGAACTTAACATTTGGATTAATTTTTGCTAAGAATTCATTGATACTTATTTTTTTTCTCTTTATTAAGACATCAAAAAAAGTGAATTCTTGACATTGGTCTAAGAGGCAATGACAGTTGAAGAGTATGAAAATAATTTATAAACTTATCAAGATTTGATCCTGTTATGATACAAAATAAGATAGATAAATGCATATGATTAAAAGATTGTGTAATGATATTAGAGTATCTATGATTAGACCTAGGTATACACATTTTGACAATTTAATATTTATTGCTACGAGGGATGAGGGATACTTGGCAGCAGCCCCTAGAACTAAACTATAGAGTTAATCAGTTGGTGGCCCTAATAATAGTAGTGCATTTAAAAAGGAATATAGATTAAGATATTTTACTAGTAGACAATAATATACTTTACATTTGGTGTTATTAAGAGGACATTGATGAAACTATAATGAGAATACAAGGTTGTGGGATATGATTATGACTACTTAGATGAGAATATGAGATTGTCAATTATATTTTTGATACAATTATGAGTGTTTAGATAAGGATATTAGGTCGTTGGATATGTCTTAAGTATGATTATAAAACCTTAATGAGAGTATAAGACCAAGAAGTAAGATTACGACTATTTAAACAAGAATACAAGATCATCAAGTATATTTTGATATGATTATGATTACCCAAGCAAAGATACAAGGTCATTGAGTTCGCTTAGATTTTTTGCTTAGACAAAGGTTTTTCACAAAGTATATTATATTATTATAAATACTTGTTTAATGTAAATTGATTAATTGTATTGTGAAAAATATTTATCATGTAATTGATGCATAATTTATGCAAGAGTATAAGTAATTAGATTATTATTTATAAAAAATATTTTATTATAAATTAAATTCACTCATTGGCTGTAAGTTTATTATTTTTCTGTATCTTTATTTTTTCTCAAATCATGCAGAATTTATGCTGCATATAATTTGACAATTATGGTTGGCAATGTTGATTGCATTGCTCATCTTATGAACATATGATGTTTACATGTATACAAGGAATAGATACATATATGTGTATGTAAATAATGTATATATGCTGTGGTAAGACACAAAACTTCAATGTATGATGATAGTGAAGGCTCGAGACCATTAATGTTGTTTATCCATGAAATTTTATTACACAAAATTTATGAAACGAGTATATGAAAATAAGAAAGTATGGTAGTTAGTGAAATTTCACCTAAACTCCAAGAAATGGTCGGGGAAGAAAATTGTAAAAAATTTGTATTAAAGGGGAGAGGGTTATAAGTGAGCCTTTAGAACCTCAGGCACTTTTTAAAACTTATGTTACCATTAATAATAGTTGTGTTATATTTAATGTTTGTTTATACTTCTCTTTATGATCATATGTCCTTTTTCTTAACAATCATTCACTTATGAACATTTTTAAGAAAAAAGTTAAAAGTTTTAGAGAAATATTTCCAAATTTTTCCCAACTTGAACGTGCTTAGGTATATTTTCTTGAGATATTTATTTTATTTTTTGGTTACTTCTCTTAGGTTCTTATCGGTAGACATTTATATAGTTAAATGTCAAATCTAAATTTTTTACCATTATATAAGGATGAAGATGTTGCTCATGAAAATCTTACAACAATATTTATCCAAGAAGCTAAGAGTGTTAATCCTTTAAATTAGGAAATGGGGTTAAATTGTAGAGTAAATGAGTTTAAGGTAAGTAATAGTAGTAAGCTTAAGGGGACTAGTTCTATTCCTAGAAATGTTGACTATCTATATTATGGTATTGATTCAACCAAGTGTAAATAAAGCAATATCGAATTGAAAATTCAAAGGATCCTAACTAATATTTCTAGGACTATTAATCTGAATTAATTGATTAAGGACACAAATTTAATTATCTTTCTGAGGGAATATAGAAATGATGAAGATGGTCTTAAATATTAAGGTTTATATACCCTTCCATCCTTTTATTCATTAAGTATTAAATGCTTTCAACTTTGCCTAAAGTTAATTTTCTCTTAACATTTAGAGGATGATTATGATATTTTGAAAGAGGTTAGGTTTTTAGTAAAGTTTCCATAGTTGAGATTTAACATATTTTTTTATCTTTAAACTCATTTTAGTGGTCGAGATTGTTATTACTTAGTTTCTTTTAGGGATGCTTTCTTTGTCTTTAGAAATACTTTTTTCTCTAAGTTTGTCTTGTTATTTATTTATTTATTTTTACAAGAGTATGGGAGTTTGAAGAGGGGAACTTAAAATGTTATATTACTATTCTTATAAATTACCCTAAACTATGTTAGCGACCTACCTAAGAATTATCTTAAACTAATTTAGTGATATACATTCTATTTTTATAGTAAAAATTTTTATTTATTTATTTATTAACGCTAATTCGTCTTTCTTTATAGTAATTTGGACTAGTTTAGAGTTTAGTCCTAAGGAGAGTATAATGATTGAATTTATGTGTATACTAAATATAAAGGAGTGCAATTTGACAGAACTTCTAAAGTCTACTTCCTTAGTAGTTGTTGCGATTTAGACTTTAATGTTTTATCTTCATCCTAGCTCTCCAAGAGAAAAAAGAAAGAAAAGAAAGATGAATCCCAAGAGATATATATTGCACTAGTCAAATGGACCATAAAACTTAAAGTTTTGTAGGATTATCTTTAAACTAAATGGGCAATTTAACAAATGGAAGACATTTTTATGCCATCATACTAAAGTCCTGAGCTTCTTTGATTTCTTAAGCCATTAAATCAATCTCTAAAGGGATACTTTCCCTAATCAAATGGAGAACAAATACTCTAATATTGAGATAATTTTTTTCTTTATTTTTTCAAATATCTTAGGAAGACCTTATTTGAGTTGTCAATAAACTTAAGGACAAATATTCAAATCCTATAAAACTTTAAAATTTAGACTTGAAGTTATCCGTATTTTACTATTTCTTTTATCTTTCTCTTGATTTCTTTAATTTTTCAAACTTCTTTCTTTTTTGTGTATAATGCTAACTAACAAGTTCAAGCCCTCAAAGATGAGTTGGATGATTTTAAAAAGAAGTATGAAGAATTTAAATTGGACTGCATAATTATCAAAGATTCTCGAGATATAGTTTTACACCAAAAGCATGAGGAGAGTAACAGTTGTTGAGGAAAAAATAGCTTAAGAGTCAACTAAAGTTCCTTAATAGTTAGAAAGGGTGAATATTTTGATTAAGAATAACAAAGCCTTGAAAAGTCAAGTTGAAACACTAAAGAAAGAAAATGAAGAACTGAAGGAAAAAACTTTGACAAGTACTTTAATGCAATAAATGAATGTAAGAGGGTCGCTTTAACTCATCATCTTAACTATGACTGGTCTTATATTGATGATGAACAGTTTAATGCTTCTTTAACTTAGAAGGCTTATGATGATGTTCTTAAGGTTGATGTTCGTACCTCTACAAACCATATGACTACTCTAAATTTTCAAATGTTCACTATGGTAAACATTTTTAAAAATATCGAGACCAAAAAGGCTAATATTGAAGATGACCCTTAGATTAACTAATTTTACTTAGATTTCTTTAGTAACTTTGTTTTATTTATTTATATTGATGTAATCACTTTTAAATATCAATGAATATTATTTTATTTTCTCTATTGTCCTATGTATGTTATAGTTAATTTACTTTTGCAATAATTTTATTTATTTGCATAAATATATACATGCTCATACATAGTAATTTTATTGATAATACTTCCTAAGATGCTCGATATTCCACACATGCTTAAGTAAACTATCTTTTAAGGTTGATAATACATAGTTCTCAGTTGAGTTATTTTATGCGCAAGATATAAGTTTTCTATATGACCCCAAAGGTACCTTCATAAGAATTTTTTATATTTTGCATGATCTTTTTGAGAACAAGTTTACTTCTTGAAAATATCTCATTTTCATTTTAGAGTTATAGAATCGGGTAATCCTCTGTTAGTAGGCGACTATATTAATCATGGCCTTGTCTTAATTCATTTTGTCTATAAACTTAAAGATGAACCGGTACTGAGTAGTGATTGTTGATATTGAGTTTCTTATAAAATTTCTTTAAGTTTTTATTGTTAAATTGCTTTTCATTATTTATAATTATTATATGTGAAATCTTAAATCAACATGTGTTTTTTTTTTTTAAGAACTTGATCTCAATTCATTTGGTGAAATAGTCAATGGCAATAATTAGAAATTTTACTTGACCTTTTCTAATAAGAAGAATTTTATAAGGTCAAGTTCTTTTTGGGAAAAAGGCCATGATGTCATGAAAAAAGTCAAGTTTGTAGGGATGACTATAAATTTTTGGCACTTGATACAATTTTAGACGAACTTATTTGCATCCTTATGTATAATTGGCCTAAAATACCCTTGTTTTATTGCTTTACATGTAATAAATCAAGCACTTGAGTAGTTTACACATATGCCTTCATAAATTTCCCTTAAAGCATAACCACAATATTCAAGTGTAAGATATTTAAGTAAAGGTGTAATAAAACCCCTTTTTTAGAGTGCTCGATTATCCTTAAATATCTCACTACTTGGTATTGTATCTTTCATATAAATAAATCTTTTCCTCAAGACACAAAGAAAGCTTTCTTTGTGTCTTGAGGAAAAGATTTATTTATATGTAACTTTGATTGAGTCTATCCATGCTAGATTATAATCAATAGTAAAAATAATGGATACCTTTATCTTGATGATACTAAGTTTTAGTATAAAGGCAATTAGAATTGATTTTAGTAGATTTTCTTCAGAGGCTAAAGTTAGATAGGCAAGTGCATCAGCTTGGGTGTTACTTTCCTAAGGTATTTACTTTACTTCATACTTCTTGAATCTTTTTAAAATTTCAATTACCTATGAGAGGTTAGCAACCATGTTAACATTTCGAGCAATATAGTTATATTTGATTTGATTAATTATGAGTTGTCAGTGGCTATACACTAGAATATTCTCGATCTTTCGAGAATTACAAAGTCTTAGGCCGATGAGTAAAGTTTTATATTCAATTTCATTATTGGTGACAAGAAAGCCAAATCTTAGAGCATACGCAATCTTTAAGTCATTAGAGGTTATCATAATTAGTCCTACACCTCTCCCTTATTTATTTAAAGATCAATCAACAAAGAGTTTTCATAATGCAAGCTTGAATTCATCAAATATAGCTTTCTCACTAGTGAATTCTATAATAAAGTTTACTAACACTTTTCCTTTAATTGTTATCCAAGGTTTAAAATAAATATCAAATTCACTTATCTCAATATCTCATTCATTAACTTTTAAAATAGTCATGCTTTGACAACATTTGTAAAGGGGTTGATCAATTAATATCATAACAGTATGGGCATGAAATTATGTCCTTAATCTTCGAAAAAAAATGACCAAGTCTAAGACAAGTTTATCCAATTAAGGGTACATTGTTTCATAGTTTGTCATGGCATGATTGACATAATATATTCACTTTTGAATCCTTTAATATTACTTGACGATGATTAAACTTATAATATGAAAGAAGATTGCGATAAGTAAAGATAGAGGTCCTCTTATTCTTCGTTAAGAAAGAAATGAATTTTTTTTTAAAGTATAATTTTGGTTATTAAAATGTCTTCTTATATCCGTTTATCCACTTCATATCTTTCTCTTTCTTTAAAGCCTTAAAGAATGTAAGACACTTATCTATAGGTTAAGAGATGACATGATATAAAGCTGCCATTTTGCCATTTAACCTTTAAATCTCCTTTATATTTTTAGGTCATTTTATGTCAATTAAAGTTTCTTTTTTTTTAGGATTGAGCTTAATTCTTTTTTTTACTAACGATGGACTTAAGAAATTGACATAAGGACTTTAAAGGTTTTTTTCAAGTTCTTAATATGATCTTCGACTTTTGAACTCTTTATGAGCATATTATTTACATGAACTTTAATATAAATACCAATTTGTTCAGCAAACATCTTATTTATTAATCATTGGTAGGTTGCCTAAGTGTTTTTGAGGTAAAATCGTATAATTTTGTGACAATATAAGTATCAATTTGTTATGAAGGTAGTTTTTTCTTCATTAAGCTCACACATTTTAATTTAGTCATATTCTAAACATCAGCATGCTCATTAAGAAACGAAATTAGCTTTTCCTTCGATTGGTCAAATAGCTAAAAGTTAATCTTAATTATTCTTTTCGTGTTTCTCTTAAGTGAAAATTATGTTAATTTATCAACTAAAGAAGCTCGTTTGTCTTATTTAGTTGTCCTCGAGTTAAGGCTTGTAATTTGTATTGTCTCATTTTTTTAAATGCCTCATCGTAGTATTCTCATGCTTGCCTTTGATCTCCTTTAACAACTTTAATACTTGTTTTAGTAGAAAATTTTAAGGTTAGATATTACATTTGAGTGATGGCATAGAGTAGATAAGGAGTTGATTGTCCAAGGATGACATTATAATGACTTAAGTGGTTAACCACTACTAAATTCATCACTCTAGTTGTCTTAGTCGAGTTATTCTAAATGCAACCAGAGGCTTCACCATTCTTATGGGTAAACTAACTTTTCCATGTGAAACCCTTTCAGTTATATGGCATAAGGTTGAAGCCTTATTTATGTAATCCTATCCTTTCAATACTGATAAGAATAATATCTTAATTATAATTTCATTATCAATGAGGATTTAAAGGAGAAGTTTACTCACTATAAGTAAGTTAACAACCAAGGTGTCAAAATATGGATGGTGAAGCCTTTAACATCATCCTTGGAGAAGGTAATGTGAATATCTTTTATTTGATTTATAGATTAGGCATGGTTAGTTAAATTGTTCTCAACCTGCAAAGGCTAATGTCTTACTACATAAGATATATTTTTTCTCGTATTGTTTGAATCTCCCATAACAAGCCTACAATAGATGACATTTCTTCCTCACAATCATTTTTTTTTCTTTTGCCTCGTTAGAAGACTCTGGTCAATCTTCCTTATAGTAATCCTTTTATATGAGTTAGTTTCGTAAAAACTCTTGTAAATGACCTCATTTTACCAAATTTTCAATCTACTCCCTTAAGTCGAAACAATCTTATATTTCATAATCAAAATCCTTGTAAAAGTGACAATACTTTTTTGGGGTTCCTCCTTAAGGGATACCCTTTAAAAGGTGGATGTTATTTTAATAGTAATCGAACCTTTATTTAGGCAATGACTTGGTCATATGAGACATTTAACTCTGTATATTCTATCAAATGATTTGCATATTAAGGACAAAATCTATTTTCTTCTGTTAGCTCTCTTATTCGAAAATTTTGTCTATTTTGATTAGGTTGTTCGAGTTGATAATCATATATTCTTTTCTCTTTCTCTATTTTGCCTATTCTTACTTTCTTGTACTCAATGTCAAAATACTTATCTGTTCTTGTAAATAACTCAAAATATGTGAAGGGAAAGTTTTAACAAGTGACTAGAAGAGTTTATTAGAAAGGAATCATTCTCCTATTATTTCTGAAATAGTATAGTAGCTTTATTATTAAGGCCATCAACTTGAATTATTTCATTATTGTACCATTTTATGTAATCTTTTAATAACTTCTATTCTCTTTGCTTTAACAGGTGTGAAAAATGAAAAATACACTAAAATATGAGAGTGAACAGTTGATTTGCCTATGCTACAAACTATTCAAATTGAGATTGTACGTAGAACTGCTTTACTAGCATTGATTTAGAAAAACAATTACAAAAATACAATTAAATTAGACTAATTCCTTTATGAGATACCAGATAGCAATATAACTTTTTATATTCATATTTTGCTTGCCCATTTAATTCTTTTTAATATTATTTAATTTTTTTTAAATAATTACAAGTATTTATTTTTTTATTTATAGCATCTTAATAAAAGAAATAAAATTTTAAATTATAAAAAGTGTGGAGTACAATATTTATGAGTATTTTTATTTCTCTTTTTATTTTTTTATGTTGAATTTAAAATCGGATTATAAGATTAGAAATAAAAAATATTAAAATAAGTAAAATAAATATTAATAATATTTAAAATAAGTTAAAAAAATTTAAAATATGAGTAAATAATATTTAAAATAATTTTCAAAAAAATTTTAAAATATAGAGATAATAATACCCACAAGGGCCGTGACAAATCGCGTTATAAATTAGTTACGTACTAATGTATATATTACTGTGACGGTAACCTTTAGCCCTTCGATCAGAAGGTGTTAACTTAGTGATCTTTCATTTCTATCATGTTGTCAACTACAGTGCTACACACAGGATTTCAGCCGCATCAATTGTTATCATCAGTATACTTTTTCTCGATACCAAACATTAAAAAGATATCCACTACTTGACTCCGTATGTAAAAACTCATGATGACGTGTACCTAATAAATAAGTGACCGTTGATCTCTGTCTGTAGACAGAATCAGTACAAATCCACGGTAAAAGGTGCAGTTCACTCTAGCCTCGTACGTATAAAATAATTTTATTATTGTTTTATGCTCATTCACGCATTAAATGCAGCTGATGAATAATGAGAATCGAAATCTTCTAATTCTTATTTCTTATCAGAAGGCGGTCAGCCTGTCAGTCTTTAACTTGAAATCTGGACCGTCCATCTGTGACGGCAACGTCGCCTTGTTGAGCTTCACTAACGTAAAGAGAAATTTCTACGGCGCCTAGTGCGACGTGCTTTCGAGCCCAGGTGTGCAATGCAGGCAGACGGCTTCTAAGTTCTAATGATTATTAGCGATACTGGCCTCCAAATTCTTCCTATTTTAATTTTTGAGAAATTAAAACAATTAATATTATATTAAAAAAAAAAGAAATATAAAAAACCTGTACAAGTTTATCCATACTTACACATAGGTACATGCATAAATTATTTGTATCATGACATGTAATTTTTTGGCAAACCAATATGGGAATGTAAGAAGAATTGTCTAAAAGCAACTACGAAAGTTCAATATACTAACTAGTTCTAGTTATAATATTGATAATTTTACTGTCATAAATTCTAATTTTTGTCAAATTAATCAATTTGTATATATTTTTTATTTCTCAAAATAGGAATATATGAGAAAGAATGACCCTGTGCTGCCACCAGATCACTGCATCTTTCAAACATTGCCATCACCACAGCAGTTTCCTGCCACTCATTTAAGCCCGAACTAGGGCAAATCGCTTGATTATTTTGCACTCTGGTTCTCGTTCACAGTAACCGAAAAGCAAAGCTCGTACAATTGTTTCTTGACTTAAACATTAATTTTACTCTTTTCTGGTCTTCTGAGCATCTTCTGCTTCTGTCATGCAAAATTTGAACTCAGCTTGATTAATTTTATAATGGCTATGGCTAAGGTACAGAAAAGCTTGAATCCTGCAGCCCCAGAATTCATGCCAAAACGAAACTTAAACCCTTCTTTTCATGATTACCAAAACCAAAACCCACCGTCTCCATTTCTTCAAGCTTATCCGATGCCCCTTTTTCCTCATTCGTTTTACGCATACCCCTACTCGACTGAACCCGTACTACAACCCTACTTTCCCTCGCCGGCGCCTACGTCTTCTGTTACAGAACAAGCAGCGTCTCTGTTGATGATAGCGGAACAACCCTTACCCTATGCTGCTGGAGTTGCGGTTCAGAAGGGTGAAGAAAGAGTAGCTAGGAGAGGGTACAGAAATAGGTTTTTTGGGAGGAGAAGTGGTCAGGGAAGACGAGGGTTTAAGGGGCATGATAATCAAGCTAATAATAATCCGGAATGGAGGCCGAAGTTTAACAATGGGGAGTACCATTGTTTTAGTAATTTGCATCATAGGGCTGCGCCGCCTAAGCATAAACATGCCGTCTTGCCTGTGAGAAAAGATGGACTACATACTACTGTTATGGTCAGAAATATTCCGAATAGATATACGTATGATCTTTCTGTCTCCTCTATATCTCTATCTCCATATGTTTTGATTTCTTGTAACCGTGATGAATTTCATGGTCAAACAATTGAGGTTTTGTTTCAAAAAACGAGTTGGCCTCTGAGAAGTTTTTGGTTCTTTCTGTTTGGCTTTGAAATCCCTAGAAACTTTTTCCATTGGTGTTTTGTGAGTTATCTTCCTTGGTTTGTTTCAACGAAGAATTGTTGAGGTCATGCAATATGGTATGGATAAACATGCATGTGGGATTTTGGTTGTTCTTCCATGATTTTGATTTTAAATGGTCTTCCCTGAATATTTAACATCTCTCGTGTTTACTGATTATTTTGTGTCTGTACTAGTTGTAAAAAAAATTTCTTTGGGTTTTGTTCTAGTCGTGAAATGTTGATGGATTTCCTTGACGATCATTGCACGGTGGAAAATCGAAAGGCAAAGGTGGAGCAATCTGGTGCAATCAAAGAAGAAGAACTTGTGTCAGAATATGATTTCTTGTATTTACCTATAGATTTCAAGTGAGTTCTACTACAGTCAAGACGCTTCAACCTTTATTCCACGCCGTGTTTGAAACTTGATCGTTTCCCCATTAATCTTACTTGAGTTCCATTTGATAATCTAGTGTTAAACTTTCTATTTTGGATTTTAAGAGTCACGCACAATCAAAAATCAATAATCGTCAATCAGCGCAAATGATACTAGCTAGGGTTATTTATTGCCGACTTTAATTTTTAATTGCAGAAATCGTGTAAACAAGGGCTATGCTTTTGTTAACTTCACTGACCCAAAAGCCGTTTGGAAATTTTACCTTACCTCCCACAATACGCAGTGGAATGCTTTTCAATCCAACAAGATATGCGAAATAGCCTATGCGAGACTCCAGGTAATGTAAATATATATATATATATATATATAATTGATAGACCTAATCATTTTCTTGATTAAATTTGCATTGATTACGTGCCACTACTGAATCTGCTTGTCCATATATATGCTTATGTAAGCTTATCTTTTGCTTGGATTTGATTTATTTAGAGAAAAAGTGTTAAATTCGTACAGGGAAAGGAGGAGCTGGTGAAGCATTTTCAGAGTGTTGACTTCCCTTGTAATCAAGGCAAAGAAGAATATCTGCCTGTTTGTTTCAGTCCTGCGCGCGATGGCTCGAGGGAGAAGGTGAACCAACGCACTATTGGCAGATTTACAGGCACTAAAGTTTGGGTGACTTCTAGTTAGTATCAGACCAAACCAATCTCAGAGTTAAAGATTTGGTGGTTCTGACAGTATTCTGACAAGATAGGATGATATTTTCTATCTGGTGCTTCTTGAATTGACTTCTAATATTATGGCTGTCGTGATTTTCTCCTCCTGTCACAGTGTTTGAAAAACTCTCTAGTTTTAAGCTAGTGTTTGTTGAACTGTATAGTTTGGTTCCAGTTTTCCTTCTTCAGAATGATGAAGACGCAAGGGAGGTGGACCTTGCCACCTGAGCCAACTGATGACCGTGATGAGTCGGGTGGTGCGCTCCACCTCCAGATGGATGGCTGTGATTTACTAAGGTAGTTTGTATATGAGATTTAATAACACCAAGGGTTGATTATCTTTTGCTGTGTGCATTGTGTCTACGACTGTTTCTCTTCAGACTAGTTGTAATGTTTGTAACGGAAGCGTATCTATGTCGCAGTGTTCCTTGTTGGCAACTTTGTCTACCGGCACTGGCATGGACTGAACTGCATAATATTTTTATCATGTGTTTGGTTGTAAAACGAAGAGAGTGAGGGGCTGTCCCCGTGGCCGCGGGTCAGGGTCTGTTTATCACTATATATTTTTTTAATAATAATAATAATATTATTATTATATTAAAATATAATATAATATTAAAAAATTATTTATTAATAAAATATAATAAATTATTATAAATTATTTTATAATAATATCATTTTATTATATATTTTTTTAGTTAAATATAATATACTTCAATTTAATATGTAATATGTTTAATATAGTATAATTTTTATTTAATTTATTATAATTTATTTAAAATAATATATTGTAATAGGAACATATTCTGTGTGCTATTGTTGATACTTTATTGATTTGAAAGGAAGAATTAATGAAAATTACATGATAATTTTTACATAACTTTTTTTGGGGGGTTTTATTTACCTTCTAAACTATATTCTATAAATATTTTTACACTCGCTTTAATAACTTTTAAAAATGAGTTTTTACTCTAAACACTCTTGTAAATATTAAAATTGTATGAATAACATGGATGATGAGACTATTTCTAAAATGATGTTATAAATTTATTTTTAAAAATAAAAGTAATGTTTATTTTTAGTTTGTAAATATGTGCCCTTTCACTATATTGTAATTAAAAAAATTATAAAAATATGTTTCGTAAAATATTTGAAGAGAAATACAAGACAAAAAAAACTAAAAAAAATGATAAAAATAATATTTTGATGTTTTTAATTTTTTTTTTACAAAATAAAAACACAATTTTAATTTTTTTTTACTAATTATTATTGTAATCACAATCTTATTTTTAGAAATAAAAAAGTGAAATACAACCCCAAGCACTTACGAAGAAGAAACATTTTCTTCTTCAGAAACTAAAAATAAAAAAGTAAACTAACAAGAAATTCAAAGTCATTAAACATGTTTTTGTCATTTTTATTTCCAAAATTTTTTTAAAAATAGCGAGAAACAACACAATACATAAGATTAATAATTTTTAACAAGAATTGTCAGTCAATCACAAATACGACATAATTTTTGCAACTTAAGATTAATATAAAATGATACAACATGACTAACAAATAATAATTGCGTCATATTTAAACTTAAATTTTTTAATATATAAATTTTTTTATAACACAATTAACTATTCGAATAATTTATTGTATTAACTAATTTAAGAATTAATAAATTTGTTTTGTAGTTTTTATATTTTAATTGTTTTAGTTATATTTCTTCATTTTTAATAGCTATTTAGTTATTTTAGAATATAATTAATTAGTATTTGAGAAAATAATATGATAAATATTATAAAATATATTAAAATAAAAAATATTTAATAAATCATATAATTATAATTTATTTAATCGTTTAATAATTATGTGAGATTTAAATTTTTATTTTTTAACACGATTATTAAATAATCAAATTTAAGTTAGCATTTTATAACACAATATAATTATTCGAATTGTCAATTCTTAATAATACAAACTTGAGTTCCTTCGCAAATAGAAATAAAAAAGATAATTATAAAATATTTTTGAAAAATACAAATGTTTAGGAAGGAAGGGAGAAAATTAAGGGAAAATATGGATAAACTAAAGTGCATTAGCTTTTTTTCGATACAATATCATTATTAAAATTATCATTTCTAACAATACATATTTGAATTTCTTTGCATTTGGAAATAAAAAATAATTGTAAAATATATTTAAAAAATACAAACATTTACAAGGGAAGTAAGAATCGCATTGAGTCGAGGAATGACCACTCCTGTCTCATTCCCATATTAATGGTGATATTTGAAAATTTCTCCATCTTCACTTTTTTTCTATTTTGAAGTAAGAATTCTTATCCTAGTTTATCAATATTAAAAAAATAAAAAAATTAATAAAAAAACATTAATACAAAACATTAATAAAATTAAATAAAAATAATAAATTAATGTGTATAAATAAGTTATTTATTTTAATTTATATATAAATATTAATAAATTAATATATTAATAAATTATGATTAAAAATAAAAAAATTAAATTAAATAAAATTTTTAAAATTTTATTAATTTTTTTATTAATTTTTGTACAAAAATTAAATTTTCTTATAAATTTTGTAAAAATAAATATTTTGTTTGATAGATAAAAAAATAAAAATTTAGAGTTAATTTTTTTATTTTATTTTATATTAATATATTAAAATTTAATTTAATAATTATAATTGATCATTTAATTTAATATT
>CP135543.1:2942060-2990549 GCA_032402905.1 Khaya senegalensis
TCTTCTTCCCTGCGAAACGCATTTTGAAAACTACTTAGATTTTCAGTTAACTATATTTTACCCAAATTTTCTCCCTCGCCTGGGCAAAAATTCCTTCGATGAAGGGGCTCGGCCATTAAAGACAAGACGGGAGACAATATTATTTTCAAACTTGAAAACGAAAGTAAAGATACCTCTTCATTCTTGCTCGTTTTCAAGTTTGAAAATAATATTGTCTCCCGTCTTGTCTTTAATGGCCGAGCCCCTTCATCGAAGGAATTTTTGCCCAGGCGAGGGAGAAAATTTGGGTAAAATATAGTTAACTGAAAATCTAAGTAGTTTTCAAAATGCGTTTCGCAGGGAAGAAGAAACGTTTTAGTTAGCCTTTTTACACTAGAGTTTCCTCGCAAAAAGAAACAAGTAAAAATGATGCGTGGGGAAGAATATATTGGGGTGTTGCGAGAATCGAACTCGCGACCTCTCGCACCCGAAGCGAGAATCATACCACTAGACCAAACACCCTTAGTTGATGTTTGAATCACATTTTATTATTTTAATTAATTAAACAATTTTTTGCCTCCTATTCTATTTCATGATTAGAATTCATCAGAAATCCTTGCAAACAATGGCGGCAACAATCACTTGCTTGCTGAGACCTCCTTGTCTCCTCACAACTTCCGCATTTCTCTCTCAATACCCACTTCGCAAACCCTATTTCTTTTCTCTCTTCACTCCTTCTCTCCTCGTCACTCGCTCTTTGTCCTCTCTCACACCCAGTAAATCTTCCACTCAAACTCCTCCTTAGCTAGAACTGCAAGAGCAACAAGGGCAAGTAATTGAAAGTGTAAATAAGAATATGAGGCTGAAGAAGAATATGAGACTGAGAATGTTGAAAGGAAGGAAAAGATTGCTGTTAGCTGTGGGGCGGGTGTGAAATTTCCGAAATTGACGGTGAAAGAAAAGAAGGCGTTGGCGTCTTATGCTCACAGTTTAGGGGAGTTGTTGAAGTTTCATTCGGTGGGGAAGAGCGATGTTACAGACGGCGTTGTGTCTGCGTTTATTGAAAATCTTGAGTCCAACGAGCTTTTAAAGGTTCGTATTGAATTATGTATTTCTTTTGTTGTTTTCAGTGTTGCAATATATATTTCTATGCCTATGTTTGTGTTTTCATGGATAGTTGTTATGTTAGTTGCAGAGTTGCTGTCAATTGGTTAGAAGATGTTTCCTGTATCACAGATTTTATTTGTCAAAACGGGTAAAAAGCCTACATGAGCTTTGAGATGCTAATCTCATTTTCACTTCAATGGAGAATCTGTGAGGCTGGTTGAAATACATAATTTGGACGGTCAATTTCGGCTTCCATTCAACGTGAATTAGTATGCGTCTTCAGATAGATGTTAACTCGTGAACAGGCCCTCAGTTTTTGGTTTCTAATAAAGGAAGGCAGCTGAGTACAGATAGTGCTTGTGGAAGAGTCTTTCCTTGCAAGAAGGTTGGATTTTATATTTTTGACGCTGCTTAAATTGGAATAATTTGTTTCTGTGGGTGGCAGAGGTGCCGCATATCGAGTTTGTGCTTTCGAGAGTTGTAGAGAGCTATTTAATGATGTTTATAAGACATTTCATCCATTTTTACTTCCGAGAATAACCATCTCCTCTTTACATACACGTCTGTGCTGCTATGTTGCCTTCTGATTCCAGTTCATCATTTAATTATCTGTTACGCTATTAATTTGTTGTATGCCATGTTTTTCTGGTAGTAAAGAATTTGAGAGCTGTTTGGTGTGTTAGGCTAACAAATACATTTTACTTGTATGATCTATATAGAATAAAATTCATGGGACCTGTTCCGGGAGCTAGAGGATGCGGTGAAGCATTTGGAGGAAGCAACTAATTCTGTGGTGGTTGGTCAAACTAGTCGGACTATCATCATCTACAGGCCTGGTCTCACGAAATTGAAGTCAGGAGAAAAAGAAACAAGCTCGTAGAGATTTTGTGACAAAAGAATCAAAATTGAAGCCTTTATTGCTGGTAAAGAACAAAGACGAGGAAACCTCTTTTTCAGAATTTATGTAGGCATGCTATGTTTTGCAGAAATAGTTTTTACTGCTGTGTAATTTCTCTAATTGTCAATGTCAATTTAATTGGTCAATGCAGAAGGTTCTCAACACTAGCCACTTCTTAGCCATCATATCTGGAACTTCTCTTATGCAGCCTCGATCACACATATGGATATCCTACTCTACTCTAGTAAGGAAGAGAAGCTGTATGTGTAAATACTGGTCCTGGACTACTAGCATTGAATTTAAGTTGTATTGAAGCTAAGATGGGATTGGGAGAGACTTTTGGCACAAGTACCATTACTAAGGAGAATATGGCCAATCCCAAAATATCATCTGGTTTGACAATCTTTATTCCTTGCATGTTTGGGGAACAGTCAATTAGCTTTGAGTGAGATTGTTCGGTTATGGTGTTCATTCACTTTGGGAAATAATATTGAAAGTTTTGTAGTAATTGAGCTTATACAGTGTCATTTTGCAATCTTAATTTCAAAGCTATAGATATACTCTCTGTCTATCAGTTCACTGGGGTCTCGTTAGGTTCAGCAATGAGTATTTGACATGGGAATGAGTCAATCATGGTGAATCAAAGCATCATAAAGACAATTTAATTACCACTAGAATCAATGGCCTGGTTTAACGATTGTGATAACTGAAACCAAAGAACTTGCGGTAAGCATGGTGAACTCTATTACCACCATATGCCGTGGCCTAGCCATGGCTGAAGAAGTATTTACATATTCTAAATAACTGAAGCTGTTTTCCTTTCTATTAGTAGATTAGGTGGGGGAAAAGTGTACCATACAATTGCAGCAATTGATCCAGAGGGTCTGGTTTTCTCTGAAGAAAGACATTACAGCAATTGATCCAGAATGTCTGATTTTTTCTGAAGAAAAACATATTACAGCTCCAAATATTGCATTGCTTGTGCACTTAAGCCTCGTTTGAGGCATCAGTGAATTGCGACTATGTGATCTTTGGCACCTTGGAGAAAAGCATATGCCTGGTATGCTGTATGAAATCCGATCCTTGGCAACGAGATTCTAAAACTAAGCAGCTTTCAGCTTCTCCGGTAGAGGCTGGCTTCCATTTTCAGAGTAAAGTATGCCACCAGCAGAAAGAAGGCGTGGCAGAGCAAGGAATAAACGAGCCTGAGAATATTGAAAAGTTCCCACATTCAGCTGGGTCGTGCATTCTTATTTTAGTACAAATAAAAGCACAGAGGATATTAAGCTTACCCATTGAAATCCTACAAGTGCACACCAGCAGCCAGGCAAACCATATCCTTTACTACTCACAAACTGGTAAAATGAAAAACAGGGGAAAACTATTAGTTGGTGGAATACCTAAACTACTTTTGGTATTAGAAGATGGGGGATTGAACTTGATCTCTACCAATAGTACTAGAGCTCCTAATGAAAAACATCCGCTCATTGACAAACTAACAAATTTAAGATCTCGTCCAGCCTGCACGAAGAAATTTTGAATTAACACTGTTGTCAATAGAGTGAATGAATTCACTGGGTCAAAAACAGACATAATGTGACAAGATCAAAATGAAGTTTAATCCAACATACCAGCAACGTTCCCTCAAGGCTTAGAATGCAGGGTGTCACAGATAATGCAGTGAAGTATGGTACTAGTACTTTGTGCATCTGTATGAACACATGAAAATTTATATACAGCAGAATCAGCACTTTCAGGTTTCAAACCATGCAACATAACAATGGGTGCTCCTCATTAGACCAGTACAACTAATGCTCTACTTTTACTCATGAAATCATAGACCCACTCATAATTTATAGTGCCAAATGAATGAATGAGGAATATAAATATCTTTAAAAGTTCGAAATGCAAGAACTAACCTCTTGTATGATCACCTTATCAGGTGTGAAGATATTGGGGAACAACCAAGGAACAGATGTTCCAACAACTGCTAAAGACAATCCAAGTATAGCTCCAATGATTACAAGTGACTTTAAGAGCATTCGTGCCTGTGAGACATCAGAAACCTCAATGAAGCTGAAGGTGTTGAATTTCACATGTAGCATGTACCCCTAGTAGAATAAATGGGAACTGATCCCCACTGCACAAGTCAAGGATATCCAGAATGTAAAGAAACGATGGTCTTGCAGCAAGTAGCAATGAGAATTACTTACCTTTGCCAAATTCCGATTTATTCCGTATAAAAACTCGGGCATAAAAGATTGTGCAGTTTGAGATAGTGGCTCACCCCATACAGTACACATCATGAATGCTTGAATCATGACCTGAGTGAATGATAAATTGTCGATATGAATGACCAATGATTCTCGTAGTTATGGAGCTGATGGGGCAGAAAAAGTACCTAGTACACAAGAGTGAGTATAATTTACTCACCTGATGAGCTGCCAAGGTATATGTTCCCATAGAAGTAGCAATATATGTAAGGAGAGTGTAGAAAGCCACCTATTGTACCAAAATTTCTTAGACTCACAGAAATTATCAATGGTAAGAAATGAAAGCTCTAAAATCAGGTAAAATGAAACAACCTTAGACATCATCATCACAAACACTGGAGCTGCAAGCTCAAATATTGCCAGGAGGTCATTGGGTGATGGAATGGAGACAGTAAATGCATTATATCCTTTCTTGTTTAGATTAATAAGCATCATATAACCTGCAATCACCTGAATGCATTCTGGTCAGCAGCGAAAAAAATGAAAACAAATGTTCCATATTTTTATTCAGTTAAAGACTCTTATCAAATATTGAAATTTTCATTTAGCTTACTTGTGACAGCATTGTTGCCCATGCCGCACCAGCTATACCATAGCCTAAGAAGCTGCATAGGACTATATCACCAATCCCATTTACAGCACTGGCAACTGCCAAAGCTTTCAAAGGTCCCCAGGAATCTTTCATGCCAAGACTTCGAATCATAAAAAGCAAAATTAAGAATTTAAGTTTTAAAGTCAGCAAAGAGAAATTTAACAAACGACTCTTTGTAGAAAAATGCATGTGCAGAACCAAATTTACGCTGAAAACTGAACAAGATTAACATTGGTCTTACAGAGCTATTGCATATTTGTATTAATGGAAGTAATTAACAAAAACAACTAGAATAAAGTGATGCTGGAAAATTCTGTTTATAATTAACAGGAAGTGACAATATCTTTTTACCTTGCACTTTGAGCTACCCAGCCAATAAGAACTGCAGGCCATGCTAAGCCTCGGATCTACCAAGAGAAAATTTTTGTTTTATTGTAATATCCTTGCAAGGAATCAAGCAGATGACAACTTTAAGAATTGAAATGTGGGAAAAGGATTGTTTCAATAATTAGTCAAGTAAACCAAAGAAAAGGATATTTGATGACAATCAAAAGATACAAGCAGATAAATGATGCACTGGAAACAATATTTCAGGGCAGAATTGTGTTAATTGATATTCATTCTTACTAATTAGAAGAATAGTTAACAAGCTCTTATTAACAGAAAACAAGATGCAAAATGTATTAAAATGAAATAAACCTGAACATATGTGTTTGCTGCAGGTAAAAGATGCATATTCTTTGACCCTGTAAAGGCTGAAGAAAAGCAGCAATAGCGAATTTGTCAGGTACTAGACGCATCTGCCCTTCCAGATTCTCATGATCTATCATCTTATGTTTAACAATTATGACAGAGAATCCACATACACTCAAGCACACATTTATCCATATGCAAGGGAAAGGTAAAAAAAAAAAAAAACTTTACCAGATTCCATTACCAGTTAGTGCCCACATTCCACAAAATTTTGTAAAGGTAAGCATAGAAAGGCCACAAGCCAACCCAACAAATAGCAAGACAGAAATTTGATGTTGCACTTCATTTTTGTCCTGCACCAATATTGCATTGTCAAAGATGTTAAAATTAGAGATATGATTTACGCTCTCAAAGCATTACTGTAATAAAATTTACCTTTGGGTTAATAAAATTATTTTGCATACGATGTTAAGCATATACATATATCTATATTCATAAGTTTTTATTTATTAAGGATATTATTTATTTATTAGGCATGAGATGCTAATATAAAAAAACATAAAGTACAAGTTTTTTATAAATAAAAGATTGTTCGCAATTATTATGAAATGAACATCCTATAATGTAAAAATGTAATTTTTTTTTTCAAGTGAATAATTTATCTTAATTATTGAATTAGAGACTTAAAGCAGAAAAAATACTGTATATTTGTTATACATAAATTATACAATTCACATAAATTTTAATAAACTTGATTGATCTTAGTCTTTGGCAAGTAATAAACTTGCATTTATGGATTAATCTTTTGAGTTGTCATAGAGCAAGACCTATCATATAGTCAAAATCTTAATGATTTAGAGATACAATTTTATAGATTAAACGAATATATACTTGCAAATTAGATATACAAATAATGTTTACCCAAACTATTGGTGGTATCTGGTTATTTAAATCTATAATCATAGTATATTCAATGAAATTGTTTATAGAATGACAATGTTTGTTTGTAAATTTATTTACAAATATAAATATATAAAAAATGGTCATTAGAGCAATTTAGTGACCTGGGGCATATGATTTGTCTAGTGTGCAAAATTTAGTTGTTAGTGGGATAGCCTATGGTTAACTTAGAAAACCAGATGATCATGATATGATTGAGTTCGGGTCTTCTAAATTGGAGCCAAGAAGCCTATGGTTCTGAAGTTCTTTAGCTAGTTCAAGCCTCCTAATTCAGATCCTAAGTTATGTGTGTATCCTACAAAAAACTGTCAAAAGGAGAAAAGTATGAAATTTTGTTGGATAGAAAAATACAACCACTTTTCTAAAAGGATGCTTTGGTTCATGCACTAAACAGGGAACGTGTTCACACACAAAAATAAAAACTGAAAATAACATAGAAAACTTTAGTGTCTCCATCATTTTAATATATTTTTCTATTTTTCCTATACATGTAATAAAACAATTGCATACCATATTTCATATTAAAATTGTTTTAATATTTCAATTCTAAAAATAGAGTGCAGCCAAAAACATTAAAAGCCTACTGTAGCCATGCAAAGAAATGATATAACCACCATAGAAACCAGAAAACATAAAATGGACAGTTCCAACAAAAAATAAAAAATAAAAAAAGAAATGACCAAGCAAGAATTATGTAAACTTGTAATGTTTGAATGAATAAATTGATGCAACATTAGGGAGTAAGGTATCACACTAAACACCGAGAGACGCTCCTCCTATGCAAGCAATAAGACGAACTTTTAGTACACATCTGTTCCCATTTCTAGATGAGAACATTGTGAGAATTTATCCTGTTTATTTTTTTTCCCTGTTTCAGATAAACCTGTCATGTGCTATCAAAACTATACTCAAAGGATATACTATGATGCTAAATGCAGCCAAATGAACCCACTGAAATTCCACAAAACATCCTAGCGCACCTAAGATCTATTTGAGTTTCAGTTGGTCGAGAGGGTTCATATACACATAGCATGTTTACATTCCATGAATTATGCCCTGGGTGGTAATTTAAAATTGTACCTAAACTCACGAACATCTTGTGCACCTTTTACTGAGCATCTGAGATCAGTTCTAACAAGAATCAACAACTGCATATACTTTCAAAATAACACTTGGCAATAGTAATTCATAAGAACAAAATACACTTAGAAAGTTTAAGAACTAACCTGTCTGGTGAGTGAAGTGGCAACCATGTTTGAAGTTGCAATAGAAAGAAACATAAATATATAGCTCATGTTATCACACAGGACCGTTCCGGGACCTGCCCATCCGAGGCATATTTAGAATTTAAAATGCGGTCTCCATTTTCCCAGCAACCAAACAGAAAATCAAGATCACAAAAAGATCTGAGAAGTACCCAAAGCAGCCAGCTCAAGAGAGCTTCCTTGACCAATCACAGCAGTGTCAATGAGACTCATCAATGGCCCACAAATCCAAAGCCCAGTGGCTGGTCCTGTAAACTTCATAATCTCTGTTATTTGAGTCCATATACTCCGATTTGCCAATCCCTCTTTATTTACCTCCACTGCTTTCTCTTCTTCTTCTTTTGACAAAGAAAGTGAAGTATTATCTTCGGTTGAAAATTGTTGATTTTCATCAAAAAGTTCTTGGTTTGAGCTAATGCAAGCCGTTACAAATCTATCCCGACTTTCTGTTGGTGAGAAAACGCATAGTTTTGAATGCAAAGGAGAGTTGCGAAAGTGGGGTGTAGTTGTAAACAGAGATAGCCTACTGCTAGAGGTTAAAGTCTGAGAGAGCAGTTTGAAGTTGGAGTTTGGTGAAGAAAAAAAGTGGTTCGTTAGAGTTTTGAGTGGCATTTTTCCTAGAAAGTGGAAGTGTAGGCAGAAAGGGCAGTTAAAGACAGACTGAGAATAACAACCGTCGGGAAACTGAGTGATTGGTTTATACCCTAAAGTTTGACTTAGAACTTGAACAAGTTGGCGCACATTAAGTTTCAGCTAAGCATGTATCTTGTAAATAGATCTGTAATCTACCATGTTACAAGTTGTACCTAAAGATTGTAAGTTTTACGTTCTGGCGATGAAACTCCGGAAGTTGTCACTCTAAACTCTCTGCCGGCCCTTTTTTGGGGTTCTTGTGTTGTCAAATGCCCATATTCATGTATTCCTCTCTCTCTCTCTCTCTCTCTCTCTCTCTCTCTCTCTCTAATCATGCAAGCTGCACCGCAAGAGCATGTGGTTATCGTTCAATACAAGGATAAGCTATTTTATGTACCTAGAGAACTGGAATTTTACACGTTGGGATACGTACTTGTGGCGTAGATCTAAAGACAGTGCAGCACGCGTGACCATGAGGCTGTCTTGCGTGTCTAATCTATTATATGACTGTTAATTTTGGTAAATTATGGTGGTATTGCTTGCTTAAATTTCCAGGATTGGCTTTCCATTTGTTTGGTAGGAGGAAGAAGTCGGGTTTCTTTAAATTACTCCAAATGCGAATAAACTTTTTTTTTGTCAATAAAGAACAATGTACAATTACAACAATTGATTCAACAGATGTTCGTTGTGAAGAAATAAATAGCTTGGAGCAGTATACTGCTTATGCGGATAGCCTTGTGACATGATCTTTAGGGGAAAATCATATGCTACTTTTCGGTAAATTTTTTTTTCAATATATCAATGTGTTGGTGAGAAGTATGTCAAGATATTGCTAAACTGTTTTATACTTCAATGTGGCGCTGAAAGCCTGAAATTAAGCAGCTTTCAGCTTCTCCATTTTATATCTACTCAAATCTTCAGAGTAAAGAATGCCCTCAGGGGAAAGAAGGCGCCAGAGCCAAAGGAGGAATCGAGCCTGAAAAATTAAAATTTGCCAATTGAAATGAGTCTGAATGCAAGTTATTTGAATATGTGAACTCTTACCCATTGAAAGCCTACAAGAGCAAACCAGCAGGCTGGCAAACCAAAACCTCTACTGCTCACGAACTGGTAATAACAGAAATAAGAGAGCAGTAATAATACCAGGGATATCCAGATAGTCTGGAGAATAAACATAAGAAAATTAAGAAATAGATATTTACCAACAGAACAAGAGCACCTAACAAAAAACATCCACTCATTGACAAGCTAATAAATTTAAGATCTCGTCCAGCCTGAGCAAGACATCACCTTGTGCATGTTGTAACACGAGTGTTCCAGTGTTAAGAATGAATGATACTAAAAGAAACTAGACAAAGCAAATTAGAGCTGTGTCATGAAATTCTGTGGATATGCCCTTTTTCCTTCTTTGGCCTGGGAGAGGGGACAAGATCCCTTTATAGAGGTATATTATTTCTTGGTCAGCAAGACACAAGAGGGAGCATATACCAATAGCACAGATCATAATCTCACACGTAAAGGGGAACTTTATTCAGTGAAATAAGCAATTTCTAGGCAAATGAGATGCATTTGCAGAGAAATAGCCAACTCATCACTGCCTTACTGTAGCTAAGATGGACAGGGGGAGTGTTGGTAGAATTCTTACTCTGGCATAATTCTTATCCTCCAGAAAAAAGAAAAAATCTTTTTCTTTCCTTTTTCTCTGAGGTTAATCATAGGTATTGTGACTATTGTCCAGTTTTAAAAAGAAAAACACAATTTCTGACAGTGAGCGATGGATTTTAGGTTCATTTTTTGCCAAAATGAAGTGACAAGGTGACAAAAAGTTCAAATAATAGCAAAGGCTGTTTCATTCATAAACCATCTAATGAAATGCAGCAGGTAAGAAGTATCTGTAAGCAGTATTTCGTTCTTCAAGATTGTACAGGTCCTAAGGAGCAACAATAATACCTTTTGCTCTACTCAATAAAATCAATCAAAATTTTACTACCTTTACCAAGTAGAAGATAGATCTAAATTCCATTACAGAGGATTTTACATCCTGCCAGTTTTAGCAAACTCTTAACAAGTGTGACCAATTTCTAGATTGAAAAACAGGTACAAGTCTATGACAGATTTGGAAAAAAGATTGATGTACCAACAATGTCCCTTCAAGACTATGAGTGCCGGGCATCACAGCTAATGTGAGAAAGTATGGTATTAGTACTTTGTGCATCTGCATGTATGGACAAATAATATACCAAAAAATCAGACACTTGAAACTAATTACCATGAAGATAAAGATTACAGAGGTATAATTATATCTTTCATGAAGCATTTACAATCGACAAATATATACTCCCCATCCTTAACTAAGGTGTCACAGAAGATGTATAATATGCTACACAATTTATTTATTTAAGAAAAAGAGCTACTGATGAATTACTGTCCAGATATTCTCATATAAAGAGAATTCGTCAGGACAAAACAGTGGTCATCTGGTTTGAATTTCTTAGACTCATCTGTCACCCATTACATTGTTGAAGAGTGTGGAATGAAGCATTACAATTGTCTTGAAACTTGAATTCCCACTTCAACAGAATGATACCTATTTGTGTAAAGCTTCAGTGATTTAAGAATTGTGAGATTTGCAGCAGAATGATGCAACTCTTGATTCTCCCTGAGCTCATGATTCCAACATACTAATTATCATATATAATAAAACTCGGGACATTTCGGTTCAGAATACAAGAACTGACCTCCTGCATGACATTCTGATCAGGTGTGAATATATTAGGGAACAGCCAAGGAACAGATGTTCCGATGGTCCCTAGTTCCAATCCAAGTGTGGATCCAATGATAACAAGTGACTTTAGCAGCATTCTAGCCTGTTTACAGTCATAAACCTTTCAGAATACCTTGAACTGAAAAAGAATGAAAGAGAGAGAATGCAGGAACAATCACTATAATGGTTTGGCGAAATTCCACATAATTTTTAAGTCCCCAAGAAAAAAGGTAGAAACTCCTCGGATGCCACATGATTTTGGCAGCAAGTGAAAAAACCAAGGTGTGAAATAAGATGGTTATGACATAAAATTAAAAATGAAATAACTTACCTTTACCAAACTTCGATTGGCTCCATATATCAACTCTGGCATAAATGATTGTGCAGTCTGAGAAAGAGGCTCACCCCAGACTGTGCACATGCTGTATGTTTGAATCATGACCTAGAGTGCATGATAAGTTGTTTTGTTAAATATAATTGACCATCGAATTTTACAATATAGAGCTGAAGCAAATAAGATTTTAACTACATTTCAAAGTGCAAGTAAATGTAACCTGATGAGCAGCCACAGCACTTGTGCCCATAGATGTGGCAAAATATATAATGAGAGAGTAAAAAGCCACCTAAAAAGCATCAAAATGTCTCAGATTTAAGGATATATAACACATGGTACCAGATATGACTGATATCAAATTCTATATCACCTTTGCCATCATCGTTACAAAAACTGGACCAGCAAGTCCAAGTATTGTCACAAGTTCATCTGGGGATGGAACAGAGAAGGAAAAGGCATTACATCCTTTTTTATCCAGTGACCCAATCATCATATAAGATGCAACAACCTAGAATGTATGCTGGGAAGTAGTTACACAAGGAAAATCAAAAAGAAAAAGTAAATGACTTCAAACACTAGGGATATGTTGTGGCAACATAAGGAAAGTTGAAGCATATCTCACAATAATGAAATGCTCATTTATCATACCTGTGACACCATCGTTGCCCATGCTGAGCCTGCAATACCAAAGCCCAAAAAGCTGCAGAGGATTACATCCCTGATACCATTTATGGCACTGGCAACTGCCAACGCTTTCAAAGGTCCCCAAGAATCTTTCATGCCAAGACTGTGAAACAATTAGAGAATGTTAAAACATAGAGTTAATAACATAACACTGTTGCAGTTTTGATATATTGAATGTTGGAATGCATTCAATAGAAAAATGTAGTTCCTATCCAGAGAGAGAGAGGGAGAGAGAGAGAGAAGAGAAGTAGTTAGTATTTGGGAGCCAAGATCCTGTGCCTCTTCAAGCTGATTCAGGTACACAGCATCATTTTCAGCACACAAATATCTGACATAAGATAATCACTAACCCATTTATGCTCTTACTTCAAGGTCATCAATTGCAGCTCAACAGAAAGAAGTCCAGGTAATGCATTCCTAATTTTATTAACACAGGTGAAACAGGTTTCTCCCAGGAGAGAAGAATTCCGTGTAGACAGGGGATGATATAAAAAGAGTGATGAAATATTTTTAACAGCTAATAAATACATCTCTAACATGTTGATAACCTCCTAAAATACAATCAGATAAAGGTGCTGCCAGTGGCTTAAATAGATAGCTTGTGGAAAGAAATATAGTATATTTTCACCTTGCACTTTGAGCAACCAATCCAACAAGAACTGCAGGCCAGGCAAAGCCTCGAATCTACCAACAGAAAAAGGGTTCTGTTAAATTAAGAAGCCCCTGGAACAAATAAAACAAAGGCAAACCTTAAAGAATTCAAAGTGCCATTCAACTCAGAGTCATGCGGTTAACCAACCACAAGTACTAACATAAATTCTATTAATGCAGTTCTACCTAACAGACAGGAATAACCAATGGCAATTTTCCTTACAACCATTAAAAGTTGGGGAAAGGGAAGCAGGATTTCTGCACAAGTACTATTTTTTTTTTTAATAAGAAACAAAGAAAATGGATTAATAAGTTAAAAAGGAAGGAGATACAGAAGTAAACTAGATGTCATGGGGAAAACAAAAAAAAGAAAGGAGAGGAACCAGTTCCGTACAAAGTGCCAGTTGACAACAATGATAAATAAACAAACAGGGGTTGAGTCATGCCACGTCAACTCTTGGACAAAGTACACGTTTCCTAAGACAATGCTCAAATTTTACCCACGTATGAGCAAATACAGGCAACAGAATAGAAAGATAAATTAACCATTGTTCTGTTGGGACCAGAATGAAATAGTTTCACCAACAGCTTAACTAGTGTTCTAATGGTTTAAATAAAAGATTGTTCTCAAGCAGATGTGAATTTCACAAAACCAAGAAGGCTGCAACAAGTTGATTGTTTTCTGATTACATAAATTGGCTTAAAGAATGGGAGAAAAAAAATTATGTACACTGGACTTCCAGCAAAAATTTTAATTACAAAAAGAAAACATGAAGATTCAAGCAAGAACATCAACCTGAACATATGTATTTGCTACTGGTACAAGGTGAACATTCTTGGGCCCAGTAAAAGCTGAAAATGTGAGAATAACAAATTCATCATTTTATGCATTGCCACGACAATTCTTTCTCTCTTACTGACTTCTGCTATCGTTTACTGGAGAAAAGCATCATTACAACTTATCACTAGACAATAATCAAGCACTCCATAATTCCATAACATAGAATGAATTAAAATTTTTACCAGTATTTATTACCGGCTAGAGCTCATGAGCTAAAGAATCTTGTCAACAAAAGCACAAAGAAGCCACAAGCCAATCCAACAAAGAGCAGAACTGATATCTGATGTTGAGCTTCATTTTTATCCTGCAACAGTAGAACCTAGTCAAGTGCAAGCAACTAGTAACTGACCATATAAACGATCCAACCACCACATAATTGATGACTGAAAGGATGTAAAGAAGACAAATGAATGTCCATGATGCAGCTTGCGTAGTAAGGGAAAACGATATGGTAATACAACAATTAAGTAGCAGGATGAATAGACAAGAAATGTAAGCTAACCAAGATATTTGGAAAAATACGAGATAGAGATTATTTAATGGTCCTATTCGGACATTTCCATGAAGTAATGATGTGAGTAAATTTTATTTGCCTCCTTACTTTGGCAATCCACCATGTGTTGGTGAAAACATTTTTCAGAGCATATTTTATCCAGAACTGGCAACCATATTAAATTGGACAGGGGATAGAATGGAGGCCTGCTGAATGGTCAAAATGGGAACCCAAAATGGGTTCAAGAAAAAGGGAAAGCGATGACTTTGTAAATTTAATATGCATTCATCAGCATATAAGCAATAATACCCTCCAACTGCGAAGGAAACTAACCTGCTTGGCAAGAGAAGTGGCAACCATATTCGATGTAGCAATTGAAAGGAACATGAACGCGTAAGTCAGATAATCACAAATAACAGTTCCTGGCCCTGCTCATCCCCTTTCACAATCACATTAGTTCATTATTCAACTCATAAAAACAAAAGAAAAATAAGAAAAGAATAGCCTCTGTACGACATGAGTTGCTTATTATTTGGTTTTCTTTTCCTTGGTTTCTCTCGGTAATTGTACTATATTTGGCTTTTGTATTGAGCATTTTGGAGTTGAAATGTCTGCAATTTGTACTCTATGTTTAAGAACTTAAATACAAATTGTACTATATTTGGCTCTTCGAACTTTCGTATCTTTCTTTTTCCACAATTTCGGCAATCAAACGGGAAATTAAAGAGCCCCAAATACAAATTTCGAAGATATAACTGAAGCACTAAGCTCATTAAATGTTTTGCACTGCATGTAGACTAAAACTATCTGTTTCGGTTCTCCAAGATAATGATAACTGAAAACTAGAAAAAAAAAAAAGAAGAAAGAATCTTTCATTGCTACATTAATTGAGCAAACCCAACACAGAACTTTTGAAAAGAAAAAACCAAACAAAAGTTCTGGAAAAAAAAAACCTAAAGCTGCAAGCTCAATGGAGCTTCCTTGACCAACAACTGCAGCGTCAATGAGACTCATCAGCGGTCCACAAATCCAAAGCCCCGTGGCTGGTCCCGTAAACATCACAATCTCCTTCATTTTATTCCATATACTCTGATTCTCCATACCTTCTCCCTTCACCTCCATTTCAATCTCTTCTCCATCTTCCTCTTCCTCTTCATTTCCAGATAAAGAAATAGAATCTACACCATTTTCGCCATAAACGAGTTCTTTCCCGGGACTACTGCAGCTAGTTTTGACTCCCCTGTGAATAGTTTTTGACGTGAATAGAAACTGCGAAAGCGGGAAAGAGGTGGGGCTTTGTTGAAAATACTTGGAGACTGAGTGTATCCCTGAAATGAATGCGTTATGGCTTATTTGCACTGTTTCCTTCTAATTTTTTTGGTTCGAAATTTGAAAGATGAAAAGAGTTGTTTGTAGCTTTTATATTTACAACAAAGGGTTAGGACCAGAAACCAACAGCGTCAATTGACTGATATAACGTCTCCTAGCTGTTCAATGCTGAAATCGAGTGTTTTCAACTGTTGGATTTGCATACTCTTTGAACCCCCTAAATTTTGATGCATCCATTGTTAATAGAATCTAAGCAAAATCTTGTATTGGCCACCCATTGGCTTTAAAAAATTATTAAATCAAAATAAAAATGTATATTTTTTTCTTTTGCACCTATAATTTTATTTTCAATTAACTCATGGATGATCTATTAAAATTGTAATCCTTAGAACCAAAATGAAAAGCTTAATTCTTGGGTAAATACAATTATTGAATTATAAAACAGATATCCATGCTTATATGTTATGTTGAGATTCAATTTCAACATAAGCCAAAATGGGTGGTCAATTGCTGCAAGCAACTGGAAAGCACTTCTGGTCACAAAGCCAAAAGCTGGTAGCTGTGGTTTGTGTGTAGGAATTTTGGTTTGTTGAGGGCGTGTACATTAATGTCACAAAATTAATAAAATTGGGTGAAAATTGCAGCAAATTGATGCTGTTAAGAGCATGTGATTAGCAGCATCTCCAATTGGTGTTGGTAGCAGACAGGTAGCTTCAGTAGCTGATCAACCTCCACAGATAAGCTACTGATTGCTATGTCCACAAGCTTTTTAAATTCTCTGACCCACAATTTTTTTGGCTCTAATTGAACTGAACAACCTTGCAAAACGTGACAAAACAAACTTTGTCCTTTGCTATTGATATGCGTTTAAAGCATCAGCGTGAAAATTTATTCCAATATCACAGATACGAAGAAAATGTCTGAAATAGAAGGGCTCCTGATACAATTTCTTTTTCTTTCAGAATCAATAGTTATGCTAATGCTGCAAGCATTTCATCAACTCAACTACGTGAAAATGAACTGTGAATCAATACAATAACTAAAAATCAGGCAATACAATTTGAGTATATTATCCGCATATGTTGCTGATTGTGTGTGCTAATGTTTTGTTATGAAATAACAATCCCAAGCTACAGTTTTGATCTATTAACTGCAAAGAAACTATTTGCTAGAAAACATATACTTTAACAAAACTTAAATGTTGAATGCATAATGAAAACAAATCATATGAATTGATAGATATATAGCAGATACCATATGCCAGGGGAAAAATGGTGCAGCTTGTATTGGTGTTTTGCTTCTTTATGCCCCCGGTCTCACTATAAGGCATCAAAGAATGATGGCAACCTGATCTTTGGTGGCTGGGAGAGAAGAACCTGCAATGGTGGAGTACTGCTTGTTGGCAAGAAGATTGAAATCTGCATCCTCGACAAATTTTTAGATTGTGTTCTGATTTTTCTGGATTTAGATTTAGATCTTACATTTAATAAGCCTCTACCTTTCCTAATTTATATTGGGTTGGACCTTCAGCGTACGCATATCAATAGGAAGACATAAGGCCCCAGAGAGAAATGAAAATCGAGCCTGTGAGGAAATTTGTGCAATTAGCTTAACTCGAAGTAAACAAAGTTAGTGCACATGAGTTGTAAGCATCTTTGTTTTACCCATTGAGATCCTATAAGCGTAGACGAGCAGCCTGGCAAACCATATTCTTTATTGCTTACAAGATAGCTATAAGAAGACCAAAATGAGTGACATGCATACAGATAGCCAAAGTGAGCATAAAACCTGAGTTTGAATATAAGTTATAGATGCAATTTCCAGCAATAGAAGGGCACCCAAAGGAAAACATCCAATCATCGATAAGCTAATAAATTTAAGATCCCGCCCTGCCTGCATAGAGAAAACAGATTTTCTGACGCTAGATCACAAGTTTTCATGCATCAACATGCCAAAGTGGACAACATAACAGCAATGTTCCCTCAAGGCTGCAAGTACATGGTGTCATTGCTAATGAAAAAGGAACAGAATCAGCACTTTGCGCTTCTGTGTGGAAACAAGATAACAATGAGATATATAATACCTATAACTAAAATTCTTACTCTGGACACATAATAGAAAACCTGTAGAAGTTTAAATGAAAACTAACCTGTCGTATGACAATAAGATTAGATGTAAACATCTTCGGGAGCAACCATGGAATAAATGCACCAGCTGTCCCTGTTATCAATCCCAGTATAGCTCCAATAATCACGGGTGACTTTACTAGAGCTCGGGCCTGTTAAATATCATATATCCTTTTACAAAATATTTAAAAGTGTGCTAAGGTTTGCAATATTGTTGTTTTTTAGAAAATCGTTTTTGTTTACTGTTCGTAACAAGCTGAGTTTGTTAGTTGGTTATTGTTTATTAAAAATGTTACTGTTTATTGTGATTTTATTGTGAATTTTTTTTTTAAGTTTTCTAGTTAAATTAGACAATATTGATATTTATGTTTAACTAAAAATGTGATATATTTTGCAAATAAAATGAAAAAATTATTGAAAAAATAAAAGTTTTATTTAGGAAACATTTTTTTTTTTTGTTTTAAGAAACAAAATCATACAAAATAAGGGTTAAGTTTTTGTTTTATATATATATATATATGTGTGTGTGTGTGTGTGTGTGCATTATTTCTTTTATGTAGCAATCTTGTAGATGCCTAAGAAAGAAGAGAGTGTCTTGTATTGTTTCTTTGGTTCTTTTATTTTTCAAGTTGTTTTATGTTGCTTTTGTGATCTAAAAAAAATAACTTGATAAAAATTATGAGTCTATAATTTATAGTTTCATTAACTTAAAAGAGTTATCATTTTAAATATTGTGAATACATTATTATGTTGTTCTTTAGGTAAATAATTTGTAATTATTGAAAAGAGTTCAACGGCATCTAGTAAGATAATTTTGTTGAGTTAAGCCAAAGAGATTTTGAGCATTAAAACGAGAGAATTTTGCTGAACAAATTCATCTAAAAACATTCAAGATTATGACAACAAATATAAAATGGAGTTTTTATTTTGTATAAATTTATTATTATTTGTAATCATTAATTTTCTTAATGAATTATCTTTTTTGGGCGACGTGGTGTCATAGATATAAGATTGAAAATTTTGAATTATATTAAAATTCGGTCACCTTTTTTATTTAATTTGTATTATGCTTATTTAATTTAATTTGTTAGTTAAAATTAATTAAAATTGATAAACCTTAGTTAAAATCAATCTTTCAATTAGTATAAGAGTGGGTCACTAATATATTTGCTAAGATTTTTGATATGTTTGATTTATTTTAATGTAGATATGAACCCTCAAAGAGAAGAATGCTCTATGTCATGACCATAATTGCCTAGCAATACAAACTATTCATGTTAGAAAAAAAGGACGTGTGCGTTTATTAAATCTGTAGATGAGAAGGCATGGCATGTTGTGACTCATTGTTGAAATTGTTATATTATGATTGATGATAATAAGAATATAGTTCCTAAGCCAGAAGGCACTTGAACAAGTGTGAAACAAAACTTAGCAAATTTTGATTCAAAGACTTTAAATGCAATCTTCAATGCAATATACTTGAATTAATTCAAGTTAATCTCAACTTGTGATTCCCAAAGAAAGCGTAGGATGTTCCTCAAGTTACAAATGAGGGAATTTAGTGGGAAATGTTATAAACTCCAAATACTTTCTTGTAGATTTAAAAATATTAGTATGGGAGATGATGAATTACTTATTGACTTTAATTATAAATTAAATGATATTACTAATGAATCTTATATTTTAGGTGAGGGATATTTAAGAACCAAGCTTATAAGAAAAAATTGCATTTACTTCCTAATATGTTTCAAGCAAAAGTCACAGCAATTGAAGAAAGTAAGCACATTGATTCAATAAAGGTTGAAGAATTAATAGAATTTCTAAGAATCTTTAAAATGAATTTGCAATTGCAAAAGAAGGAGAAAAGCTTAACTTTTCAAGCTGAAACAAAGAACATGGAAGATCAAGAGGTAGATATTGAAGATTCAGAAACCATCATACTCTTTATTAAAAACTTAAACAGAATTCTAAAAAGAATGGGATATGTAACATCTTCAAATCTAGATATTCCTCTGAAACCTTAGTATAATTATTTTTATAATATATTTTGAGTTTTGGGCTGTGAAATATCTAAGAAAATTTTTGGAACTCTAGTTAAAGCAATTTTAGTAAAAAAAAAAAAAAAAAAGGGTCAAAATAATAGTAAAGAACAAAATTGTCATTTTGGATGAACGTTGATGGATCAAATGAGATGATTGAGTTAAAGGTTGTATTTTATTTATTATTGAAGAAAAATATAGGTTGGATAATTTTAAATGCTGACAATTTTATCAAAAATGGCAAAATAGTCAATTTGTCAATGTCACAAAGGTCAGATTGAAATCTAAATTTCTAATAATGTTAGAAATATTATTAAAAGTATGTAGAAAAAAATAAAATCGAATTTAGACAAGAATACCCTTAGAAAAGAGAAAAAATGGACCAAAACAACTAATTTTCTTTCCTAGGGGTAAAATGGTCATTTCATAATTTTTTTTTCGAATTTTGTGTCACTAAAATCTGATGGACTAAAGTGAAAGAATCTGAAAATAGCTTAGGTAGCCTCATAATTTTCTTGGGAGTCAAATATAAGTTTTAAAATGTTATTGGGTAATAGTATAATTTTCAAAAATATGAATTTGGATAAAATTGGTTGACTTTTCAAAATTGAAGTAAACCCACTTTTTATTTTCTCCTTCTCGTGAGCTACCAATTTCTTTCTCTTTCAATTTTTTGAAAAGAAATCAAGCAAAATCTCTTAATCCGCCCGTCTAATAGCGTTACCGCAAAAGTAAAACTTGTTCTACCCATCGAGAGCTTTAATTTGACGGTAAAATTTCTTGATTTTATTGAATTTTAATTTTTGGAATTGTTGAAAAAAATTATTTAAATAATGATTTTATGAATTAAATAGTATTTTAGATTTTTTTAGTTTGAATTGGGTATAATAGCCATTACATTTGGGTTTGAGGTAAGAACCCTAAACTCTAATTTTGTAATTTAGGAATTTTGTAGAATTGATGCTTAATTTATGAAATTGAGTATTTGTAAAATAGATTAAAGTGGATTGAATTGTATAAATAAGAAAAAAATTTAGTGTATGCATAATACGACATATTCGATTACTATTTATAGAGTACTTAAATGCTTGATTTTAATGTGTTTTGATATATTTAAATATGTATAAATGTGTTTGGGAATAGATGGAATTGGTAGGAATTGGTTTAAATGTGTAAAATGGAAGAAAAATAAAAAAAAGGGCAAAATGATATATTTTGGGTTACTGTTTATTAAGTGTTAAATTATGATATTTTTGATGTGTTTATGTGTTAATAATTGTATTGGGAATAAATGAAATAGGTAGGAATTGGTTTAATTGTGTAAAATGGAAGAAAAATAGAAAAATAGCAAAATAGTCAATTTTGGGTACTGTTTATTTAGTGTTAAATTACATTAATTTATAAGTGTTTAAAATGGTTGATTAAATATGTGTGTGTGTGTGTGTGTGTGTATGTGTGTGTGTGTATATATATATATATATATATATATATATAAAGAAAATCTCATTGCCAGAGAATGGGTACGAGTGTAGAATTTGGAAGTGTTTTAAATGGTTGATTAAATATGTGTATAGACATGTATGCGCGCGCGCGTGTGTGTGTGTGTATATATAATTGTGAAAAATTAATGATTAAGTATTCTTTATAATCACGCCTTATTCTGCCAACATCCATCGTCTAAAAAGGTATTTTAAAATACCTTTCCGGCTATGTATGTTTAATATAGGAATACCTTAATATAGGTATGTATGTGTATGTGTGCATGAGTGTATGTGTGTATATATATATATATCGTAAATAGATTACGAGTGTGTATATATATATATATATATATATATATATATATGAATTGGTTATTGTTATTATTAGGAATATTATTTTTATAATTGATTTGGTGGTACATAAATGGGTAGGTATTGAAAGGCAGCGATAGGTATAAATTATTTTATATTGGGAAGAAATTATACAAATGTTGTATATGTGATTATTAGAATTTTAGTAAATTACTAAAAAGTCCTTGAATAATAGTAAAGGGTAAATAGGTAATATGAGAATGTGATGAATTGTGGAGAAATGTATAAGTGGCCAATATCCTTAAAGTATGATTTTAGAATTTTCTTGCACACCGGTAGAGCCGCTTAGGACAAAATGGAATAATGATTTATTATTTATTGTGACGCTCTTTGAGACACATAGAACCCACAGTCGTCCTTGTGGTGTTCGGAATTGTACATGAGAAACCACGACAATTCTCCATGGCACCTTTGGGCACGTTGAACCTATGGTAGGAAGCGGTAGTTCGCTATGATGCCCTTAAGGGCATGATGAAGCCATGGTAGTATTATAATTGTGCCAAACTTATTCATATATTGGTGTATAAGATAAATAATGTGGTCATGATCTATAGTTTGCCTAAGAATGACTGATCAAATGAAAAGGAACAGGATAGTAGAATTAGAATAGATGGAGTAGAAAATATACAAAGGAAAGTAGTACTATACTATGATTATTCGTAATATCCTCATTGAATTGTTAATTGTGTAGTTAGGATGGTTAGTCCTAACTGGTTATTGTGTAACGTTGGATATACAAAATATATTTTTGTCCTGATTAGTTATTATTTGTATAGTTGGAATGTTATAGTTTGTTAAATTATTTTATTAGATTTTATAATTCTTACTGAGTAATTTTAAATTACTCACTCCGTGGTTGAAATGATTTTCAAGTATAACTAATAGGATAGTGGAACCGGGCAAGCCCTTAGGATAGTGACCTGTCAAGAGAATTGGGCATACCAGATTTTGGCGTTGTAATAATTGTACTTTTGTTATAAATCGTATTTTTGATATATTGTATATATTGTAAATAAGTATATATGATGAATGTTTGTTTTGACAATAATAGGAAAAAAAAATTTTATTTTTTTTTATATACTTATTTAAAAGTTATTACTTATTTTTTTAAATGGGTACGGGAATCTCACAGGATATAAATAAACAACCATTGGGATCTCTTCCAAAAAGTAAGTTATCCATAACTTCATGTGAAAATAATAAAAGATAAGGTATTTAATGTAATAATGTTAAGGTTTTGATCACATGCAAGTTGAATGTACTAACACACTCCAGAATAAGTTAAAGACATGAACATTACTTGGAGTGATGATGAATTATAGGGAAAAAGTTTAAAAAATATAAATAATTACATTGCATTTAATGTTCACTCATGTACTAGAAAAGAGAAAAATGTGCAGATATTTTGTTTTATTACAACAAAATCAGTTGTTCATCGTTGCAATGAATCAGAAAAATTGAGTGACTCAAAAATTAATTTCGATAAATTTGATTATGATAAAAGTAATGTGAAAAGTGGGTTAGACATAGATATTATGCAAGCCTCTTATATATTGATGTTCAACAAGTGGATAAACGTGTGCAATCACGATAAATATTTAAAAAGACAAGTAATTTTATAAAAGAACAATATGAAGTAAAAAGAATGGTGAGCTCAATGGAGATGACTATAGCTAAAAAAGATAAAAAGATAAGTGAGGTGAAATATGAACTTCAGTGCACTAAAAATTTTTTGAAAATGTTAAATTTAGGTACATCAAAACTTGATCATATTTTGACCTTGAAAAAAACATGGTATTAATTATTAAAATATTGAGCATATTGTAAAAGAGTTATCATGTTCCAAAATAGTGTTTGTTAAAGTTGCACTTATTTAATTCAAACCTTCTAGTATGAATAAGGATAAGATTTTTAGTCATTAAAGCTATGGGTTCAAAGGTAAAATAAAAATATTTGTCCTTATTTTTCATTATTGCAATATAAAAGATCATATTTGACTAAATTGCCAAATGATAGATTATCAAAAAAAGGAACACTTAATGTAAAAGGATTTTTAAAATTGAAAAATGTATTTTATGTTGAGAAGTTGAAAGCAAAATTGATTCGTATTAGTCAAATTCATGATGATAGTTTTTATGTAAAGTTTACACAAAAAAAAGTATCAAGTACTTGATCGATTTAACAATTATGTATACGAAGGAATTAGAATATCTAATAATTTTTACATTTTGATGCATTCACTCACATGTCACAAAATCAATTTTGTAGACATAGAAATATGGCAATAAAAACTTGTATATTTAAATTATAAGAATCTAATCAAGATTGTGAATACTTGAGTTATACGTTAAATTTCAAAACTCAATAAGAAACAATCTAAAATATGAGGTCCATGTCAATTTGAAAATCAGCTCGAGTCGCAACATAAAGTGGTGAAACATACTACTATAACAAAGGTATTTCAATTACTTTATATAAATTTTATAGATATGGTTCAGGTAAAAAGCATTAGAGGTAAGAGATACATCTTTGTATGTATAAATGATTTTTCTAGATATACTTAAATTTATTTTTAAAAAAAAAAAATTCAAATATATTTGATGTATTTAGAACCTTATGTGTTAAACTAGTAAATGAGAAAGACCATAAAATTGACAAAATAATGAGCATAAGAAGTGAATCCAATGAGAAATTTGAAAATATTATTTTTGCTAATTTTTGTGATAAATATGAGATTTTATATGAATTTTCTACTTCTAAAATACCTAAATAATATGGTGCTATAGAAAGAAAAAATAAAACTTTACAAGAAATGGTTAGAGTTATGTTGAATGCAAAGAACTTGATTAAGAGATTATAGATTGAAGTTATGAATACTGCATGTCATAGAGTCAATCAAGTGTACTTACGTCTAGGCATAAGTAAGACTCCGTATAAAATTTAAAAAGGTAAAAAACCTAACTTGAGCTATTTCTACATTTTTTGGAGCATTTGTTATGTTTTAAATGATAGAGAATTGCTAAATTAATTTGATTCTAAAAGTTATAAAGGTGTGTTTCTTTGATATTCACATAATAGTTAAGTATATTGTATTTATTCATGAGAGAAAGAAATTACTAAAATCATTGAGAAAAATTATGAAGTTCACTGGTTTACCCAAGACTTTTTCACAACATAACTTTTTTGTCCTTGTTAAAAAAGTCCTAGGTACATACTGTGCAAAAAAAGTTAGTATAATGTGAAAAATAATGGTTGACATTAGTATCTAGTTATAAGCACATTAATGTTATTGTAGCCAAATATATTTTCAAGAATAAAATTGATAAATTTGGTAAAGTAGTAAGATATAAAGTTAAGCTAGTTGCTCAAAAATACACACAAATTGAGAGAATTGATTTTGATGAAACCTTCACAACTATGGTTAGATTAGAATTAATTACATTATTTTTTATCGTTTTATGTATTTTTGATTTTGAACTATTTCAAATGGATATAAAAAATATATTTTTAAATAGATTGTTATGAGAAAGCCTGTGTAAAACAACTTAAAGATTTTAAGGACTCTGAGTTTTTTGATGATATGTTTAAACTTAAGAAAATATTTTATGAATTAAAACAAACTCCGAGGACATGGAATGAGAGATTAACTAATTTCTTTTATTATGAAAAGGTATAAGAGATGAAGAGTTGATAAAACATTGTTCATAAAAAATTTTAATTCTGAAATTATAATTTTTCAAATTTATGTGGCATTGTAGATATGGGATTGAAAAATTTAAACTATGTTACAATTCAATTATTTTTCCTATTTAATCTGCATTGTGCTTACTTAATTTAATTAATTGGTTAAATTAATTAAAATTGGTAAATTTTAGCTTAAAAAATATTTCAAAATTGAATTTTATGGTAGTTATTGATGTTCATATCATTTAAAAAAATTTCAAAATCATTCATGTCCAAGTTATTATATGAAGCTTACTAAAGTTTGGAGAAAGTTATTGATGTTCATATCTAATAATACCACTACTAACATATGCTACAATCTCGGTTGACTAAATGTCCAAAAAACTCATATTAAATCTTAAAAAAGTTTGAGAGAGGCTCACACTATACCATAAACATTCTGTATGTTTGAATCATGACCTACAACAAACAAAAAGTTTTATATAACTAATTTTTTAGAGATAGGAAGTTGCAACAAGGAAGAATTCAACCACAACATTGTAATCAATAAGATAAATTTGATGAGCAGCAATAGTGAATGCTCTCATAGCAAAATATGTATCAAGAGAGTAAATAGCCACCAGAGAGATCAAGTATCTTATTGAATAATCAAAATTTGAATGTAGGTATATACAACAATGGGAATTAAGTTAAATGTAAATAAAATTTTGAAAATATTTTTACAAATATTATAGCATCAACAGAAAATATTCGTAAAAATTAATTTAGTAATGGAACAAAGATTTTGAAAGAGCTGTATCCTTTTCTGTTTAGAGCTTCAATCATCATATAAGCTTAAATAACTTGGAAATATAATCATTAGTGGCCACACTAAAAGATAGAGTTTTCACATTTGATTAATGACGCATGCATCAATAGTTAAAAAGAATATTCATCAATTACAACCATTGAAATGACAGTTCAATATATTTGTGATGTTATTGTTGCCCATGCTATCGTGATCATATCATAGCCTAACATACGGTAGAAGATCAAATGACCAAAGCTATTTATAGCAAAGCCTTCAAAGGTTCCATTGAATCTTTCATGCCAAGACTAAGAACATAAAGAATGGACTTTAGAACATAATTTAATTGTTCAAGAATTGTTCATGATTGATTTATCTCATCAAATACATATCTTTAATGTTTAAATGCACTCACAGGAAAATGAATAATAGATCAAACACATTAAGCTTGTATAGTGATTACACATTTATTACAAGAATTTCTTAAAATCTTTTCATATATGGTCACTGAATGTAGCTGGTTGTTTTCAAATTTGCAATTTAGAGTTTCATTTAGTAGAGTTTCTTTATGAATGATACTCTATTTTAGGTAATTAATGATAGATTTAGTCACACTTAAGTTGATAAAGATTGTTGAATAAGAAATGCCTTTTCTCACGTTTCCTTTACCTTAAATCTTCTTACTATTACAATTATTTATCTCAATCCATTTAAAAAATAAATTACAAAAGAATAAAATATTCTAACTCAACATTACGATTTTCTCATTTTTTATTTCGCCTTTTTTTTTCCTTTTCTTGATAATCATTGTTGGCAAACTAAGAGAAAACAACTTGTTTAGTGAAACTTGAAAGTTCTCAATAACGAAGAGATATATATCAATCAACATAGCCTAAATATTCACAAATAGAGGTGAATTTCTCCCAATTTAGGAGAAATTTTTGTGGAAAGAAATATGCACCATTACTATTCTTTCTATATTGAATTATACTAAGGGTCCATGCGATATTAGGGTTCAACTAAAAACTAGTATCACCAAACAACTTTCTAGCTTTATGAAACCAAATGAACCCTAACATGGAGTTGATTAAAGAATGCTAACAGGTATTAATACCAAAAAAGCATATTAAGTGGAGATATGCCTGTGGAAGAATTTAGTTATTTGTACCTTATACTTTGAGCAATCAGTCTATAAAAAACTACAAGCCATCATAAGCTCTAAATCTGCTAGGAGAATAAAAAATTTGATTAGCAAAATATTTTAACAATAATGTATGATACCATCTATTTTACAAACTATTTTTAAAAGATCACAAGGCTTTTGCAACATTATATTTAAGGTTTATCAATAACAACAAATTATCACTCTCATAAGCAATAAGAAAAACCACTTTTAAACTTCAGAAAAAAATGATGAAAAAGGGGGAAAAAAGAGTTGTCAAAGTAGTTGTGATGAAGAAATGAACTTTAAAATATTTGCTAGCTACAAACATAACATGCATATTCTTTGGCCCAACAAAACCTAAGAATGCAAAAATTTACAATTTTATAGATTGTTGTTGATTGTAAAAAGGAGACATTAATTAACAGAAGCAAATAGGAATTGCAAACTAGTTAGTGCCCATGAAACAAGGAATTTTGTAAACAAAAGTATGAGAACAACATAAGTTAACCCAACGAAGAGCAATACAAATATCTAATATTGTAACTCTTTTTTTATCATGCAACAAATTTATATAGTTTGAGATGCACCATACATCATATCAGAGTAAAGTACTAGCTCATTATTTAAATAATTCCAACTATTATTGTCTACGTGATAAAATGATCCATTATTGTATGTGTAAAATCTTACATTGCTTGGTGATGAGTAAAGATGTACTTATAAGTGTTCTTGCCCCTTCAATTAGTATGATGCCTTTTGGGTTTAAGGCTTGAAATCCTGGATGCTAGGAATAAAATCATGAGGTATTAAGACAAAGCACGTTATGTCAATTTAAATTGTGCCAAAGTGAAAAATATTATGCTATGTAGGTTGGGTCATCAAAATATTCTTAGTAAGCTATACAACTAAAGCATATTGATAAACATTTCATTCAGAAAACGGACTTCAAATAAATATTTCATGTATTTTTCATTCCTTAATGTAAAATGTGAAACATAATACATAAAAATTAACATAAAATATGAAATAGACATCATAAAAACTTTAAAATATAAATTGTTAAAGTTGAAATGATTAATATAAAATTTAAAATACACAATATAAAAAACTTGAAATGATAAGTCTCTCGATATATTTGGGTGTTAAGTAATGAGATTTTTTAGGTGTTTATATACACTTTAAGTTTGCTTCTATAATTAATATCTACAGTAGCCCGTAGGTGTAACCTAAATTAAATGAACCACAAAGATATTTTATGTTATTTTTGTCTACTTTTATTATTTTTCACTTCTTTTATATTTGGTTAATAATAATTAATTCATTAACAATTGATATTAGGGTATTGGTTATGACACATAAACCTAAAATCAACATTCATAGTCAAGTATTGTTCATGAAAATAGTGAAATACAATTTTCATATTTCATTATTCATATATACGGTGATACTATTCACATATACTAGCACTATTAAATTATAATATGGTACTATTCATTTATTCAATAGTGTTTAAAAGCATAATATTGCATAAGTGAATTGCAAGGATTCCGAGGAACTAGATTCAAGTAGGAGTAATGGCCACAAAAAATGTAAAGGCTAAAAAGTTCAATGTTATAGATTTTGAATTCTAGAAAATGTAAGTAGGAGATTAGCAAATAACATGAAAGATGAAGAATGGGCTATTATTAATAGACATACTTAAGGAGTTATTTGATTAATGTTATCACATAATGTCGACTTCAACATGGAAAGGGAAAAGGCCACAATAGTCTTATGGCAACTCTCTTTACTTAAATAAAAATCATTTGCCTCTAATAAAGTACACTTGATGACGCAATTATTTAGTTTGCAGATGAAAGAAGGAAAATCTGTATCAGATGAACTAAACAAGATCAATATAGTTATAATGTAACTGAGACTTATTAATATTAATTTGATAATGAAATCCAAGCATTAATAATCATGTTTTATCTATTGAAAAGCTAAAATGGTGTGATCATAACAATAAGCAACTCATTTGGAAAAAACAAAGTGAAGTTTGATAATGTTCATGATCAAATTCTAATCCAAAAAAATATACATATTGAATAAATTAAGGTGAAACTTACTCTTTTGATCTAACTACTGAGTCAAAAGGAACGTTGTTTGAGAAAAGCTCAATGGCAAGTCCATATTAAGGTAAAGTAAGTCAAGATCTGGAAAAAAAGAAGCAACTTGCTAGAATTGTGGAATAAAGGGATTTAAAGAAGGATTGTCGAGCACCAAAGAAAAACAATGGTATACAAGATTTTGCTAATGTGATTGAAAAAGGTTATACTTTAATCTTAATTATCAATAGTTCTATTGAATGTTAGATATTAGATTCTAAACCCAAATACTACCTTAGCCCCACAAAAATATCAAGCACATATCAACCTCACCTTCAGTGCTCCTATTAAGCTTAACAAACAAAATTACTTGATTTGGAAGACTTAAGTCTTCTAACCATTAAAAGTAATAACTTTAATGTTTCATTGATGGCATTAAAAGGATGCTTAAGAGGTTTAATGTCATTGTTGATGAAAACTAGGCTTGACAATTATAAAAAATCTTATATTTCAACAGTGGAAAAGCAAGATTAACTTTTACTCATTTGATTACTCTTCACCATTAGTGAAACTGCATTGGTCTCTTTCACCCACTATGTGACTTTAAAGTAATTGTTGGATATTGTATCAAGGCTTTACTCTTCTCAGTCATATGCTCGCATTATGCAACTCATGATTCAACTCTAATCCACCGAGAAAGAACAATAAACATAAATGATTACTTCTAGAAAATTAAAAGCATAGTAGATGCTTTGGCCATTACAGGAAAGACTCTCAATAAAAAGGACCTAGTTGAACACATTTTGAATGGTCATCAATTAGAATATGATGCTATTGTTGTCAATTATTTTTCAAGTATAAATGATAATTATAAAGGATATATTTGCATAACTAGTCATCTTTAAAAGTAGGTTCGAACAAAACAACAACTTTGAAAACACTAACATTAAGGTTAACATAGCCACAAACAATAACAACACAAAAAACAAAAAAAACAAAAAAAAGAAGAAAAAGAAGAAAAACCCTATATGGAAAATGCCAAAGAGCTCAAGCGAACAGAGGTGGTAATTGAAGTAAAGGTAAAGAATGATCTTACCAAGGAAGTAAACAATCCAAACTAGTTTTTCAAATCTACAAAAAAGACTAGACACTCTACTGTAGCACGCTTGAACTATTTTTATCAAGATTTTGAGACAATAATGCCCAACATCCAAGATCAAACCTTTACATACATAGCATCAAGAACCAACTGGTAAGTTGATTAATGTAAGCAAAGCAAAATAAAAATAAAGCCAAAAAATGAATATTATATGGTTCCTTACTAAGATCTATGCAATAAAACGTTAGCGTTATATATATATATATATAGAGAGAGAGAGAGAGAGAAATTAGAATGAATACCTATATGTGTTGATTGATTTGAAAACCCATAAACACAAATTCAATTTAAGTATCTCTATATCTTTAAGGTATCTGCACGATTAAAACAAATTAGATTGTTAGCTCCTACGTTTCTTTTATATGTCTTAACATTTTTTCTATATTTATCTTTTCTTAAAAGAAAAAATATGTCTAAGGAAAAAATAAGCCACATATCATATATATATATATATATAATATTATTTTAAAATTTTAATTTAAAACAAACCGATTAAGTTTAGACATTCCTTTTAAACTCAATTTATTTAATAAAATATGTAATAATAAAATTTAATCCAATTTTATATAGTGGGCAAATCCAATATTCAAATAGTATAAAAAATCCTAGCCAAATATAAGATTCTCCATTTATATCAAAATTCATCATATGAATTTACGCTTCCATTATTTTTGATCTTAATATGTGATTTAGTAAATTCTCATATAATTGAAAGTAATACTAAAATTTAATTTAGTATTACAAGTAGTAAGTAATGTCTAACATCATATTACAATTACCTAAGTGATGAGAATGTTACAAATAGTACAAAATTACTTTATTCATAATTAATGTTACTGTGTAATTTAATACCTTTATCTTAGATATCTCAATTGAACACGAGCCATAGAATAAGTCACTCTTAATATTTTTGAGTAAATTTATTAAAAAATAATATTAATATCATATAGTGATTCATTAAAATATAACCATATATTTTTATAATCTCATTGAATTAAAAGGCCTAAAATACCGTGCTTATTATATAGAAGGAATAAATTATATCTTAATTATACACATCCCTTTACATAAGTCATGGTATATCTGATTATTTTTTTTATAGTTTACCTTATGAACTAACATGGAAAGTGAATTCAAAATTTGGAACTACTCGTAAAATAAGGAATCATCTTAAGACACACATCTCCCTATATTTTTATTTCAAATAAAAAAGTAAAGAGAAAATACAAACATACTATTGAAATATGAGTTATACTTCTTACATAAGCTAACCTTCAATTTTACCTTTTGAGGAAGCTTGTAAAACCTCAGTTTATCTAATAAACAAAATATCTCTGCCAATATTAGGCCATCAAATACCTTATCAAAAAATATATAAAAATTAGTTTGACTACTATTTCTTGAGAACCTCTAGATATGCATGCTTTTCACGCCTCAATCCATACAATCAATACAAGCTATAATTTCACACAATAAAATGTGTCTTCATTTGGTATACCTCTAAACATAAAAGTACAAATATTTAGACAAGCTAGATAAAACATAAATTTACAAACATGCAAGTTTTCATTAATATGAGTTTTTATTTAGGAATGATACATTCTAGTCTCAAGTTAATAGCTCCACTTCTATTCCAAATAACCTTGATTACTCGTAACTTCTTATAGTTTTGTTGTCCTTACTTACTACTTAAAAGACTAGTAAAAGACCATTTCAAGTTGCTTTTATAACAACAGACTTTAAAATTGAAATCTTATCACAAAGTCAAACAATTCAACAAAGTCTAACAAGTAGCATTTATCACTTAAAAATTGTAGAATAATAGTTTCAACTAATAAAATCAAGAAACAAAATAGCATATGTTATCATAGAAACAAAAGTTGCAAACCTTAAACACACACACACACACACACCTTTAATGATGAACGAGTCAAAAGATGAAATTTTCAAACTAAAGTTATATCACATAGAAAAGAAAAGGCACCAATAGAATATGTACTAGAGAATATAGTGGAAACAATAAAAGATGAGAAGTGAAAAGAAGCAATGATTAAAGAAGATAAATCTTTTATCAAGAATAAAATTTGGCATTTGGTATCACTTAAACTTGGAACAAAGATTATCAAAAATAAATGAATTTTTAAAATTAGGTATAATCCAAGTGAAAATATGATCAAGATATAAAATAAGGCTAGTGGCTAAAGGTTACCACTAAACTATTAGAATAAATTGCAAAAAAATATTTAACCTTTTGGTAAGTCCTTAACAACAAGAGTAGTGTTAAGCATAATTATATATTTTGGCAGAGACATCAAACAAGTGGATGTTAGTAATACTTTTTTAAATAATAACAAAGGAAGTTTGCATAAAACAACCAATAGGATTTGAAGACATAAAAGACCAAGTCATGTTTGCAAATTAAAAAAAATCCTTTATGGTCTAAAGCAAACATTAAACGCTTGATATTTGAAACAAAGATCAACATTTATGAGTTAGGGGGTTTGTAATCTATAGACAAACAATTTCTTTTTTATCCTATTAATAAAAAACAAAATGGTAATCTTAATTGTGCATGTAAAAGAAAAATAACAATGAAACAATATAACATAATTATGATACAATGCATAAATCATGTGCTTTTCATTAAATGTTTTTTTTAGGGTTCTAGATTCTTGGAACTAATATAAATTTGTGATAATGTGTAAATGATTACAAAGATTTTAGGAATACAAAAAAACATGAAACATGTCAACTGCATATTCCTTTGTTTTGTATTCAATTTTATTAGAACCCACACATTTTCAAAAGAATAAAAAAAAATGAAGAAATTAAAATTGTTGGCAAAACAAATTGAATTAAAAAGAAGAAATTATAAGGGTGATGGTCAAAGAAAAATAAGAGAAAAAAATTTCATATGAAAGTTTCTTTAATTTCAACCCAACACGAGGTTAAGAAATTTTTTTCCTTAGCTTTTGACTAAAACATAACTAATATGCAGGGTTTGTCTCTTATAAATAAAATTCTCTCTCTTAGTTCTAATTATCCCATCCCAAAAATTCTATTCAAGTTTTTTTCCCTAGAGTATTAGAGAGAAATATCATTGATGTATTTGGGTTATGTATAAAGAACTTATCAAGTGTTTATATACATTGTAAATTTTTTTCTATAATTAATATATGTAGCAACCCATAACGTGGCTTAAATGAGATGAACTTAAGTTTAATATGATAGTTATCTTCAAAACTAATGTATTTATAGGTAAAAGCTCTATTTGTAATGGTTTATTTAAGTTAAATAATATTTAAAATTTTATTAAAATTTCTGAAGTTCTTAGCGTTGACTTATCTAATATTTGGCATAAATAGTTCGGTCACATAAATTTAAAGAAGTATGACTCTTGACTTTAAACATAAATGTAAAATTTGTTTGTCAGCCAAACTACCTAAGAAGCATTATAAGTTTATTGATATAAATACTTAAGTTTTAAAACTTGTTCATAGTTATATTTGTGATTATAATATATCATTTATTAGAGGAGGAAATAAGTACTTTGTGATTTTTTTTTATAATTATTCAAAGTGTTGTTATGTGTTTTTTTTTATTTTATTTTATCAAGACTCATGATAAGACTTTTAATAAGTTCAAACTATACAAAAATGAGGTATAAAACCAATTAGAAATAAGGATAAAGTATAGATAGAGGTAGAAAATATACTCTTAACAAATGTACCATATTTTGTGAAAAAAAAAATAGAATTATACATGGGTTTACACCATCATACTCCCCACAACCCAATGATATTGTTGAAAGGGAAGAACAAAATCATGCTATATATGGTGAAGTTGTTAAGTTCTAGTTTACCTAATAACTTATGAAGAGAAGCAATGTTATCTGCATATTTTTATGTTGAATAGGATATTTATAAAAGATCAAGAAAGAACACCTTATAAGATTTGAAAAGGTAAAGCTCCTAACATTAATGTTCTTAAATTGTTGAGGTATTTAGCAAAAGTTGGTATACCAAACCCTAAGAGATTAAAAAAAAAAAGTAGACCCCAAAACTATAGATATTGTATTTTTATGTTATTTAATAATAGTGTTAATAGACTATTAGTCACAAATTCTTAGGTTAATGCGATATCTAATAACATGGTGAAAAAATCTAGAGAAGTTAATTACTTTGAAAATACATTTTTTTTAAAAAAAAAAAAAAAAGACTAGAACCCAATAAGTTTAAAAAAAAATAAAAATTTAATAGTACTCTTATTTAGCAACTAAACTAACATTATACTTATTTATAATAGTGTCATATTTCAACTTCTTGATAATCCATTTACAATCTATTACCTTACCACTAGAACAAAACTCTATTAACACTCAAGTGTTATTTTAATCAATAAAATCAAATTTGCTTTTTATAACTTTTTTTCAAAAATGTGTATTTATAGAAATCATAACTTCTTTATAACTTGTAGAACTTTCTTTAAATAAAAAAACATATAAGTTGTCTTTAAAATTCTTAAACTTTCTTGGTATTTTATTTCTTTTAAGTTCCTCTAAAGAATTAACATATTTATTCAAAGAACAATGATATATTATTTTGATACTTATATGTTTCTAGTATTACATTAATTAGAATGTTGATAGTCCTAACATCGATACATTACATAGTTATTCATCAAATTAATTTTAAGGCTTTCTTTTTAAATGGATAATTGAAAGAGATATATATATATATATATATATATATAAAAGGCAATTTGAGGTTTTGTAGTGAAGGAATAAGAACATAAAGTTTGTAAATTGCTAAAATTTCTTTATAATCTTATACAAGCTTTAAAACAATAGCATGATAAGTTTAATAAAGTAATTTGGGATATGGTTTTAGACTAATAAGTTTAATAAAAGTTTATATTACAAAGAAAGTTTCAAAACACATGTTTTATGAAGTTTATAAGTAGTAACATTTTGGTTTTTGGTCAAACTTGGAAATAATAAATGATGTTAAGTTTTATCTTTGCATAAATTTTCAAATAAAAGATTTAGGTAAATCTCATATAAGGAATGAGGATTTGTAGTATATTTTAGTAGATATACTCATAATCTGAGTAATAAACATTAAAGTGTTTTAAAGAAGATATTCAAATATATCTTAAAGGATCGATTAATTATTTATTATATTATCAATGTTATCTTAATTGAATTGAAGGGTATAATTTGATAATTGATACTATATTTCTTCTAGAATAAGCTGTTATTTCATAGATATTTAAAAAGTAAACCATAATCTCAAGAAGTACTATAGAGTCTAAGCTTATACTTTAAAATATTACTTGTAAAGAACTTGAATAAATTGACATTCTTTTGTTTAAAATGTCTATTATAGATAAAAACCTTGTTTTCTATTTTTATCCATTATGATTGTAAGCATGTTATAAATTTATAAAAACAATCTCATATAAATAAGAAAATAAAAGGGCATATTAGAGTGAGATATAAATTAATAAAAAATCTTATTAAGAATGTTATACTTTGAATTTGTCAAATCAAAATTGAACATAGTTGATCAATTAACAAAATCTTTTCAAGAAAAAGTAGTTATATAATTGTTGAAGAGGTTAGGCCTTAATTTATTAAGAAAGTCATCTAAGAAGGTAACTTAATCTCTATGATTGGATACCTCTTGAATAAGGTTTATTGGGTGGGAACAATTCATACTACATGATTTTTTATACTAGAATTATGAACATATCTTACAGGAGAAGTGCTTATGCTTAGCCATAAGGCATTGAAGCAAAGGATGAGTATTTATCCTAAATGAATCTAAGGTAATTATATCTCAAAAAGTATAGTCACTTGTACCTTTTGATGATTCACCTAAATAATAGTCATAATGAGCTCTTGACCATGAGAATTGAGTTATTCTCCTCAAACTTTAAGAATTAACGTGAGAGTGCAAAACCATTAATAGAGCTAACCAATTAAAACCAAGAATTAACGTGATAGTGCAAAACCATTAGTAGAGCTAACCAATTAAAACCAAGTCCTTGTTTTCATTGTGTGTGTTGTAATTGAAGTTTGGTCAAAGAAATTGAGTTCAAAGCATAATCCATTCCAGTACTCAAATGAATATTACTGACATTAAGTATAAATTCAAGTTAGAAAGGCATGTACACCAATTTACAAAGATATTTATATATGTATTTTAAAATTTTTCAAACCTTTGTGGGGGCTAGAGTTTTTTGTTAAAAAAAATTAATGTTACTTTATTTAAAATTTAAGTATTTGTAATAATATTGAGAATTACAAAACCTTTAATTATCTTAATAAACACTATGAAAATTATGATTTCTTAATTCAAAATTTTTTAGATATGAAGATTAAAACTAAGAAGAGTTATAAATCTTTTAAACATAAATTGGTTTTAAATTTTATTTGGGGTATTTTTACTTACTTTTTCTAAAGTTTGAAGAAAAAACATACAGATGCAAATTTTTATAAGATTATTTTATTCAATTTTAATCAAAAGTTAAAAATGCCCTTCTACAATTAGTCAACAATGATTTTGAAAATTTGTATCTATGTATTATTTCATCAAACGTCAGAAAAGGTAAATGAAAATATTTCTTTTTATTTAATACATAAGATTAAACATTACTATATAAAGGATGTTATTTCTTTGTGCTAAATACACTTGACACTCTATTTTACTATTTAAATTGTATATACTATTTTTTCTCAATTTTCAATTGTCAAATATTAATATTTTTCTTTTTGGTGATTGTACTCATTTAAAAAGAGTGGTTATAAGTAAGGATTTTATCCTGGAGTTAAAAAGATTTATAAATACTCGTATAAGGAAAGAATTTTTTGAATATAAGATGACACAACACTTAAGTCCCTTTTTAAAACCAATTTTCTAATCATTTAGTTAATGGCCTCACAAATGATTTTTGGTTCACGTTGATATTGCCACCATGTCTCCTCTTATTGGTTTGCCTATTAACTAATTTTCAAATTTGCAAATTACTAGCAAGAAGTCAGGGCTATTTTTTTCTTTTGTACCAACATAAGAATTTAGAAATCATTTGTGAGGCTATTAAAGCACTAACAAATATTTTTGCCAAAATTAGAAGAGAAATATACAACGGTTTTTCCATGCTTGTTTGATAAAATATTTTTTTTTTATTTTTGATATGGTTATTGTATATTTTCAAAATATCTTTGTTGAATTGCAAATAAAATAATTCTAAAAAGAAACTTTTTTTAAAATAATAAATTATTTAGATCATTTAAGTAAATAACTATATATAATTTTTCTTATCAAATTAATCAAGAAAACATAATTTGAACAAAATTATTCTCCAATAACTAAAATTTAACAAGTTTTAATAATGGTATTCAAAATGGAGCACTATAGTGGTGCTCGAAATAAAGCACTCTAATGGTGCTTCAAAACTAGAGCAAAAATATCATTGGGAGTATTTCAATTCAAAGATATTTTATTGATAAGTTTGATAAAGACAAATAATGTGATCATTTATGTAAGTAGACTAAATGGTCATTTTAAAAAATTTTCAACTATTTACATGTATATGAATGAGTAAATTTCCCTTAAACAATTATTTCTATGAGTTGTTATTATTATTATTTTTTGTTTACTTTTGAAATTTTCTATCACCCTAATTAATGATCCAATGAGAATTTTCATACTATTACAATGCATTCAAAATAAATATAATTTCAAATTGCTCGACAAAAGTAATCAACACTTCCAATTAAAATTATCACATCAAAATTCAGCAATATTCATCTACAAATAAATCAATCAATAAATAAAAAATAAAATAGAACACAATCAACTTTTACAAGGAAACCTTTGATCTCCATGATTTTATTAGAAAAAAAAAAATTATAAGTTCACTGTAGAATTAAGTCACTTACATCAACCAGCATGCCTATAAGTACTTCTCATCTAATTTTATGTCTAAATCCTTTCGGTCCTCACAATTTTTTTTTTTATTTAATAAAATTAATCTCATCACAAGATAAAAATTAAAATATTACAAATTGGTGGAAATAATAAACCTGAATCTAACAACTTCAAGCTCACAAATTTCACATCCATGAATTTAATGAAGCTAAAATAAGTTAAGCAAAAATCAAAGTTAGGTTAAATAAAAATTATGAAATAAAATACGTAACTTAAACCTTTTAAATTTTTTAATTTTTGTTTGCTTACACTAAAGTAGTAAGATCAATATGCAAAAATTTATGTTATTGAAAAATTGTTGAAGGTAAAAATTCTTGTGTCACTTTTTACTATCTTTTTTCTCATGTCCCTTTTTTTTCTCAAAACCATGACAAAATTTTCTTTTTTACAAGCTATAGAATGTTTGATCAAAAGGCAACCATTGGATAAAAAATGGACACTCTAGATTGATTTAAAAATATGGCAAGAATTCAAATTCTTAAGATGATGACATGTGGTAGCTTATGATTAAATTATGTGAAATCATGCTAAATCAATAATCAACAATATATTAAATCGCAAGTTGACATGTGGTAGATTTAGGGCCATTGGATTCAGTCAAAAAACAAAAATCAACTGTAAACAAGTCTTTATAATCAAAGTCAATACTTGTACATGTGGCAGCTTGTGGAGTGTTGGATTTTTTCAAGTTAACAAATTTAACGATCAAATTACATTGTGGGTCAACATCGGGTATGGGCAACCCAAATAGAAAAAGTGTGAATCCTTATCGAGTATGTTAAACCAACATAAATCAATAGTTGTGATCCCAAGTTTCACACCTATACTCATCTTTATGCAACCATTGACATGGCATCTTCTGGTTGGTTGATATTGAACTTAGTACACTTGCAATCTTGAGAGCTTAGTTTTCTTGTCCAATCAAAAAAAAATAGTGCACATAATAATCCTATTGCGCATCAAATTTAATCTAAAGGTAAAAATTTAAATTTTTAGTTTATTTTTTTAAAATATATTTTTGAATCAATTTACCTTCATTTATGTGCTTTGACCAAATTACCCTTATCCATAATATGACCATTTTGCCCTTATAAATGAATTTTGATACAAGATTTGGGCAAACCCACTTACATGATGGTTGCAAACTTGTGCCAAAATTGATGTTATTTTTAATAGAAACTTACAACTTTTTCTCCATTATTAAATGTAAAGTTTGAAATTCCTCATAGACGACTCCAAAATGTACTTTACAATATTTGGTGCCGACAAGCATGAGTATAAATATTTTAAACATATTTTAAAGATTAATTATACCATGAGAATACATTATATATAGAAATGGTAATGTTAGAGACGATATATCATTTAGGAAATACTAAGAAATACAAGATTTTATTTTGGTAAATTGTTTGATAAGTATTATTCATATAAAAAGAAAAAAAGATTATGTCATTTTCAAATAATTTTAAACACCAAAACAACAATTAAACTTATGATATGTTTAGTAGACATTTTTATTTGACATGTAACATTTAGAAACTTTCCATAATATTTAGAAGTATGATTGGGATTAAGCTAATTATTAATTCATACTCATTGTGAGATTAAATTATTGACTATTTATGGGTATAAATGCATGAATTTGAGAGATAAATATTACCGACATATTTGAAAATTTATTTATCAAAATAACTACTTTCATATTTTATTAACCAACTATAATAATATTGGACAAAAATGCCCCCATAACTATCTCATTTATTTCTTTTTTATTTTTCATTTTTCTTTGAGGTCTCTCCATTTCTTCTATTAAATTTATCAAATATTTTCTACCAAACTCAAATTTTAAAGTTAACATTGTATTTAAGTCAGGTGAGTGCTTGTGATTATTTTAGTATATTTTTGGCACAAAATATGATATTATTATGATTTTGTTTTGTTTTAATTTGTTTTTGTTGTGTTTGGGACAATGTTATTTGGAATTTTTGTGTGAAAATTACTGAAAAACATACTTGATCAAAAATTTGTAAGAAGAAGCAAATCAGAGAAATTAGAAAAGGGGCCGAAATACTTCAATTTCAATCACCACACAAATGTTGACCGAAATTGGAATGGGCAATTTTGGTCATCACTTGTGTGGTGACCAAAATTAGGTTAATGTGCCTGCATTAGAACTTATTTGTAATGTTTTCAAAGTAAATTTTGTAAATTAAAAAATGATTAAAGACCCATTTTTCATATTTGAATTTTTTTTGGAGTTTTTGTAACTTAAAAAAATTAGTTTTTATTAATTTTTTTTAACTTTCCTTGTTTCTTTGATTATGAATATGTTTATATTTGTAAATTAATACTAATATTATACGGTATTTTATGACAGCTATGACTAATGTTGTTACTATCCTTGTTCGTTATGGTGAATATTGAAAAATTTAACCAAATGGAAAGGAGAAATAAAACGATAAAAGTAAAGGTCCAACTAATGCATGTACCTAAAAATATCAAATATGAAGATTTTTTAAGCTTGGTTTACAATAATTTACATATAAATTAAGTAGAATTTAAAATTACAATAAGAGTGGTATTTAAATGTGTTCAAACTCAAGTTTTGAACCTTTACTTTTAGTGAATATTGCAAATGATATTGAATTTGAGGTTTTTTTGAATACAAGAAATGATTATCTTGTTGGCATGAAGGGTTATATTCCAATGTTGGTCAACATTGACTACATAGTTACCGAAAATCCTACTCATGAACCTTGCGTGAAAATACATCCTATAAGTCAACACTAAACAAATACTCAACATTACTCTCCACTTCAGCAGAATGAAAATTATGATGACAAATATTAGCCATTTGACGGTAACCATCCATTCAAAAATTGATTAATGAAGAACTAGTTATTTAAGAACCAATACTACATAAGACAATTAATAGAGGAGTTAGTGTTTATGCTGATCCTAATTTAAGAAACATGCAAATGTTTCAGACATTCCATCAAGCTCAACCCATACAAACATATTGCTTCCAATTCCACCTTCATTTAATATAATAATAGTTGATGTAGTGTTAATTTTTTTATTCAGTGATATTTGTGTTAGACATATACTCAGCAACAAGCAGTAGTTACGCCATGATTTGAGTATAATGGCATTAAAGAAACATTTTTACTTCACGATTTGAGCATGATGGCAATTAAAATGGGTACGGATGCATATTTTCATATTACTCATTTTGGTATATTTTATAGTTGTTGAATTAATATAATAGAAGATGGACATCACCAAGTAAGTAGTTGATTAATTGAAAAAGTGGTAAATGATAAGTTTGTTAACCCTAATAAGATTTACACTCTAAGGAATATTCAAGAAGACATATAAAAAGAATGTGGAGTTCGTGTGTCATATTGTAAGGCGTGACTTGCCAAATTATTAGTAAACTATCACGTATTAAAAAAATGAAAATTCAAATATAATCTTATTGAGTTGTTTTAACTTTTACATTCCTTTTGCATAGTTAACCAAAATATATTTTATTGCTTCTAACTAGGTACAATTACACATATTGAAATAGATGATAATAATAATTTAATGTATTTTTTATGGCCATTGGTGCATTTATTTATGTTTCAATTTATTTATCTAGCCAATTATTACTATTGATGGCATTTTCTTTAAGGGGACATATAGGAAAATTATATTCATAATAGTTGCTTGTGATAAAAATGATCAAATTTATCCATTAACCTTTAAGATTGGAGATTTTGAGAATGATGCCTCATAGAAATGGTTTTTTCTCATATTTAGAAAAGTACTTGGAGCAATATCTAATTTGGCATTTGTTTCATACTAGTAATAGTATAGAGAAAGGGTTATGCATAGTATTCCTGAAGTCTTGTATAGTTTTTATACATTCCACATCCAAGAGAATGTGAAGGCAAAATTTAAGTTAAATTCACGAAAAACTAAAGTGTTTATGCATGCTACTTTCTCACAATGAATAAGTAACAAGTAGGCAAGTTTAATGAATAGATGGCAAAATTGTAAGTCATGCATGTGCCAATTATTTGGAAATAAAAATTGAATTTTACAAGTGGGCTCGATCTTATTTTCCTATTTAAATATATGATATGTTGACCACAAATATTGTAAAAAACGTTAATTTATTACTAAGAGATGCACGAACCTTTCCTATTATTGCTTTAGCTGACTATATTTGTTTTGTTTTATAGCAATGGTTTTATAATAAAAGAGAGGTAGTTACAAAATCAACTGTTGCTTATTTGATGTGGCATAGAAAAAGATTAACGAGCTCGACAAGTTGTAGTGTACAATGGCAGTCTATGCAATATCTCAAGGATAATCATTCGATTTTGAACTTGTAACAAAAGATACATAGTTGTCAAGTATTTGATCTATAATAACTACCATGTGTACATACTCTTGCAACAACGAGATATACCTGAGAGATAATTATAACTATCTTTGTTCATATTATTACACAAACCTTGCATTTGTTACGACGTACAAAGATCCGATTTACCATATTAGTGATAAAGTGCGAATGGTGGTTTTCAACCAAGTACAAACCATTACAATAAAGCCACTAATAAGACATGTTCATAAAGGTTGACCTAAAAAATAATGATTGCCGTTGACAAGAGAAGATGTTGTTTGAAAGACATGTTCACATTGCAAACATCTTGGCCATAATCCGAAGACATGTCATAGTGTTATTGCTCAAACTGATTATATGTGATATAACTAATGCATGTACTTGTCAATCCTATATATATATATATATATATATATATATATATATAAACATTTGTGATGCATATTTTTGAATGTATGGTAGATGTATTATTATTATTTGAATTTTTAAGCATTGACAAGTTACTTTTGAATGCATCAAAGGGAATTTTCAGTAATTTAATAAGATGCTAAAATTACAAGTTATAAACCTTGTATTCCTTCAATCATTAATCTTAAAACATTAATGTTTGGCTCAAATAAAAAGAAATTTATTATCCATTTTGAGCATTATATAATGAATTAAGTATGTAAATATAATGATGCATGAATTTAAGCAATTTTAATACATGTATTTAAGCATATAGAGTTCAAATAACATAATTCATGTTTAGTGTATGTGCAAATAAAAATAGTAGAACTAAAAATAACAAATTCATCATAACTTAAAATTTTCACTACCTTAGATATCCAATCCATAAGTCAATTACCATTTTTTCCTTAAAAATTGACTATGCTCATATGCAAAATTAAATGGCCTATTAAGTCCTAATTACTCAATTTATTTACATGCGAACACCCCACAATTACCACTATCTCACAATTGACGAAATATCCCATTGATGATTCGATCATATGATAAACGTTGAGTTCTATATGGTAAATCTGGCATCGAATTGTACAATCAGGCTTTTTGCATAACATAAGGCAACAAACGTACACAGAGGAATCTTTGCATGATGGATACACACTTTCATTTATCTTGTGAAATATCTCATTAAATTCTTGTAACACAAGTTATAATAGTAGAACATATTATTAAAATATTAGAAAGTAGCATAATAAAATATAATTGATAAAATTAATTACCACATGTGAGAAGATAGCGTTTTAAGAACATCTTGATTATCATTGTCAGACGATGATTTATGTAAATTTTATGATTATACTAATTGTACTAACTGATCCATTTTAGAATTCATTTCACTTTGGAATTTGTTGAATTTAGCCTGGTGCATTTTGAATGCTAAATTCACTTCATTTTGGAATTTGTCGAACTTAGTCCAATACTCTTACAATGTTAATTTAAGGTCTGTTATCCCAAGAACCATATTAAAGTTAACACACAAATTATGTGTCGGATCTTGTGGAGTGATTACATTGATCGTGGACACCGAATGATTATGGAGATGTATGGTAGCTTAAAATGTCAAATAATATGTGTGCACCAAATGATCATTTGAGGATTTTTTTTTTTTTTTTTGCCAACATATAATCTCTATCGTCTGTGTTTGGCAAGTGTGGTGTAAAGCATGGTGGTTGTGAGATCTACAAAACAATAATAGAATCACAATTAATAATATTTATAATAATAATAATAATAATATTAATACTAATAATATTAAAATGTGTGGTTATTTCAATAAATATAGATAGAATCACCATGTTACCACTAGGTTTAGTATTCAAATTGTTCACCAATAAATTTTTCTCATATTTTCCTAACATGGGTTGGGAAAAATACTATCAAGTGCTTGAAATACACTTAACGCATTTACACAATATTGATCTCTAAAGTCCTCTTCATTTTTTCCTACATAGAAAATATTAATATGATTACATTATAGTTAATGATTAAATTACAAAAAAAATAAACAATATTTACTAAATATCAGTTACCCACGTACATTTTCAATTTTTTATAACTTTTTTTATGAAGTTTGATGCTTTAATGTGAGCCTTGGTAGAAGTTAAAAGAAGTATTTATGGCAATGTATTTCCTCGACATTGAGCACGCAACATGTCCACATATTTAATGGCCTCATACATTTGACACTATTTAATATACAACATGGTAAGTAATATAACTAATTACTTAATAACTACAATATAACAATCATAAAAATGAATGAAAGTAGTGCTTAAGTGATTTATACCTAGAATGCAAGTCATATTTAAAATGGTACTTCTTTTCTTTTTCCTTACAAGTGACAATTCTTTCCTTATATTTTTTCGCCTTTCCTATCATTATGCAACTTAGATTGTTGTATAAATATTAGTACACTACAAATTCCTATAGAAATATGTTAAATTGGTCAAGGTCATCCACTATGAACAATGTCTAACTGTTAGCAATATAATGGAACCCCCAATTGTACAAAAATCGCTCAAGCAAATACTATAATAATACTTTAATTGCATCAATATCATTTATCTTATTGAAATCAAAGGCATCGTATAATTTATCTAGATCACCAACATGAAAAACCTTATCTCCAAAATATTAGTCCCTCAATCAATAGCTACCATGTATCTCATCTAGATAATGTCCAATGCTCATGCCTATTAGCAATTCGAACTTCCATATAGAAAATCTAATAGTGGTACCTCCCACAAAGTAGTATAAAGCATTATCATCGATATCAATGATAACAACCTCTCGCAGCAACATTCAATGCACGAGGTTGCCCAAAAAATGAATATGTCCTGTGTTAATTAAATGACCAAAGTAAGTATGTCTAAAAATTATTTTCTATTATGAGGCCAATTTTTTTTATTTTTTCTATCACCTACATTATGATAAAGAAGTCGGATAGCTATCAAATTGGTCATTTTTGAGAATCTTCAGTATTTTTGATGCTTTTATCATTTTTTTTTCTATTTGAATGTATAATATAATGTCATTAATGGTATCAAACTTTCAAATTATAACAAATAAGCATAAAAATTTATCAAAAACAATCACAACATTAAAATAAACATACTAACAAACTAAAATGCATAACATAAACAAATAACTATTTGTTCATTTATAAAATCAACCTAATTAACTCCTAACATTTTAAAATTAACAAAAATTAATCAAAATTATCAAATAATAACAAAATATATTCAAATTAGTATAGAAATGAACAACACTTGGCCATCATATTGTATGTAAAAAGTACCACAACAATAAACTAATATATAAAAAATTTAAAGTTCAAATATTATTTTAAATTAACCTCATAAATTTTAGAAAATTATAAAATTAGCAAATATTTTTAAAATTTGAATGAAAGTGGGGACCAATTTCGTTCATGATTGAAATTAGACATGACCGAAATAAACCTCAATTTTTAGAAAATTATAAAATGTACAAATTTTTTTAAAATATGACAATTAGATCCACACTTATTTTTACAAATTATAAAATTTTTTAAAATATTACAAAGAGTCCCTCACAAGACAAATTTCAGTAACCACAAATTATGACCGCAATTGGAAGCTCCAACATGATAAATTTTAAGATAACCCTCAATTTTTTGGAATTATAAAATTAAAAATATTTTTAAAATATCATAATTAGGTCCCTAATTATTTTTACAAATTATAAAATTTCTCAAAATGTTACAAACACACCCCACGAGACAAATTTCCGTCACTAAGGTGAAATTTCCGTCATGGAGGCATGGATTTTGGTTACGGAGCAATGGGAATTTCGGTCATGGAGGTATTGACAATCGGCCAAATTTTCCAAAATAAAGCACTGGGGGAAAATATCATGGAGCATTCAGAAATGGGGCATGGATGGGAAATTTTCCAAAATAAAGCGTTGAGAATTTCGGTCATGGGGCTTTGGGAATTTTGGACATGGAGCATTGGAATTTCGGTCATGGAGTTTGAAATTTCGGTCATGGGTTTTTTCAATTTCGGTCATGAACCATTCAATTTTGACCATCTTTCAACCAAATTTTCGGCCTCCCACATATTTTTTTGACATATTTTCTGATCTCCTATTTTATTCCACAAATTTTTTGACCTTTTAAAATTATCAATGTAATATTTGTCAAACAAATCAAAACCTAATATAATTAAAAAAAAAAAAACCTACATATACAATACTTAATCAAACACAAAATTATAATCGCATTAAGTTATTTGAGTATAAAAAATCATACATGCAACAATTTATTAAAGTAAAATAATACTTCTTCACCCAGCACCATATTTAAATTCAAAAGTACACCAAAAATTAATCAAATAACAATACAATAACTCAAAACTAATGTTACCTAAGATGATGTGCAATAATAACTTTAAAGTTTTAGATCTGTAACTTTTATCTTGATAGAAATTGATCAAAAATTATTTTTAAAAAAAGAACAAGAAAGATAAGAGAGATGAGAAAGAGGTGAAAGAAAGAAGATATGTTTGTTTTGTTCATGGGGACATTTTTGTCTAATATTGTTATATTTTTTTATTAATTTAATTAATAAAATGCGATTATAATTATTTTAATAAATTAACTTTTAAATATGACTATTTTAAAAAAAATTTCTTTTTTATTAGTACCAAATCTTATTATCATTTTTATTTGGTGAGATGATAACAAATTTGATATAAACATTCACTGAAAGCAATTATTAGTAACAATAAAATTAATAAGTTGGCCAAACCAGCAAATAAATAATTGAACTTCTTAGCCGCCTTTGGCAATGTTAATTAGTACTAAAGAAATACTAAACTAAAAATATAATGTTATGTGTATGGTTATTTATGTAAGTAATTATTAAATTTAATTAATGCTAGAAGTAATTTTTAAAATAGAACTTTTATTCTAATTAAAATAGTATTTAAATAATTTTTGAATAATTGTATGTGCAAACTTTTTAAGTTTAAAACAAATTCATATATACACTTCAAGGTGTTTTCGACTAGATTGATAAAAATATAAGATCAACTTGCTAACATGAAACTTTGTCCATGTGTTCTGTTGTAGTTGGCTAATATTTTCTCGCTCTTTTTGTCAACTTGTCCTGTTTAAATTTTTTTTTTTTTTGTCTCTCTTGCAATAGCGTAAGGCTAAAGGGGCGTCCACTTCAACAATCAAGTCAATTGCTAATATAATTATTGGGCTTCAACCCTTGGTCATTCTTTCATAGCCTTTAGACTCTTTGTACTTTAATTCTTTTGGTGTAGAGCTGTACAACAGTTTTAAATAGAATCCGAACCATCATAAATAAATCAAAAAAATTAATTCTGAATTAGAACCAATTTTTTTAATATATTCTGATTTTAAAAATCATGGATTCAAAATCAAATTAAAGAATCAATTAAATTTTTAAAATTATTTATTTTATTTTTAAAAAATAAAATAAGTATAAATTCATATTCAATAAATTATTTAATTAATAAAATAATAACATTTAAAATTATTTATTAAAATTACAAAAAATTAATTTTATTAATTTTAAATAAACGCTTCAAACTCAAAAATAATATATGATATTAAAATTTAATATTAAAATTATGCAAATATAACTCTTACATAAAATATATTCATATTTGATTCAGTAAATAATTTATT
>CP135543.1:2990735-3026390 GCA_032402905.1 Khaya senegalensis
TTTTAAATTTAAAAATAATACATAATGTTAAAATTTATTGTTAAATTTGTGTACATAATATTAAAATTTATTGTTAAATTTGTGCAAATGTAACTCTTATATAAAATATATTCATATTTAATTTAGTAAATAATTTATTTCTCTATACTGTGAACATTTTTTATTCGTTGAATTACATAGAAAAATTTAGCTAATATATTATAATATTTTATTTAACTTAATTTATCATATTATTTATATAGTAATTTAAAAAAATCGTGATGTATATATATATATATATATTTTAAAATTATCAAATAAATTAATAATTATAATAAATAAATATGTACATGGTATAATATTATTAAATACATAATTTTGCTATCTTGAAACAATTTTAAATTTTTTTTATAATATATTATATTAACTCAAGTAATAATGTATTTTTTTAATAATTTGTCGTATACAATTCTTTTTGATAAATTATTTTTATTCTTTTTCATTCACTCAATTTTTTATTTATGCATTTTATTACTTTTATAATTTAATACTATTAAATTTTTTAATAATTTTTTTTAGAGTTAAAAATTATAAAATTTATTTAATTAAAATAAAGTACCTTGTTTTGTAATCAAAATCGAATATAATTAAAAAATAAGGTACTTTCTTAAATAAGGTAAGTTTCGGTTCTATACGCAAATGAAATCAAATTTAATTGTACACATTCCTACTTCATTGTCCTTTTAGTCAATTGTGAACATAGGTTGAGACTTTGAATGTATTTTATGAGCTTGAGCTCTTTTTCTAAAATTAAGCTTTCAATAAAAAAATTTGGGTATAATAGACTTAGCTGAAAATATTTTCATATTGTTAAAATCAATTTTATTTATTAAACTAAATAAAAATATTTTAGAAAATTTGGAGTGGTGAAATTTACTAAATGCCTAAGACTATGTATCACCAAAATTTTGGATAATTTTTTCACCACACAATTTCAATTGTGAGATTATTTGAAATAGGATAGAGTTTTGTTTAATAATAGTTTTATAATCTTATAATTTCATATTCATTTTTTCTGTCTTACTTTTAGAAAGAATATATTTGTTTAGTGGTTAGATTTTTTCTTCATATTTTTTCACAACTCTGAATGAATGTTGGACTGTTAAGTATTAAGTTTTTAAACTCTTATTTAAACGATGGAAAGAAGAATCATAGCTTTTGATTTATCCTACAACACATTTTTAATTTTCTTTTTGATTTGACTTTTAGGCCTATAACTTTGAAGTGCATCTTTGCATCAAGAACACAAACACGAAAAAGATAATTATATCATAATATATCAACAATGGGAATTTACAAATTCGTAAAATTTGACATTTTTAGCAAGCCTTATGTATTTTAAAATAAAGAAAAAACTGGTGACATAATAAAATAAGTCATATAAATAAATATGATAAAAAAAAATTAGATATTCTATACATATGTTTGGAACTTCATGTTTATATATATGATACTTTAAAGATCTAGAACTTCAAATCTTGATCTAATAAGATTGATTTTTTGAACTTCAGGTTTTAATTATCTCTTTTATTTTTGTAAACTTCAGGTTGTAATAAAAATATTAGCAATATCTATATATCAATAATAATATAACTTGAAAGAATGATAAAAAATTCCAAGTAATTAATCAAGAAATATTTATCAACATCATTGTTAATAAAATATAATGAAAAAAATAAAAGCATATATAGTATATTATCCTTATTTTTTGACATGGAAGATCAATTTTTTAGTAACCACTGGGCATATTCGTAAGAATAGTTATATAAAAAAACACAAAAAAAAAAGTAATATAACAATATAATAACAATATATAATGTTAAACTAATTGACAAAAAATATAGGGAAATTAAATAATTCGAAATTGTGCTGACAATGTATTGTGAATATATTAAAGTAAAGTACAAATGAAGTGTAATAAGAGGATACAAGTGATGTTTCACTAGTTGCTCAAAGAGTAAATAAAAAAGAATAGAAGTACAAGAGATAATTGACCATTCCTTATGACATTTGTCAGTAATTAACAAGGAGAAGTAAATTTAGCCAAGTGCGGGATCCGTCGGTTGCAATTTTTCAGCATTTACAACCCCTATGTAAGAAAATGGGAACTGCTATCATACATATATGTACAGTATGTCCAAATTTTTTTTTAATTTTACAATGTATAATAATTTTTATAAAATTTATAATAAAAAATTAAAATATATAAAATAAATAATAAATTATATTTAAAATATAAATAAAAAATTTAAAATATTAACGTAAAAATTATAATAAATAAATATAATAATACATATATTTATCATAGACAACACCAAAAAAAAAATGACTTTTTTAAGTGATTTATAGTCGAACACTTGTTGATATTATTCAGGATAAAATATCAACTACACGCAGAATTCACCCACTTAAAAAACTACATCCAGCGTGCGTGCGAAGGTTAGGTTTAAACAGTAAACTCAGCCCGCCTTTCCTGTGCATCAAATAAGACGTTACCACTTTTTCTCCGTGCGCAATCCATGGCAATGAGAGGAGGATGATAGTGATGGCAATGCATGGACTATCTACAGACTACGGCCCACGGATGCTTCTCCAATCAAGGGGATCGATGCGACTTTGACAACAAAGCTTAGGCTCAAATCCATGATGAAGACAGACATGATTAGAATTTTAAATCATACTCCATGTAAGACTTTATTTTTCGTGTCATCGTCAACTACTTCTGTTTAAGAGTGAGGGGAACAGCCTCAGTCTCCCCTCTCACGTGTTATTAAACGTTTTGTTAGGATAATCAAAATCCCATTTATAACGTTTTTCTCTCGTTCTAGATAAATTTAGTACACCTTCCCTTTCACTTTTCTTCAGATATGGACGATGAAAAACTCAACTGCATTTGGAAAAAAAAAAAAAAAAAAAAAAAGAAGAACGAAAATTGATTTGTCTTATTTTATAGGTAATGATGTAAATAAATTTATTAAATAAAGATGTTCTTAAAAGAAAATTAATACAAATTATTTGAAAAATCTCATTAAATTAAAAAAAATACTTAATTATCTAAAATAATTAAATTTAACAAATTAAAAATTATGATTAAAAACAAACAAACAACTTACAATTATGTTATTAATCCATTTCGCTCCTACATCTTCCCACGGTGATTTGCTTATATATTGAATAAATTAAAAAAAAAATCAGATCAAATTTTTAAAAATATTTTAATATGAATAATATTAATAATGTTAAAATTATATAAAATTTATTAATTAAAAGGGGTATTAATTAATTGATTAATTAATAATTTATTAATTTATAGAGTGTATTAATAATTAATGAACATACATTTAATCAATAAAAAAATATTATATTTTATAAAGTTAATCAATTAAATCTGTATTAATTCACTAAAAATACATTAAATTAACCAAAAAAATAAATCTAATTTACTATCTACTTAATTAAATAATATTCATTGTAATTATCTTAATTTAATTAAATGTATTCAACAACTTAGATTAAACATAATCTTTATATAAATAAACATGCAATCCTCTTTATATTTCATTGTAAATCACTCAAGTATTTTACTATAATTACTCATTATAAAGGGTTAAAAAAAAATTAATCATGATAAATGGGATGCGCAAAGTATTATATAGTATAGTAAAGATCATCTCCCCTTACTCGAAAAGAATTATAGTAATGAAATTTTAATACAAAATAATAGTTATATTTTAATAAAACTTTATAGTCTATTATTTTTGTAATTTTAACAAAATTTTAATTTATAATATAAATACAACCACAATGTTATATAAGAATTTTTAAAAAATATTATTTTATTAACTCATTAAAATTATTAATTTAGCTTATTCATTAAGGTAGAGATGGTAAAAATATATATATATATATATTATAATAAAAAATTATTAATTTACAAGTATGAAGTTATAGATGTTTAATGCAGAGATCCAAACAACTCCCTAACTCAAGAGAGTATACCGCACTTCTAGCTGGCCGTTTTTGGTCAACAGAATTCGGCAGTTATTTATTTTATGAAAAATAAATAAATAACTTTTATTCCAAGGCGTAACCATACCCGTTGGTTTCAACCTTTTTTTTCGCTGGGTAATTCAGTCATTAAAATAAGTCAAGTCTGGATCCAATCACCTCCATAGCGATTTATTCTTGATTTTGTACTATTATTTTGAAGCATATGATAAATATAATAATAGAAGTACATAATAATTAATTGTTGACACCCACATTTTGACATAGTTTATTGTTTTGCAGACGCCGTAGTAGACCAAAAACAAGCACAATTTGTCATCTCCTATAAATACCCTTTTGAAATTTGTTTCATCCGATATTGTGTTTCTGGGGTTTCAAATCAGAGGGAAAAATGGGGAGTTTGGGAGCGGTTTTGAAGCACCCAGATGATTTTTACCCGTTGTTAAAGCTGAAAATGGCTGTGAGGCACGCAGAAAAGCAAATACCGCCGGAGCCACACTGGGGTTTCTGCTACTCCATGCTTCACAAAGTCTCTCGAAGCTTTGCTCTCGTTATTCAACAGCTCGGAACTGACCTTCGAAACGCTGTAAGTTTGGATATAGTGATTTATTTGCTTTTGTCTGAGATCAGTGGTGGTTTATTGAGAAGTCTGATAACTTTCTTGTGATAATTTTGAGACTCGGTTTTACTGGAAATGTCCATTTGATTTTTTCTGCGGTCATGCATGCGTTTGGTTGCTGTTATAGTGTGTTATAGATAATTTTGGGGATCTTTTTGGTGATTGTATATTATATTGTTTGTTTGGAGATTTGTTGTTTGAATATTGAGGTAATTTGATTGAATTATTTTTTGATATAAATATGGGTCCTCAGATTGGTTTTGAATTTATTTATGTGGGTCCAATGATGAAACTTTTGTATCCGAGTATTATTTTAGGAAGGTTGTGGTACAAATTGGATGGTACTACCTTCAAGGTTCAAAGCGGAAGTTGGGTATTAGAAGTTCAAATTCTTGGATGATCATTTTGTCTTGAACTTAAAGTGTACTTATGTTCAACAAGGGATTTTTTTTTTGAAATTTGTGATGTATTTCCTTGCGATGCTGAGGTCTCAAATAATGTGAGACTTAGGTTGTGTTTAGGGTTCTCTTCCACTGGGATTTGTTGGTTCTGTTGTTTCACTCTCAAAGTGCAAATTCATTTTATTGAAAAAGAGCATTTTCTTGCTATTGTAAGCAGAAAGTGGAGTTATTTTATGTTCATGTTTAACTTTTAAAAATATTACAAGGCCATGTGAGAAAGTAGAGAATGTTGCTGCAACAACTGTTCTCAAGATTCTTCAAGTTTGCTCTCTACTTCTTTGCATGAAACTAGTGTGAAAACTTATATGATTTCATCTTTTGTATAAAGAGGTCAAATACTAGTAAGCATAATGAAAACTGAAATTAGCTGCTCTGAGTTTCTGTTAAATATAATATCCAGAAAGCTTAAGTGCTTCTTTTCTGCTATTGTAATTTACTGACAGAGATGCTTATAGACTAATGCATTTCTTTTCTCTAATCATGTTTTCATTTTACGTTTGTTTCCTGCAACATCTTAAATTCTAATTTACGGTAATATAATTTGTTGTTTTGCAGGTTTGTGTGTTTTATTTGGTTCTTCGAGCCCTCGATACTGTTGGTATGCTCATGTTATAGTTAATCCTTTTGTTTTCTAAGTGACTTTCATTATTTGCTGTCTTGTATAATGAATCTGCTTTATTGAATGTTAAATCTCTAGTTTATACTACTAGCCTTGTGTTTGCGTTACCTGTAAAACTGACATGTCATTTTTTACAATTTCCCTTATTTTGATGCCAGGTTGCTCTTAGGTAGTTTATCTTCTACATCCTGCTGTACATTTTTGATGTGGGTTATAAGAGTGAATAGTTTTTAGTTGCACAGTTGGTTGTATTGGAAATCTTTTTTGTATATCTTTTTTTTTTTGGTGCTGTTATACATTTTGTCCGAAATACTGCTAACTGTTTTTCTTTTCTGATGGTTTTATTGCAGAGGATGATACCAGTATACCTGCAGATGTCAAAGTGCCTATTCTTAAAGCTTTTCATCGTCATGTGTATGACCGTGACTGGCATTTTGCATGTAAGTGTACTGATATCACAAATCGCTTGTTTGTACTTATTTCAGTCATTCATACCAGAGAATGCTAAATAAACAATTCATTCTTCTGCCAGAAAATTGATTTGATGAATGTGTTGTGACAGTAGAGGGCGTTAGGTAGGAAATCATACGGTTAGGGTTTATTTAATTTTATATCTTCATTAATTATGCTGAAGCCAGCTAATTTTTTAATTTGTCCAAGTCCATAGTTAAACTTGGGTTATATTATTTCTTAAGATTTTCTCTTCTTTTCTTTTTTCTCCCTTTCTACCTTGGGTATTTATAGAAGTCTGTTGAGTTTTCAGTAAGTTGCATTGGACAGTGCTCTTCGCTACTAACATTTTAAACGATCATTTGACATTGATGCTCAGGTTATTTATTAAGAAATTGTACTAGGGTTTCTGTATTATGTGGAGACAGGACTTCATATAACTTTTATTCTTGGGAGTGTCATAATTCGGTATTAGTTCTTAATATTTTGCTTAGAATCTTACCTTTCTCTGATTATTTTAATTCTTTATCCTATTAAGGTGGTACAAAGGATTACAAAGTGCTCATGGACCAGTTCCATCTTGTTTCAACTGCTTTTCTGGAGCTTGGGAAAGGGTTAGTTTCTTATCCTTTATTTTATCCTCAATAGAATTTATTGGAAAGATATTATGTGCATATGAGATACTTATAACTCTTGGGGATTCTATTCCTGCTTGTCTTACTGCCAGCTCATCGGAAACAGTATCTTTGCTCCTTTTACCCTCTTTATCCTTGTTGTTAATGATTAGTTTGGAGCAGTTTATGCATGGGTGTATTGCTTCCTTCTGAAACATGTTAGATTCTATGAAAGCTTCTGGCAATTATATTTCAAGTTTACTTTGTAGCAGTCCCTGCAACTAAATATAGACAATCTTAGGATGAGCTTGTTATCAATCAAGTAAGCTAGCATATGAATGAATATGAGTGAGTTTTATGATGGGCTTTAGATGCTAGATAGTCTTGTAAATGTTCTGGGAGTTGTATAAATACCTAGGCATTTGATCAAGGTGATAGGGGGTGAATCAGCCTCAGTCTTTGGTTCATGGTCGCCAACCGTAAAAATGAGTTCCTTTGTGTCATATGCTCATTAAATCAAATTAGGTTCAAAATTTTGGGTTCAAGTCTGAAAAGATTAGATAAATTAGAAAATGGATGGAGACTATAAAGGTTTAGTGTTGAATTATATCTTGTAAAATATAAATTTCCTTTTGGTGATTAACTACTTTTACCAACTTGCTGCATCTTCTTGCCTGTCTCAGGCATGTAATTTGCAGTTTTCTTTTCTCTTTACTGCCTTTAAAGTCACATTTTGTTCATTGTGCAGTTATCAGCAGGCAATTGAGGATATAACCAAAAGAATGGGTGCAGGAATGGCAAAATTTATTTGCAAAGAGGTATGTGAATCCTGATTATGTAGTAGTAAAGGTTGATCAATTTTTTATCCTTCCATATCATCTCTTTGTGGCTTTCTAATTTTCATGTGTTGGTGTCAAACTTCACCTCGCCTTCCCTGAAATCAGAAAACACTTAATTCACCCCAAAAAAATAGAAAAAAAAGTTTATTCAGAATAATTATAATGGTAATGCTTGATCAAATATAATGCAGAAGCATGTTGTCAATATGTGATGGAATTATCTGGTAATTAGATGATCAGTTCTCCAAATAAACTTTAATGAACTTTCTCAGCAGGCTATCAAGCACATTATTGAGGTGTATACCCTGATTAGCCCATGCTTATATTATTTGTTTTAATGTCATATATGAGTACAGATTATTATTCATAGAGTTTCTCATGTGTGTGTCTGCATGCACTCAATGAAGTAGCATTTATGATAATTGCATTATAGAGAATCAAAGCTTTAGTTTACGAAGTGGTGAAAGCTAATTGACCTCTTGCAAGTTGTTTTGCCATACATTTGAACTTCTGTGTTCCATAGGTCATTGCACAAAGTTCAGAGAGACTAAAGTATATTACATAAGCCCATAAATTTTCTCATCTTGCAGGTAGAAACAGTCGATGACTATGATGAATATTGCCACTATGTAGCAGGACTGGTTGGATTAGGTCTGTCCAAACTTTTCCATGCCTCTGGGAAGGAAGATCTGGCTCCAGATAGTCTCTCCAATTCAATGGGTTTATTTCTTCAGGTATTTCCTTGATATATGCTGCGACCAATAAGGTTTGTGCTCAGCCTCAATATGTTATTTCAAATTTGATCCTAATGCCTCACCATTTGGATCAACATATCACAGAAAGTAAACATCATTCGAGATTATCTGGAAGATATTAATGAGATACCAAAGTCGCGCATGTTTTGGCCTCGTGAGATCTGGAGTAAATATGTTAACAAACTTGAGGTGCATCTCTTTTATATGTTTATCTCACGTTTAGTCACATCTTGTTTTCCTTTCACTGGTGCCTTTTAATGATATAAACCAAATTTCCTTCAGCTTGCACTTGAGGGTTATGGCTATGAACATATGTTAAGAGCACATATTCCATTAATTGTTTGGATATCCTTTTCTAAGTGGTTTTTAAAACTTTGCACCTGCAGGACTTAAAATACGAGGAAAACTCAGTCCAAGCACTGCAGTGCTTGAATGATATGGTCACCAATGCTTTAAATCATGCAGAAGATTGTTTGAAGTACATGTCTGCTTTGCGGGATCCTGCTATTTTCCGATTCTGTGCGATCCCTCAGGTGTGATGCTTCGAGTACCTTGTGATTTGAGAATTCATCTTGAAAGAGTGGTATTAGTCCTTCAATGTGATTTTGTACTGATTACTTAACAAATGGTTGCATTTGCTGGGGTTGTCCCGTGAGTCCATCTAGTGTCCTAATTTTTTTTAGTCTAATCAAAGGTAATAATCTTTACTTATTTGGACCGAGCTCTGGTTCCCTTTTGGTCTTCATACTTTGGATGTAGGATGTTTTCCTTGAATTAGATTTTCTTTTCCATTTGTACCTTGAAATATTCTGGTCACAGATTTTGATATTCAACGGCTGCTTCAGTTCAAAGCTGAAAAATCTTGTCTTTTTCTTCCCAAAGTCATAGATAATGTCTTCTTTTGATAGTGTCTTTGAAATATTTATTTCATCTAGAGCATTGTATGATATCTCTTGATTTTATGATATGCAAATTTCTATCTATTACATTTATTTTTGTCGTGACTATGAATGTTGGTAATTATAATGGCATGCAGATTATGGCAATTGGAACCCTAGCCTTATGCTTCAACAACATTGAAGTCTTCAGAGGTGTAGTGAAAATGAGGCGTGGTAAGATCTTAATTACAAATAAAAATTTTTTCTTTTGATATGAAATTGGGTAATTCAGACATGAAAGCGAAAAAATGAATTGGTGCATGCCTGGATGTGCATGGATGTTGGAAGACTTTAATTACTCTGCATCTCAGACCCTATTGAAAGACTCTTCATTACATAGTATTTCATATAGAAAGGGATGTGTTGAAAATCATGGACTAGTCAACAAAATGTTGACAAGAACTCAGTGTTATGATCTATTAGAATCTCATAGTTCCAAATAATGATCTACTGACTTAATTTCCAGTGTACATCCATATGCATCTCTACCTAGTTTTATTGGGTCATGTAATATCTTCTAAAATGAGTATTTTTCTTTCTCTTACACTTTTATTGTTGTTTTATTTCTAGGACTCACTGCAAAAGTCATTGACCAAACAAATAACATGGCCGATGTCTATGGTGCCTTTTATGATTTTTCCGGCATGCTGAAATCCAAGGTATGTTTCTAAACCATATGTATTAGCTTGCTAGGTGCAATGAGATTTATTTGGGTAGTTTGAGGTGTGTTAGTCTGTCTCCTTGGACATTGTGACATACATTATTCATTCTACTAGACATTAATATCTTTGTATTTAAGGTTTTTTTCTTTTTTAAGACTAAATGTTTGGATTGTGGTTGTGTTTGAACTTATTATTTCGAAGAATATTATTATGAGAGATGGAGGCCCTTGAAATTTAGTTTTGATAGTTAAACTGGATACATAAACATCATTATATATAGGTTGCGATTGTTGAGGTCCTTCTATCAGATGGCAGTTTTCTTTTTCTTTTCATTTAACAGCTGGTCCATTTTGCATTTTGGCTTTGCTGTTTGTTTTGACATTATGGTAGTGTCCCTTTTCAGTCCTATTGAAATTAGCAAATGACTATAACAAATAGCTATGATGGGTATTTTTCTCCCATCTTCCTCCTTCCTCCTTCCATAAGACCTTTTGGATGTGTTAGTGAATTAATCCTAGCTATGATGATTAATGTTTATGGAGCAAATTTTGTACTACTGTTATGTGGCAAAATTTCTTGTGTTTCCTGTGGGTATTTGTGTCACTCCCAACATTTTGTTGGCTATTGTAGATCAACAAGAATGATCCAAACGCAACAAAAACCTTGAGCAGGGTGGAAACAATACAGAAAACTTGCTTGAACTCTGGAGTCCTAAACAAAAGGTCTGTCAAAGTAAAGTTCTATGAACAGCAAGTTTTATCGATTTATGATTTTATTTGACAGATATTTTTGGGTTCCTTTCCAACAGGAAATCTTACATGGTCAAAAGTGAACCAAAATATAGTTCGACAACAGTGAGTTTTTGCTTTATATTTTCAGCCTGACTACACTATACCAAGATTATCTACTGATTATGCTATACTTTTTGTAGGTTGTCATATTTTTCATCATGTTGGCTATCATTTTGGCTTACCTCTCAGTCAGCCGACCAAATAATTAGTGTAAGTTCTAACACTGGAGTACTTTGAGATTTGTCTTTCATGAAAGACTCAACATTTCTTCTTACCATCAATCTCACTATACTTGTGTTGTATGTGCAGGATTACAGCTTTCTTGTAACTTATTCTTGGAGCCATCCAAGGCATCTAAACAAGAGCTTGCCTTATTTATGCTATTCTGATATTTGCAGACAGTGTTCTAATGGGCAACGCTGGATTGTTTGTATATCCAATAAAATTCCTGATGCATCTTGCCATTGAAGACACTCTTCTTCTTCTTCTTCTTCTTCCCTCTATTTTAACTTTTTGAAGAATTAAATGATATGGATTTTGAGGTAGAACATCAGTAGACTCCGAAGTTTCCTTATAAATCAGTGCATTGCAAAGCACAATAAGAACTGCTTCCTTGTTTTCTTATTTCTTAATATAGGCCTAATTATACTCAGCGGACACCCAAATGCTGCCTTAATGTTACACAATAAATTTGTCTACTGTCACGGCATCTGAAGGCCGGCATATGCTAATTTGACAGTTTTTTCTTTTTTTTTTTTTTCTCTTCACTCTGTCGGTGTAAATTGGATCATCTATTAGGATAGCGTTAAATTTCCCCCACAACCCCCACCCACCCAAAGCTTTTAGCAAGAAGTTTCAGTCGTTGTGTCAAAGATTTCAAAATTTGAAATTTGAAATTTGACAAGCCTTGCATAATAGCCAATCGCACTAAGAACCAATTAAACCTTCATTCTTGTCAAAATTTAAATTAGATTAAAAACTGAAGAAAGGTTTTCCGCAGAAGAAACGAAAATATTGCACCGTGCTTTCATCTAATTCTCAATGAGTAAGAATGCAAGTGTTTCAAAGGAGACGCATTTAAAGTCAAATCTGTACAACCAAGCCACGTTGATTAACACGATAACAGTCTAAGCATACACATACCGCAATGCGTATTATTAATTATTAATTATAATTCTAAAATAAATCCGGCGTACAACTGGAACACAAATCATTTTAACGTATGTTCCCTCCCAAAATAAATTTGAGCAACAGCAACGAGGAAAATGCCCAAAATTTCTGAACACAAGGCTATTCACTCGTCATTCATTAAGTCTCAACCAAAAATCATCATAAATTCTGATCACATCCTACAATATACATACATATATGAAAGGCATTCATATATCAATTGGAACTATCTAAAACGTCAAAGAAAAAGAAAAAAAAGTCAAAGGAAAGGTATACTTCTATATTGGAACAACACCTGCTTCATCTTTTGAGTACAATCAGAGCAAAACATGCACACATGCAAAATCCACTGCACAGAAGCCGGCAACTGGAAAATGTCAGAACACTTCAGCCATCTTGCTCGCAAGAATACGCTCCCTTCTTTCAACATATCCAAATGGGAACCATCCTGCTTTTCCTTTGCATTCCCCCTCAGCCCAGCCATTATTTGTCACCTATCAAGATGGCAGAAAATAGATAATTTTTTCTAATCAATGACGGAATTAATTTAAGAAGCTTAATAAAGGTAAACTGTGAACCTTTCGAACGACCACATAGTCACCAACTGACAAAGTTAGCTCAACATCAGATTCACCTTGATATGGATGCACAACCTGCAACACGAGGCCAAATAAGCAGCATTTAAGAAACAAACAAGTTAAATAGCTGTTATGGGATCATAACACTACTATACACAATATTCATGTCAGAAAAAGCTAGCATAATAACTAACCTCTCCCAAAAAGTAACCCATGCCATCTGTTGACCCATTGTGTGTTTGAGAAGCGTCTATGCCATTAACTTCTTCATATGCTGGAGGTGGAGGCATGGTGTTTTCCACCATTGGGGTAGGAGCTGCTTCAATCTGTTGTCTCTCTGATAGCATCTATCAATAATAACAGATAACATGAATCATAATCATAAACTGACACAGAAAACCACTGCAGTCACTTAAATGTAACCAGCTGTAATTACATGATCATCAAAAGGACAAGGTAGCAGATACCTCCCCTTCAAGCTGTTCAAGTATCTGAATGACTCTCTGGTGATAAGCACGTTCTGCTTCAACCTTTATTCAAAATTAAAATGACATGTCAGTTGCAGTACAACTTACTACAATACGCATTCAGAGTTATATTGGAAAGAACCTATAACAGATATAAAGGGAAATTTACACTACCATAGCAATAAGTCGCTGGAGAGTTAGCCGCTGCTGCTGAGATTCAACAGCAGCCATTGCTGCAGCAGCTTCCTTCCCCAATATTACCATGTTTGTCTTCAAATCTTGCAGCTTCACTTCTGCAGCTTCTAATTTCAGAGAAAGATCAAGATTGCCCGGGGTTTCTCTCACTTTAGCTTGGCGTTTGGAAACTTCAATAGCCTGACTAGGTTTAAGAGAGGACAAAATTACAAGCTTGAAAGAGGGATATCAACTCTTTCAGCACTGCACATAATTGATCAAGCAGTCTAATACGTAGAAATATTCTACATAAACTTTCAGTGACACTAAAAACAAGCATTTTAAATGGAGAAAATACTTATCTATAAGTCCAAGGTTCAGGAGAAATTCATACATTCCAATAACTAAATTGAACATCATATTACAAAATACCTGAGCTTCAGCTTCTTGTCTCATTCTATCATAACGTTGAGCAAGATGGCGGGCATCCTCAAGCGGAGCTCCCATTACCATTGCTCTCAGTGGCTCTGCCACCTAAAATTAAGACCACATGAAAAAAAAAAATTAGAAAGTATACCAAAACAAGTGTCCTGAGGCTCACTGACTCCAATTTTAAATGTTTATGATCTCAGCTAGGGAGTCACGGAAGTGGATTTTACACAAAGGGGTCATGCACAGCCAGTAATATTTACAAAGTTGTGTGACTCAGCAAAATTTGGGCCAGTTACTTTTATTAAACTATTAACTGCAGTCAATATTTGTAAAACTAAAATAGTGCACCGATCTGAACAGCCAAATAGAATATCAGTGCACTATTTCAGATACTCAAAGAAGTTTTCTCTTAGACAGTTTTCATAGATAAGGAAAGAAATTGACAAATTATTTCCTTACCTACGACAAGTGTCCAAGAGAAAACTTCTTTACTGTGCCAATCAGGGTCAATACTAAAAAATTCCAGTGCAATGCAAACAAAAAAGATAGCACAACATCATAAGATTATTCATGAACGGCAACAAAATTTCTCTTATAATATAAATTGAAATATGATTAAAAAGAATGAAGGGCGAAAATGTCAGAAGAAGATAAAGGCTAACTATGCAAATATCAGAAGCCTTGTGCTATACATTAATGGCTTGAGAGACATATCTTGCCCATGGAAACAACTTAAATTTAATGAATCTCATATTGGTCAAACCTGTGTGCCAAAAGCTTTCAACATATTCCCACGCTCCTTTTCCATTTGCGCACAAGCACGTCCATAACTTACTGCAGCTTTTGATAATGTATTACCATTTGTACATGTATTTTCAGAACCATATTTCCTGCTATCTTCTGACAATTTTATTCCTGTTGAAAATAAAGTATAGATATGGAAACTATGATGTTAATACATAAAACCAACATTAAAACACCAAGAAATCACAAAACAGTTTCACTGATCACCTATTTCAACTTGTTTGGACCCAGTAACAATATATCCTTCGACACCACGAACAATATCCCTTTGGAAATGCTGAAAAATAAGAGTGAACCTTTGTAATTCAAGGAAGAGAAGAAGAAAAAATGGAAGAGAAATAAAACACAGGAGGACTAGGCAACCTTCCCAGCACGTGTTGAGATGTAAAGCTTCTCAAGTTTCTGATGCTGATGTAGCTCTGCTTCATCAACTACAAGGTTGTCTGAACTGCCATATCCCCCGCCTCCAAATTGTTTGAGGACAGCCTAAAATAGACAGTCCATGTAGTCAAATCACTTATCTTTTGTGATTACGAAATGCAGCCAAACTAAGTCTGGTATTTCAACTAAAGACAGACTAGGCAGTTCATAGCAGAGAAAATCAAAAGCATAGAAACTAATTACAATGTAGCCTCAGTCAAACACAGAGAATATATATATATACAAATATTAGGGTGCAAAATATCATTACACGCACAACTAGCAAGCATAAAAACTCGCTTGGGGATGGGAAATGAAACAACTAAGCCAGAATCTGCAACTATGTTTGATATAGAATATACACCTGATCATGTTTTTACATTGTTTTTATGTACTCATTAACTACATGAATCTGTTATTTGAAATAATGGTGTCTGCCTCAGAAATTTTGTACTTACACTTAAGCCTTACAAATGATTCCTATCAATGTATCAAGCATTACCTCTAGTTTTTGCAAATGGACTTGATATAAACAAGAGTTTTCTTCTTTCATATAATACACAACGAAACCAGTCAACAATTTCCATATGATAATTAAGCATGCTCAGTTCACCATATTATGGTTCTCAACATTTTGATTGCACAATCACTTGGGGTACTCACAAATCTGACAATCAAAACTGCAGAATGAGATCCTCTATAACTACATTAAACATAAAATACCCATTACAATGTAGAACTATTTTCCAAATTCGCCAAATCAAACTCTGATAAACCAATCAGACTCCCATTTCTAAGCCTAAACTGAATGCTTAGTTAAAAGCTAAGCACAAAACAAGTCACTTATTATTTTTCCTATAATCTTCATTTATTACTTTAAATACTACTCCACAAGCAGCGAACAAGACTTCTGCTATTTCATTTCACATTTACACAATTGAATATAAACCAATAAACTTGGTCATTCATACAACTAAAATCTGATGAGAATACAATGTCAAGAATCACTAATCAACAACTCCACAAACGTACAATACCATAATGAAACATCCAATCACTTCAGCAACATAAAAAAAAGGCGCAAAAATGCATGAAGTGGTTTGTGCCATTACGAATTTAGTACATCTGCCTCATTAGACAGTAAACTCATAAATCCTATAATAACCTGTAGCAGAAACATAATTAAACTCATCAAATCAATATGGCTTCTTTAGTTTCAAAACCATTTTTGTAGATCCAACACTCAAATTTTTCACTGCACAGACGAGAACAAGACCTAATCGGTAACCACCGAAATCAAGAAGATAAAAATCACCAAATTCCAAAACTATCAAAACCTAAACAGTTAGAATCCGCAATAATCGAACGGCAATCGAAGATTCAACAAAATAGAATAAAACGGAACAATCAATGAAACAGAAATCGTAGAAACGTGATCAGAGCAGTAGAGCTAAGAAACTCAACTGAACCTGGATCTAGTAGAAGTTTTAAGAATACACCTAGGTTTCCGTCGGACACATGTATGTATACATATACATGAAACATGCAAATTTCTTTTCGTGTAGAAAGAGAAAGAGAGAGAAACCTGCTGTTGGCGGGCGACTTGTTCTCTGAGCCGAGTGGCTTGTTTTCTGATAGCCTCCATTCAATTGACGAGCGACTTTCTTGTTTACAATTTTTGAATTCCAGAGCTTCAGGACGAGAATGAGAATGGTTGTTTAACGGAGAGAAGATTTGAAATGTGTGACGGCACCGGGTGCGGCTTGGGAGGGTTGTCGTCTTTCGGCTATTTTTATTTTTTATATTTTCCGTCGTCTGCAGATATTCGTTATATATATATATATATATATGGGCAAAGAAATATTTGAAAATTAGATTAAGTAGGTGTAATGTGATCTCATATGGTCGTTCTAATTCGGCTCCTCGTTTAGATTGTTAGATGGAGTTTTATACTATTCCTCCGTAAGGTTTGTAATATTTTTATTTTGTGATGAGGTTTAAAGAAAGATAAACTTGATAAAAAAAAAAAATTTTTGATCATAAATTAATTAATTAAAAATTAATATATTTTTATTAAATAATAATTTATATTTTAAAATTTTAATCCTATAATATAGAATATTTAAATAAATTAAAATAAATAATAATATTATTATATTATTAAAAAATTAATTTTATTAAATTTTTAAAATTTTACCGTATAATTATTATGGTATATCAATGTTTTAAATAATAAAAATTAAAATATTTTAATAATATTATTATTATTTTATTATTTATAAAATATATATATATATATATATATATTTGTAATATAGATTATGAATGTTGTTAAAGAATTAACATGTTTCTACACCCATTTAAACTCTTAATTTCAGTAGAAATTATTTTTAATCATAAAATAATTCGGAAGAAGCCACGCTCCCAATAAACACTTACGCTGGTAGTGGCAATAGACTCAGCGAAACAATACTTAAAAGAAGTGTGAATTCCCAATAAGGTACTTAGATTGATGAAAGCAACAAAAATTCTTGAAAATTCAAAGCCTTGCATATTAGGTTTGCTCTTTAGTTTTGTTGTGAAGATGATGAAATCTTGATTGCGTTTGGGTCAATTCTTCTTTTGACACCAAATGCAAACAGTAAGCAAAATCTATGTCCATATAATATTAATAATAATATACATATAATTGGTCAATCTAGAAGATTTCGAAGTTCTTTGCATAGAAATGGTTAAGTTATTTATTAAAATGGTTAAAGAACAAATTAGTGTTTTTTTTTAAAAAAAAATAATAAAGTAAAGTAGCCCACATTTCCTAAGGTGGTTAAGGAAGGTTGTAAAGCATCTTTGAATGGTTTGTATGATTAGTTTAGATGACCTTTATATCATTAATCATTCTAACATTCATTTACAGAATTGATAGTAATTGGTATGGTTCATCCTTAATCTCACTTCTTACATCATCTTATCTTAGGGTTCTTAGTTTCAACATTTTTAATTAAATTAATTATTATTCATTTCGTTTCATCAATTATATTATATATTTTTAAAGTCATATTTTAACTTATGATATTAAATATTTTAATTGAACTAGAAAATAGGATAGATAGTATTAAATTAAATAAAAAATATAATGCTAGTCATCAAATTCTACTTTCTTTTTTTTTTTTTACATAAAAAATGTATGTGTGTATATATACATAATATACAATTGGACGAGTAAATAAGATTATACTATATCTCTGTTCAATTGTAGCATAACTCGTATGGGTTTACTGAACAAGTGTGCATAGGGTAACCAGCAATATTTTCGCGCATTGAGACATTATTACTGACATATTTGATATCAAACAGCACTAACTGCATAAGAAACGAAGTGACGTAAATTCACTGGCTATTTTGTTGTCGCATTTGTGGAAGTGAAGTCAATGCTTAAATGCTGCTACATTTTTTGTTTTCCGTGAAAAGACATCAGCCAGAAGAATCCAGCTCTTCCAAGCTCAAATCTCTTGAGCAGTTCTCCAACCAATCAAACAAAGCCAAATTTCGAACTGTTTATGTTTATTTATCTTATTATAATCTTGTTATTCTTCGTTGGTGAATTTAATTGGTTCACCATTGATGTAAATGGTGGCTTGACTATTAGAAAGTGGAGCAGGTATGCTTTGTGGTCCCTACAGACAAGCATCCAAACCTCATTAACTCTTGTCGTCATTAGATATAAATCAAGGGATCAATTTATCTTTTTGGTTATTCAATTTTATCTTTCAGGATCATCCATGGCGGCTGCTGCTGCTTCTTCTGGGCTATTAGGCATCATCTTTCTTGTTACTGTGTTTCAGCTACCAACTGCTTCAAGCAATGTAGGTTTTGTTTTCTGAGCTTTTGTTTTGGTTCTTGATTCAGTAATTTTAATGATTTTGGTTAATGGGTGGTTGTGGATTTTGTGTTGCATTACAGGTTTATATTGTGTATATGGGAGAGACAAGATACGAGGAAACTAGTCTGGTTCAGGATTCACACCATGAGACTCTTTCAGATATTCTTGGAAGGTTTATATCTAACTTCTTAATTGGTTCTGCTCTCACTAATCCGTATTAATTTCCTTGCTAATGAAGTGAGGCATTGTTTCAATGTATAAGAATCCATTTTTGCTATGGCTAGCCTATTCTAGACAAATTTACTCAATTTTTACATTGCTATGAACTTATTTCGTGCTTCCTGGTTGGAAATTCGAATCAAATTTCTTTTGGCAAACAGCTCTTATTTGAGTTCAAATTTAATAGAGATAAAACGTAAAATTATTATTTATTGAGATGTTGGTTATGACAGATTTGTAGTGATTGAGGCAGCAGCTGCCTTCATTTTGAATTTGTAGGCATCAATTGCATTTTCTCCTTCCCTTTTCTCCTCTAAAATAGTATATAGTCTTGACTACTAGTAGGGCCATAATTTGATAAGAAACACTTACTTCAGTTTCAATTTGACAGCAAAGAAGCTGCTAAGGAATCAATTCTGTACAGCTACAAGCATGGTTTTTCTGGATTTGCCGCAGTTTTAACTGAGTCTCAAGCCAAGTTAACTGCAGGTATTATAATGTTGGTGAAGGAAATCTGTTTTCGTAATTCAATTTGTGTTTCTTTTAAACCTATATTTTCCATTGATATATTTTCTATGATGTGTTGGTGCAGATCTTCCTGGTGTTGTCCGTGTAATACCAAATAGGATACTTAGTTTGCACACAACTAGGAGTTGGGATTTTCTGCAACTAAAGCCTCATATTGTGAATGGAATTCTTTCAAAGAGTCATTCAGGCATTGGATCAATCATTGGTGTCATGGATACCGGTGGGTTTTGAAGTGCTGCATGTACTTGTGTGATATGAGGAATTCAACTTAGGCTCTTTCTCACTGCATGTTGTGCAGGCATATGGCCAGAGTCTGAAAGCTTCAAAGATGACGGTATGGGAGAAATTCCATCTCGTTGGAATGGAATATGCCAGGAAGGAGAAGGATTTAATCACTCCAACTGTAATAGGTAAAATTCATTTTCTGCTCCTATTTTTTCACTTATGCAACATCATATGCCTGGTACCTTGATAACGTTTCTTTGCTGCATTTCAAAATTAGGTACCTGTATATAATTCTGGTAAACTAGGTGGGGCATGATTCAGTTATGAAAATTCATCATTCCCATTCCATTTTATGGCTCACAACTTTCTCAATGTCCAATTTTTATTTGTAAAGCTATCTATGGTAACCTTGCATTACAAAACTGCTTCTCAGCTTGAGAACTGTCTTCGCTACAAACAGGTACATTCAAAATGTTTCAGCACCTTTTTCTTTGAAAATTCTTGGAATGACCCCTCTGAGTAGCAAAGCTTCCTGCTTTCTCTAAGAACCTTGTGCTTCTTATTTTTGCTAAGAATCAGATGTTTGAGCAGAACCCAAAGTCACTTAGTTACACTTATCTGGATGTTTCATCAACTTGAGAATAAATGAGGTTGCTTGTGTATCTGGTCTTAAGTTTCGCTGAATCAGTTCCTTGTTGCTAGTTACAGTATATTGTTAGTAACATTAGTCAATATTATGTATTGTTACTATTATGTAACAGTCCTGTGATGCAATTTTAGTTCAGTTTGATTATCTTAAGTTCTGCAGTGTGATAATATTTGGCAATTATGTCAAGGAGATTGCTGATTCAAGTAGACAGGGAATCTTAATCCTGGATTTTCAGAATTATGTAATAGGTTAAGATTATTCTTTTTGTTTTTTTTCATATGAATTAAATTGTTTTTGAGATTGGTTGAATTTGAATGCTTAATCCAAGAAATTTGAAACAGAAAAATAATAGGTGCACGTTGGTACATTAAAGGATATGAAGCTGAATTTGGGAAGTTAAATACGAGTGATGGAGTGGAATTCTTATCTCCCCGAGATGCAGTGGGCCATGGTACTCACACATCATCGACTGCAGCTGGTGCTCTTGTAAAAAATGCAAGCTTTATGGGACTAGCTCAAGGATTGGCCAGAGGTGGAGCTCCATCAGCTTGTGTAGCTATCTATAAAGTTTGCTGGGCTACCGGTGACTGTAGTTCAGCTGACCTTCTTGCTGCGTTTGATGATGCAATCTTTGATGGTGTGGATGTAATTTCAGTATCTCTTGGGGCATCACCTCCGCTTTCTACTTATGTTGACGATATATTGTCTATTGGCTCCTTCCACGCTGTAACAAAAGGAATTTCTGTAGTATGCTCTGCTGGGAACTCCGGTCCTTATCCTCAAACTGTCATAAATACTGCCCCATGGATTGTAACTGTTGCAGCAAGCACCATTGATAGGGCTTTCCCTACAGCTATTACAATGGGAAACAATCAAACAGTGGTGGTACTATCTAACTTCCTTCTCAACCATGAAAATCAGCATAACTTGAACAAAAAAAAAAAAAGGAACTAAACATGTGCGTAATTGAATGATAATATTACTTTTGGCAATATTCCTTTCTCATGGAAAAGAGAAGGATTTACCATCCTTGGCCACTTGGGTAAACATACTTACACTTCTAAAACCATCTTACTTGTGCAAACTTTACTATCATTGACAGCCTTGTTGGTGGTTGCTTCTAAGATTGATAGGCATCTGTGTAAGTGGAAGTTATTATATTCATATTGATGGAAATCACTAAAATACTTAGTTGGCTGCATTTAGTTTTGAAGCTGCATTTAGTTTTGAAGCCCGGGCACTAGGGTTCCATTATGAAGGTAGTTTTTTCGGACAACTCATACCTCGATGAGTCCTATTTTCCTTTGTGAAGGTTTTTGGTTACATTTTGGCATACAATTTTGAATTTAGAAATTTCACACAAAGGTGCGTGCAAGAGAGGAACAAGTATCAAGCTGGAATTTTTGTTCTTTATGATCTCCTTGAAACAGCCTTCTTTTTCATGTTCAAGTTGAATAATATCTGCTTTGGATGGAGGTTGTTCAATCAAAATTATAGATTTCTGTTTAAATATTGCACTAATAAAATTAATTTTTAGTGCCATATGGTAGGTAGCATTTAAACAAGGTCCTGGAGCTGTTGAATCAAATATATAACATCATTGGTTGCATTCCATCTTGATATGTAGCTACTCTTTTATTGTTAGGTTGGTTTTTAGATACATATAGCTTTGTGCTGTATAAGCCTAGAAATAAATTTCATTTTCTCAAACAGGGTCAGGCTTTTTATACAGGAAAAGAAGCTTTGAACAAGTTTCATCCTATTGTGAATGGGGAAGATATTGCCGCCTTTGATGCAGATAAAGACAGTGCAAGGTAAAACACCTTTCCATTTGCTTTTGCTGACATGAATATTTTCATGAATGCCCCAGTCTATGGTAAAGGATAAAATTCTAATGACATGCACTTCTAACAGAAGTTGTGATTCAGAAACCCTGAACAAGACCTTAGCAAGAGGGACAGTAGTAATCTGTTTCCAATCACCATCTCAGAGGTCAGCTACAACTGCTGCAAGAACTGTATTAAAAGCCCACGGTGTTGGTCTCATATTTGCCAAGTTTCCCACTAAAGATGTTTATTTTTCTTTTGGTATTCTATGTGTTCAAGTGGACTTTGCAATTGCAACATCTCTGCTTACCTATATAGAGGCAAACAGGTAAAAATTTTCAGTAGAAACCATTGGAATGTTCTAAATACATACATATTTGCTAGGTTTTGATTTCTATGCATGTGAGCTCTGACTCTTATAGTTTTGTTTGTGGCCATGAGAATGCTTTATACATATATGTTATTGCATTGAGAACCTAGTTGAAAGGTAATAGTTTACAGTTGTGCCAATAAGTGGTAGCTTGATTTTCTCTGAAGACCACTGAATCCAGGTTATTGATGAATTTTTTTATGCTACAGAAATCCTATAGTCAAGTTTAGCTTCACAAGGACAGCAGTTGGGCAACAGATATCACCAGAAGTGGCTTTCTTCTCTTCTCGAGGACCCAGTTCCCTCTCTCCCTCTGTATTGAAGGTATTGACAATCCTGTGCAGATGATTATTGTTTATGTAATTCTTTTGGCCAGCTTATTTCACTGTGCTCTGCAGCCAGACATTGCAGCTCCTGGGGTTAATATCTTGGCCTCCTGGTCCCCTGCTTCATCCTCTGTACTAACAGATACAACTCAAAATGCTGTAACGCCACTTAACTTTAAAATTGAATCTGGAACCTCCATGTCTTGCCCCCATGTATCTGGTATTGTGGCTCTTCTAAAAGCTATTCATCCAACATGGAGTCCAGCAGCAATCAAATCTGCACTAGTCACAACAGGTGAGCATCGGAAATTTTGTTGAATTTTGATCGCTCTTCTTGCCTGTCAGCATAACTAATTCATTCTCTTTCTCTCTTGGCCAGCTTCTCTAACTGATGAATTCGCTGAAAGCATTGTTGCTGAGGGAGCTCCTCACAAACAGGGTGACCCATTTGACTATGGAGGTGGTCACGTTGATCCTAACAAGGCCATAGCTCCCGGCTTAGTATATGACATGGGAGTAAAAGATTATGTTCGATTCCTTTGTGCCATGGGATATAATAACTCTGCCATCAGCTTAATGACTAGAGCTCAAACCACATGCCACAAATCAACCAACTTCCTACAAAATCTGAACCTCCCTTCTATCACCATTCCTGAACTTAAGAAGAGCTTAACCGTATCAAGAAAAGTTACAAATGTTGGTCCTGTGAACTCTGTCTACACTGCTCGTGTTCAAGCTCCCGCTGGCACAGCTGTGAGAGTGGAGCCATCAAGATTGACATTCAATTCTACAACGAAAAGGCTGGAGTTTACGGTAACATTTGATTCCCTTCTAAGAGTACAAGGAAGATACTCCTTTGGTAATCTGTTCTGGGAAGATGGTTTGCATGCAGTGAAGATACCATTGATAGCTCGAACTGTCATTGATAACTCTTACTCCGAAACATGATCTGAATTCCTTGGACTGGACTACTTTTCATTAAGAATTTATCATTCGTTTCTACGACAAATTTGCACCTTATTTGGCGACTCGGGCTACCAGTTAAAACCATGGCTTTATATTTATTGTAGTTTTTGATCTTCCAAAATGAAGAGATTTGAGTATTGCATGAGAGTGAATAGAAGCTTATCAGACATCATATGATAGTAGAAATTCACAAGATTGTCGTGTCCAAGAAATAGTAGGCAACCGTAAGGTTGGGTGGCAACTTTAATCTACAATTACTGCAGCATAGAATTAGTAATTGTAAGTGAATGACCCATAACACTAGAAATGATTGTTTATTAAATGGTTGAACTAGATCAATCAGAAAACAACAGTTACAAACACATCTTTAATCACATAATTTCTCCACCCAACAACATAATTTCTAGCTTCAAGCATTACTTGTACGAGAATTCTTGCACGGTTCTAGTATTTCTATAAGCCGAAGTAAGATTGACGAGTGTTTTTCGTTCAAATTGCTTAGGATTTGCTGGGTATGATGGGGTAATACCCACTAAAAGTGAGATTTATTTTTTCACTAAAATCTAACATTTAGAACTTTCATGTCATAACACTTGTAATTTAAAAGTTTCCACACTTTATCTCATTCAAATATTACACTGGACAACTAGTGAACATATATAATATCATATTTTATTGTTTGTCTTACATCATTTTTTTTTTTTTATTGTTTAAGGTATGTTTGGGATTAAGGTGTTGAGAAATTGCTATTTTGTGTCCACAATAGTTGTAGAATAGCATCACTTAATGTTAAATATTAGAAAAAACTTTAGATTGACAATAATTGTAGGATAGAATCAATTTAGTTTAATATTAAATATTTCTGAAAAAAATAAAATAAAGTTGGTACTATATGAACTTTGTCACATAAAACGAAGTGGAATGGGATATAAGTCCAAAATAATGGAACAGAATGATAAATGAAGAGTCATTTAACTACTTCAATAATTGAAGAGAAGGAAAGAAGAGTGACGCAAATGCCAGTTGGATCCTTACTTGGTTGCATTCATTTCCATGAGAGATATTGCCAGCCTATGTTTCTTTCGTTACACATTACTTACTCTATAGGAGGAGAAATTCACAAAATTTTCTATTATATTTTTAATATTATTTTTAGTTTCACACTTCACATTATTTTTAAAAAAATTGTAATTTATTTTAAATAAAAAAATTCGGTTATTATACATTTTATGTATTTTTTATTTAATTTTTTTTATTTGTTATGTTAATTATTATAAATTTTATTTTTATATTTTAAATTTTGATATTATATATTTTTAATTTTATATTAAGTATTTTAATTTTTTTTATTTTTATATTATTTATTTTAAATTTTATATTAATTATTTTATATTTTAAATTAAAAAAATAAAATATATAAAATATATAACTAGCCAAGTTGTAATGATAATCCCAAAAATAGTGAAATGTACATGGTATGGCGGCTGCTGGGATTGGAAGGAGAGGTAGTTTGTGTCAAAATCAAAATGAAGTCAGATTTGAAATCCTGAGCTTTTATGAATCACATAATATTTTTAAAAAGACTTGTCTCTTGTTTGGCGAACAACCCATTTGGGCAGATTTTTTTTTTTATTTTTAATAATTATTTGTTCCTCTCTTTCATTCTCAGCAGCAACTGCATTCATTGCACTACCAATTTAAATCAATTTCTTGTTGGTGTTATGAAACACTACACTTCATAGCGTTTGTTGGCTGGTAGTTGAATTGAATCTCATCTTTAAATTAGGTACCTTCATTTGTCAATTCAAATGTTTTGCTTTGGAGTTTGGCCTAACGTCTATGGTTGTCATTTAACTCATAATTTGGCATTCATGAAATAGGTCATAATTGAAAAAAAATAATTTATTATTATTTTTTTCTCTTTGAAGAATGAAAAATAAAGTATCATTAGGTGTATAAATTTTTATATTAATTTATATTTTCAAGCCCTATTATTTATTTTTATATGATCCAAAAAAATATAAAATATATATCTTAAATGATTTTTTTTTTTAAAAGAACACATTGATTTTTCACTTAGAGTTATTTAATAAAAAATAAAATATTTGTTGGATAAATATAGGAAAAATTATTTTTTAAAAAAATTTCGTAAACTTTAAATGACATACAACATATTTTATTTTATTTTTATATTTTTCTAACTTATATGATATATTTTTAAAAAGAAAAGTTTTATAAAAATTTAAAAATTATATAACACAGTAGTAATGTCACTTGGCTTTGAGTAACGATGTTACATTGATTTTCTTACAGAAATTGTGGGAATCTCTCCCTTAAATAGGAGTAGAAGTCCTTTGTATAAGGTGTAGATACTTGGCAAAATTATAAGGGTAGAGGTAGAGGAATCATTAATATACCAATAATTAACAACAATAATAATGCATGGGTCACAATGTAAATTAATGGATTTGATTAGGACTGATATGACATTTAGATTCTATTATTTATTTTAATAATATTAATAAAAAAAATTCAGTTACAGTTTATAAAATTGTAAATCGGCATATTCGTAATACCACTCAAAAGAAATATTTATATATATATATATATATATTTATATATATTTATTTATAAGTGGAGTGAGTGGAGTGTCAACATTCATGAACATCTCACTAGAGGAGGTACATCCGCACGTGACTGCACCCAATAATGCTTTGTCGCTTTCCCTTATTTTTTAACCTTAAACGACATGGGCTCCAAATCAGCATGCTGCCACGTGCTCTTTCGCAGAGTAATCTTAGGCATCCACTGGCCCAACTGTCTGCTGATTTCTTTTATTCTAAAGAATCGTTTTTTAATTTTTGACCTCGTTTAAGATTCTTCTTTAAAAATTTATAAAAGAGTTTAGAATAGATAAATAATTAAACAACAACAACAACAATAAATAAATTAATAAATAAAATTATCTACTGTAATTTTGTTCATTCAAATTTATGTAAGATAATATAAATAAAAAATAAAAATAAATAAATTAAAAAGTATATTTTACTTCTTTAATCGTATAATTGCACATTATGTATTATAATAATATTATTATTATTATTATTACAGCATCATCCAGAGCCATCACCTTCACATAATTTTTGTCCTTAAAAGGAAGAGAAAGTAATTTCTTTTTCATGATAACTTTGATTTTATCGTATTAAATTTAAATTTTTAAATTCAAATTATACAATTGTTTAATAATATAATATAATATTTTTATTTTATTTTTTTTATTTTACTCATAATTTTTTTAATTATTGAATGAATATATATTTTTTTATGGGACAAAAAATTTAAGTGAATTTGGTAATTGGCATCACAGTCAGAACCAATAATGAGTATACATGATTGATTACAAGGAGTGGCAGCCTAATCATTTAGCATAATTTCAATGAATATCAAAAATTAAAATTGGATAATTATATAAGGATACAGATCTTTTATATTTTCATAAATAGAGACATAAATTTTCTATTTGAATCAAATAGATCCTCAATCGTTGTTGAAGCTACCAATATACCTTCCTAATGCTGAATTTTGACCACCAAATCTTAAGGGAGAATTTGTATCCATGGACTTATTGGATAGAAATTGAAAAGGTATGTCTCGTATTAAGATTATTATTAGTTCGTTTAAAGATGTAATTTAAGTATATTGTGGCCAGCTATGAGTCGATAGTGCAACACGCGTTGCGTGCTTTAACGACGTGGAACATTCGCTGTTAACTTTCACTAACTCATGATCGTAGGAGACAACAAAGTTCTACGCGCTAAAGATTGGTTGCACAGTCACAGAACAACTTGGATCGTTGGATTCATCAAAACTTAGCATCTCGTCCATCAGCTTTTCTAGACCCAGTCCTGGCGAGTGGTGATCGAATTTCTAGAACCAGAAAGGGTGCCAGCGGGAAAGGACTGGGAAAATCAGTCAGAAAATGCTGCGAGATTGACGCGTCAAAGCAAGCTATGTTTGGTAAATTGCCAGAACTTTCAGTGATGGTTTTGGAATATCAAAAGGGACGAAGTAAAACGCGACGGGAGTCGTGAAGGCGGTTTCGTGTGGTTTAAACATTTGAATAATCTTAGCGCCACCTCTCGGTGTATCGTTTCAGACTCTTTCTGATTTCTCAGCCGCTGGACTCCGTCTCTTGGGTGGGTCCACCAATCCATGTCCAAATTATTAACGGTAAGGAGACTGACTTTCGACAAGAAAAATCAAACCGGGCCTGCCAGATGCCAGCCTTTATTTTTCCAAATATTTATATTTATTAATTACTAAAAACAATTGGACCAGTAAACATCACACACGTTATAAAATCCAGACACGTGTACCATGTAACGCTTCATAAATATAAAATTAAAATAATTTGATTAAAAAAAAAAGTAATTTTATCGTTTATAATAAATATTTAAGTCAAACTGAGGAAATGTTAAATACATCCTTTTATTATTTTGTTATTTATTTCTAATAATTTTTTTTTATTTCAGTTATTGGAAAAGACCAAACCATGACTTGTCAAGAACAGAAACAAAAATCTCTCTGGAAATTACGTAAGATTCGAATCCAAACAAGGCCAGCCCATCAAGACATATGAATAGTGAACCATTGATAACCATTTTTAATTTTTTTTAAAAATAAGTTCCAGACTTCTGTTGTAATGGCTAAGTTATTTATTATTTTTATTAAAGAATATATAAAATGTAGGGACTTAGATGATATATATATATTTTTTTAAATTGCGAATTTTACAGTATTAAAGCAACAACCATTAATAAATATAGAAAGCAGAATGTAGATAATAAAAAGACAAGCCATTAACTTTGCAGCAGTTTCGCCCACGAACCAGCCTTCATTTCAGTGCAATTCATTCTCAACAATACCAGTTGTCACTTCTCCCTTCTCCATTCTCACTTTCCTCTGCAAAACAGAAACCCAATAATTAACACACAGACGGATATTATTATGGAGTTTTGCATGGAAGCAAGAGCTTTGAAGCCCAGCTTACGTCGTGAACTTTCCTTCATGAGATTGACCCAGCAAGTTTTTCTCGATGATATTTGGTCTGGTTCCGGTATTTCCGCCTCTTCAACCGAAAATTTTTCTGTCGATGATCTTCTTGACTTCTCTAATGGCGATTTTGAAGATGGGTCCGTTGAAGAAGGAGATGAAATGGAAAAGGAATCTGTTTCTGTTTCTTCTTCGCGGGACCGTGTAGACGATGATAATAATTCCAACTCCGGCAGCTTTTCGTCTGAACAATCTCTTCTCACAAATGAACTCGTTGAACCGGTAATTTTTCTTTTAAAGAAGTGTTTTTTAAAGGGTATTTTTGTTCTTTTGCTTGAAAATTAAGAACCCCTTCTGTGTATTTTATAGGTTGATGATTTTGCAGAGCTTGAATGGGTATCTCAGTTTGTAGACGATTCCTCGTGTTCAGAATTCTCTCTTTTGTACCCTAGTTATGCAAAAACCCTGTCTGAACCAGACGAGAAACCGGTTTTTAACAAAACCCCATGCTTTCCTTTGCCAGTTCCCTCGAAAGCAAGAACCAAACGAATCAGACGCACCAGCCGGATTTGGTCGCTGGGTTCACCGTCGTCTACCCAGTCACCAATATCTTCCCCTTCTTCTTCCTCTTCTTCTTCCGGGTTAAGTTCAACATCTTGTTTGATTTTTACCAACACGGTTGGAAACATGGAGTGGTTCAGTAGTTTTTGCGAACCGGTTGCAAAGAAACCAAAAAAGAAACCGGCGGTTCAAAATGGAGGGTTATTTCAAAGGTGTAGCCACTGTCAGACCCAGAAGACTCCCCAGTGGAGAACCGGTCCGCTTGGTCCAAAAACACTTTGCAATGCATGTGGGGTTCGATATAAGTCGGGTAGGCTTTTTCCAGAGTATAGACCGGCTTGTAGCCCAACATTTTCAGTAGATATGCACTCAAATAGTCATAGAAGAGTGATGGAGATGAGGAAGAAGAAGGAAATGACTGGACCGGAATTTGGAACGACCAATATGGTTCAGAGTTTTTGAAGGATTTAGAGAAGGTAGGTACACCAATACCGGTTTGAACCGTTATGGATTAATTTTTAGTTGATAGGCGTATAATTTTGGTATGACTAAAATTATAACTAGTTATAGACATTAATTACCACGGATAATAGGGACAATTTTAATTTTAGCATATTATATTATTATTGTATTTTTAGTATCTCTATTATTTACCATTTTAATTTGCAGGTCCAAATGAAGAAGAGAGCTAAATCATACATAACTTTGATAATATTAATTTAAAATTTTGTTTTATTTTATAAGAAGAAATGGACATAACCATTAAATGGGTTGATTGAAGAGGGTTTGATCGGTTCAAAATGGTTAAAGAGGGATTGGATTTGAATCTTTAATATTGTGTCCATGAAAAGGCAAAGCAATATGCGGGGTAGGCAAAGCAATAAATTAATTAATGTAGCATTGAAATTGAAACCACCCAAAAAATAAAATAAAATAAAATGTGTGGTGGTAGGCATATTTCATATCATATGATATAGTCTATGGTATTTTCAAGTCGTGGTTGCAATAGATATTAACATTCATGAATTTGGTATTGGCTGCTGACTAAGTAGCGAGAGAGAGCCCACAATGACTAGGAAGAGGTCAAGGTCAAGACCAATTTCTTCATGCCCAACGTACAATACAATTTTTGACAATTAAAAATTATACAAAAGAACGCCATTGTCATAATTTTGGCATGATAAATTTGGTCAATTTTCAATATGGGCATGCCAATGTCAATGTCAATGATAATGCCAATTGCCTGCATTCGAGTTCGATGGGATGGGGAAATTAATTGGATTATTATCTTTGCATTTCTTCCTATCCATTGCATCGCAATCCATAAATACCAAATTTAATTAATGGGAAGTGGGCAGCAGCTTGCCATAAATAATTTGGCCCTGGCGACTGCTGCTGCTTCTTTTTACTTTATATATTGTATTTTTAATTCAATCTCTTACACTGGAGTAAAGTTGATTGAAAACAATGAATGAAGAAAAGTACAAGAAAAAGGAAGCAATTCAAACTTTAACATGATTGACATCGAATACGGAGAAAAAAAGAAATTAAAAGAAGAACCGGTCGAAACAACAGTTCGACTTTAATAATATGATTGACATTAAAAGACGAGAAAAAACAAAAATGAAAAGAATTTGGACGGTCATTTGCAAAGTATATGATTAAGGGAAAGTTTTTAAAATAATATATTTTTATATTTATAATTAATTTTAAAATTTTTTTATTAAAATAATTTATTTTAATAATTTTATCTTCATAAATAAATTATATTAATAATTTTGTTTCATAAATTTATCACATATTTTACCTTCTTTTATCTTTCTACTTCACTTTTTTTTATCTCCAAAAATAAACATACGGATTGATAAATTCTCACAATAACAAAAATAAATGAGATTAATATTACTTATATTATTAATTTTTATTATATTGATGAGTTTAAAAATATTTATAAATAGTTAATTTGTAGTTAGTTAGTAGTACTTATATTTTACATATAATTGTAAAAAATAATAATTAAAATGGGTAGATCTTTCAAGTTACATGTGTATATTGTTAAAAAAATTAAAAATAAAGAATATTTTAACTATTTTTGTCAAAAAATATGACTAAAAAATGTAAAAAAATAAAAAAATTTAATAAAATAATAGTAGCATACAAGCGCGTGGAACTTATGCTCCTGATGATGAAGGCATAGGTACATACACTAGATGTGTGAGATGATGGAAAAATCTCTACTCGTGCTAAGTGTTGGCACATGCTTGTCTCTTAAAATTTTGTTATTATTTTTAGTTTTATATAAAAATAAATAGTAATTAACAAAAAATAATTATTAAAATTTAAATTTAATTAATTTTTTTAAAAAATTTAATTTTGTAATTTATTTAAAATTCATTAGAAATTAATTAAAATATTAAAAATATCAAAATTTATTTTTTATTTTGAATTAAAAATAAATAAATAAAATATAATAAAAATAAATTACAGTAAATTTAGTATGTTTATTTTATGCATTATTTATTAATAGATAATTGTTTATGTAATTTTACAAGTAGAAATGGCACACTAATCACAATTAAAGATTGTTGAGAATGAGTGTTTTTATACGAGTTATTTGATACATTTTGTGGTAATATACCACATTAGAAGGAGATTTACTGCGACATAAGTTGACTTACTTAGGTAAACATGTTTTGAATATTCCTTATCTATTAAAGATTTATATCATTCACTTATTCTCATTCAGTATATGTTGTTGCATGAGGTATATGTTGACGCGATAATAACGAAATGTAGTTTCTTATTGAAAGACAAGTCATTTGATTTTTTTGGGTTGAGTTTGGTAATATTGCTAGAATTAACTGAAGGCATTTTTCTGATTTACATGTACTCTGGAGTATGCAATTGAGAAACACTTTTTTTAGTGATTTAAACATCATTACGTTAGACAATATTGAAATAGCTTTCGATAACCTTGATTTTTTTTTACCATATTAGATATTGACATGATGCGATTGGTGATTTTTTTTATTTACTTAAGAGATTTTTATTTGATAAAGATGGACAAGCCTATGCAAACTTATGGTTGTTAGATATATTGGAGGATATTAATTAGTTTAATAGGTATATATGGGGATCTGCCATCTTTTTTTACATAATTCAATTATTAAGATAATCAATTCTTATACAGTATACATAATATAAAAAGAATGTATCTTATTTAGAGATGTTTGGTAAGAGTTTTGTAGGTATTTCAAGTATACATAATTCAATTGTTAAGATAATCAATTCTATTGTAAAGATAATCAATTCTATTGTATTTCAAGTATTTATAAAAATAGTTGTACTAAAATTAAAATTCTTATTTATTATATAGCATTTTATTAAATTTATACTTTTTGATTATATAGGTTTGATTTTCTAAGACTGTGTCTAACTTGTAAATTTATATTACAGTATGTGTTAGTAATAACACTTCACGAATCTTACGGTGGAATAATCTTAAACGTTTTCTTAGTAAAAAAATCATATATATGCGCTCGTTCGCAAAATTTGCTGTAACTAAATACTTTCAAATAACAGATTAATTTTATACCAAAGTAAATATTAAATGATTTAAAATATTAAAATTTATCAATATATATTTTTTTCCAAATATTGCTAGTACTTAATATATTACAGTCTGATCTTTACGAGAGTAATTTATCATATGTAATACATTTACTTCAAATTATTCAGTCAAATGACACATATGGGCTAGCTTGTTTACAAGTAGGACTTCTGATGTATAGGCTTCAGCTAAAAATTGTTACACACAGGCAAAAGTTATTAATGAGCTATGACTTAAATTTTTTAATCGTTAACTGATGCATTGATATCTCATTCAAACATATGCGCCCATTTGTTACAACATATGCAATCAAATTATTTGCCTATATTACCACATCAACAAGTGCCTATGCCTCATTATTTTTTGATTCCATATACACAATATTTGTTTGTACTCTTCTAGCATCATTTTCTCTTGTTTTTGTCACATTATTCGCACATACTCATACTGTATTATTCTTCGATGCCATCATCACATTATGCTCATGTACTGTTGCATCAGTATTCACCCATGCATCCATTACATTATTCTCTTAGACTATTGCATTATTTTTCACTAATACCTTAGCTATATTATTATTCTACATTATCATATCATTATTCACCCATGCCGTCGCTTCATTATAACAATGACTTCATGAAGGGTGTGATGGATCTATTGGAGGCGTTAAGTTCACATTACTGTAAGATGAAAGATGACATCCAGCTGGTTGAAAATAATATAATGGATTGATTCGATGTGTATAGTTTAAATTACTGTGAGATGAGAGAGGACATCTAGCAGATTGAACATAATGCAATAGATCAATTTGATGCATTAACAGTAGACTTTAGCAAGATGAAAGAGGACATCTAATGGTAGGTCAAGTATAATGTGATGAGTTGCATTAATAAGCTTTCGGCGAACTTTTGAGAATGAATGCTAGGCTTTTCTCATTCGCAAATGACACTTACTGTCTTATTTGTTCAGATAATCATAATTAAATTACAATATTTTTCTTAATATTTAGGATATGTTATTGTTCGGCTTAGTATATTCATTTTTAGTCACAGTAGAGGATTCACAAACTTATATAAATGATATACCTGTATAGACATATCACAGACCCGTACTAGTCTCCCATGAGAGTCGATTCAATCGGATGTATAATAAGGATCCATATGCTAAAAGTTTTTCTATTAATCCATTAAAGAAAAATCGTGGAGTTTTTCCAGTCGACCAGTACCTTAGTATCAAAGGAACTTGGCTATAGATTCTATTGCCCCTTATCCAAATGATTTATATGCTTAGTATTTGTAATGGTTAAAAAACTCAAATGTTTCTATAGAGACACGTTTGGTTATATTGATACATCAATAACTTTGCGGTATTTCTATTTCAGATATGCAGTTAGAGGATACTATAAGTATCATCCTTATAATTATGTTACAACATTTATCTTATTTTAATTTTTAATATCTATGTTATTATTTAATCAACATATAGATAAGCATATTTATTTATTCATGCATCGACAAATAGCTTATCCTCATATGATATCGCATAATTCAACTGTTGTCTTCACACATCTATATGTATGTTTTATATTACAAATTATTTTTTATATATGGTTGCATTCTTTTGTCAATTTTAATTTTATTCTCACATTAATTTTGCTAATATGCAAACATAATTACTGCACGCTTGGGAACAAATGAATAATAAGGTAGCTAACTTAAGCACTCTTTTAGAAGTTTTTGGCATATAAGAGTATGTGATGGGTGACTTTGATAGAGCTCGAAGATCTTAGATTACTATTGATCACCTTTTACTTTTTGCATTGATTTGTGATAAACATTGGGTTGCATGCGTCATTGATATGCATGGACGTCAAATACTTGTATACGACTTTGCACCACAAGACTATTTCATCAAATAGATAGATGAGGCATTGATACCATTATATCAGTTACTGCTTGTTGTGATACACACATGTGACATTTATAGTGTAAGGCCAAATTTGCCTGATGTAGACACTCTATTTTTATATTTTCGAATGACAGAATTACTTTGGCAGATAATAGACAATACAAATTATGAGGTATTTACATACAAGTTTATAAAGTATATTATATGGAATCGACAGTGAAATTTTACTTTTGAGTATGGATCTTTTTTAAGATAAAGATGATATTTGATTTGTATGTGGGATTATTATATTGATAATACTCAATTTATATTAGTTACATTACTATAAGTATTGCATATTATAAAATTATATAACATTTTACATTTGTCAAACTTTTTATATTTTAAAATATAATTGTATAATATTTAACATAAAATTACATTATAAATGTACTAATTATACCAAATAAGTAAAATATAATGTAACATATTAAATAAAATATAAAGTTGCATATGACAAATAAGTGAAAAAATACCATAACATATAATCATTTCTTTTCATTATGATCCTTAATAACAAATATTAACTGGCACAATCTCAGTCATATATATAAAAAAAGATTTAAATATATATACTTTAAAATTGATAATTTTTTAAATAAAAAATTGACATTGAATATAAATTAAAGAAATTCATATAAAATAATAAATTCTCA
>CP135543.1:3031048-3096191 GCA_032402905.1 Khaya senegalensis
TTATATAATATTTATTTAAAATTAATTATAAAAATAAAAAATATATATAATAATTGATATTAATTTTTTATATTTTTTTAAAAAAATGAAAAATTAATTATATATATTTATTTATTTTTATAATTAATTTTTAATTTATATATTTTTTAATTAAAATGAGGAATAAAATAAAATATTAAATTGTTGGGTAAAAGAAAAATAGTTAATTTAAAAAATGAAAATTACATTCTCAAGTTTTATGTAGGAACTAAATTCTTATTTTTATTGCACAAAAATTATTAATTTTATAATTCATTTTTAATTTATATATTTTTTAATTAAAATGAGGAATAAAATAAAATATTAAATTGTTGGGTAAAAGAAAAATAGTTAATTTAAAAAATGAAAATTACATTCTCAAGTTTTATGTAGGAACTAAATTCTTATTTTTATTGCACAAAAATTATTAATTTTATTTCTATTTTTATCTTTAGTTTAGCAAGTAAACAAAATATTTATTTTAATTTTAAATTTTGAATTTCAATTTTGAATTTCAATTTTAAATTAGTTAATAGACCGTAAGGCTGTTGACTACTTTAAGATGTTGTACATCACGGTTGTTTATCCTTGTATTACTTGTTTTTTCCTCTATGTATTAAGTTTTTTACGATGTTCTTGTTGCTAATGATTCCTGCATTTGTGGAAAAATTGTTCGCGATGGCCCAAAAGATACTTCAAAAGAAACATATATTAGTGGGCAGGAATTCATTCACATATATAAATTACATCCAGCACTTTACCGTAGTAGTAAAGTCAGATAAGTTAATCCTGTAGTTTTATGGACCATGCAAATGTAGTTTGAGGATTTGTCAAAACGAAGGATTTGTTTTGTAATTTGCTGTTATAACTACTGACGAATTGGCTGCAATTTCCGTTGGGAAATGTTTAGCATAAGCAACAATTTTTTTTATTTTTTTTTGGTTAATTATATTAATCAAATATATATTAAATTCCATACTAAGATTATGTTATTTAATCATACTTTATAATATCAATAAATATAAAATAAGGCAAAAAGGGGTAAAATAATGCTTTTTGAATTTTCTGCACACTTATAATTTCCAATACAACTTAGACTTTATAGACATTCGAATTAGGATTTAATCCTGAAATACAAATATTTAGATTTTTGATTCTTCTTTTTATAACCTTTTGAATCACATTAATACAATATTGAAGTCAAAGATTTTGGTCAAAATACAAAGATTGTACTTATTCTTTTTTAAGACCAACCATTCAAGTATGTACCTCTGATACAAATATACACAAAATAGAGAATTAAAGTTTTTAAATTGTCCTAAATGTTGATTATGTAGAGTGTTTTCTCTTGAATGTTAGTTCTTGAAAATAGACAAATAAAGGTTTCAATTCTTTGAATATTTTTGCTAAAGCAAAGGATTTTGTCTCAACTTTTGAAGAAAATTCTCCCTTGAATTTTTGTTCTTATTCGCAAAAGTTTTAGGCCACAGGGGTTTATATAGGTTTCATATTTTTCACTTTTTAAATCATAATCCATGTAAAAAAGTTACTTCACTATATAAATTTCCAATCTTATTAGTAATTCTTTTAAATTAAATACTATTTAATTTATCTAATTAATTAAATAATATTATTATAATCAAATTAAAAAAAATCTATAATTAAATATTTATAATTAAATAAAAATACTTTATATAATTATAATTTAAATTCAAAATTATTAATAAACTCTTAAAGATTGTGAACTTAGCAATTAAGTCTTTAATCTTTTATCTAAAGAATTTAACCTTTATTCTTCTATGTTTTATTGTGTGACCAATTTGGGTCATTCTCATATTGATAATAGAAATAGTTATAGATTTCATAAATTTAGATAAATTAATTAAATGAATTTATTCTTAATTAACTTTTTAATTAAGAAAGTAAATTCTATAGATCAATAGTGATATCTACCAATGTATCATTGACTTTTTATTAACTAATTTAAGTGAAACATATTTTGTATACAATTACAATAAGATACAATTCTTTTGTTTCATATTTATCTCACTAATAATCTTAGAGTATCGAAAATGTCTATTATATTAAATTATAATTAATAAAACTTTTTAAACTTAACATGATAACATATTTTTGAAGTCTTTGAAATTTTTTTTCAAAATTTGTCATGGCCATAAGTTTATATTATTACTTATTTTAAAAGGATGCCACTTAGGATATCGATTTTATGTTAACTAAAGCAATGAATACTTTATTTATTTCTCACAATATTTGTATGTTTTATATATTGCCTAATAATTATATTATTCGCAATTCTTTACAAATGATGGGGGTGTAATGTCAAAGTATATATGATCCACATACAAGATACTATGAAGACTTTAAGTTTAAAGATCAGTTATACTACTATAACTTAAAAAAAATCTCATAAGTATGTAGATAACACTCCATTTGGGTTTTTAAATGGGTTAAATCAAAGTATTTACTCTTTAAGAATTATTTATAAGTTAGACTAAGTAAACACCTTTACTAATAGAATAAGAGATTGATTACCTTCTTTCTTTGAAAAAACAAAAATAATATAGGTTGATCTAAGATTTAAGAATACTTGGTTAATAACAGAGAAGAACATAATGTTGAAACTGAAGTTTTATTTTGATAGATACAAATGTTACAAGTTACACCTTTTTTTATAGTACCAACTTCACAATATAACTACGAAAAACTGTAAAATATGTACAGTTCAAGAAGAGAACAAAAGAGAGTAAAAAACATAGGTATTAAAATTAAGAAATAATTTTTCAACAAGGTATGGTAATTAACTCTGATGAATTAACAAACTCCCTTCAAAACCCTGTAGTGCATAAAAAGGAAGAGACAAAGCAATTCTAGAAAATTAGTTAGTTGGTAGGAGAAAATGCTAGACTTTAAGGGCTTTCATTGAGACAGATTAGGCTTAATATTTGGAAGCCCACAAGACAGGCTCGTCAGCTTATATAGCTATCAATTTTAATAACTTGTTAATTATGAACAATTTTCTACCAAGAATAGCCCTTACTTGCTATTATACTTATTAAGAAACAAATTTTAAGTAAGGATTAAGTGGTATACTTTATATTGTATTAAAAACCAAATTTCCACACTGAATTCTTGTAGTCTTTCACTAATTTATCATAGTTCAATGATAGTAACAAGTGTTTTAATGCTCCAAAATAGTTACATACTCAACGAATTTGTACTTATTTTATTTACCCTTACTTCATTTTTCCTTTTTCGTTGTGACAACAATGGTACATAAAAAGGAAAAATACTAGGTAACAAAAATAACATTTAATATAAAATCAAAATAAAAATACTTAAAATAAAACTACCAAATATTCTGAAATTGCAAAAAAGCATCATTTGAAATGAAAAACCCACCTCACAAAATAAAAAAAAAAACTAATTATGATGTGATGAGTTTGTAGTGGAGCTTAAGAAGTCATCGAACACTTCTTTTTATAGTGCGAGGAAGTGGAGCTTCAGTAATAATAGCCAAGGCTATGAAACTGTGACAAAAATATTAGTAATAAGGGATTATGATACAAGGAACAAAAATACCATGAGTTATTGTAGATGATGAAGAGACCAAAAGAGTTTCATTTCAAGAAAGCTATTGAATTATCTCAACTTGCTACAAGTATGAAATCCTTGAGCAAAGAAGCATTGAAGCTCATTATGCACAAAGTATGACCTTACAAGAACAATATTAAAAGTAACTTAAGATTCAAAAACATCAGCCGTCTTTGTAGATCGACCAAAGGCACGAGGAAACTCCTTATAAAGTGGTGTTGATGAGCGATTCTCGAGAAACTTCTTTGACATTCCTAAAAAATATAGAGTAGAGGATAAACTCTCATATTCAACTTTTATGTTTTGCTAATCTATTAAGATGCCATAAATCAAGAATGAAAGTGGTAGAACTTTCCTTGTAAATGTTCTGCCTGCATTAGAGATAATAATAGAAACAATTTGACTAATGCATGTAACAATTTCAAGTAAGTTAGATTTCATCAACACATTAACCATACCACAACCTCTAAACTGTTTAACCATTTACACATAAACTTTCTACCAATCATAATAGAACACGAGTCTTAACCTTCTGCAATATAAAATCAATGAGAGCAAGTGTTAAAAATATCACAATAAGTATGCGAGAGTACGTACTTTCTCTTTCTTTCTTTTTAGCTAGAGTTGACAAATTTAAAGGATAGATTCTAAAATAGCTTTTGGATTTGCATCACTTAATGGAGTAAAACCTACATTACTGACTGGTTCACCTTCTTTATCAAAATTCGATAAGATGATGTAAAATAACATTAGTGGTAGAGACGATATATGGGCATAATGTATGTTAGGAGCAGTAGGCAAAATAGGATGACGCTTGATGCGCATATTTAAAAACTAGTTGACAGTGGGTTAGGATCATCAGTGGTAGCTTAGGAAAAGTTTACAACAGTTGGTTTTAAAGTATTGTTTCAAGTTCGCACCATTGTTGTCACAATAAAGAAGGAAAAATGAAGTTAAGGCAAAACTGATGATGGAAGTAGCAGTTAAAATCCAACAAGCTATGATGCGATTAGTTTTAGATTTATTTTACTTTTGTTTAATAAGTTGTATTCAAGTTATTTTGAATTATTGTTGCTAGTCTCAACTGTTTATCAATTAGTTGTTACAGTTTAAATTATTTTGTATTGAACTTCTTATTTATAAGGAAATAGTGAGAATAATAAAGATAGAGTTAAATTTAAAGTTAATTTTTTTTTTTTAAGTGAGATACTTCGATAGCTGATGTGATTCTAGCAAGTTGAGAGTGAGTGTTAGTGAGACTCTTCCATTTGTTCTCTTTGTTTATTTGGTTTCTCTGCATCAACTGGCTAGTGGATTTTTATTGAAATTGTGAGAGATTTGAAAAAAATAAAAAAAAGGATGAATTCTAGTAGGGTATGACTGGGTCAATATTCATGATTTATTATAGTAAAAAAATTTGAGGTAAATTTGTAGTTGTATATTTTGATGATATTCTAATCTTTAGCAAAGGCAAAGAAGAGCATAAGGAACACCTCAAGCAAGTTTTGTGTGTTTTACGCTTAAAGAAGTTCTATATTAATTTTAAAAAAAATGCTCATTTGCTAGTTTACGAGTTTCTCTTTTGGGATTTAGTATTTCTAACCATGGTGTTGAGGTAGATCCAGAAAATGTCCAAGCTATACAAGATTGGCCTATTCCCAACAACATTCACGAAGTCAAAAGTTTTCATGGATTAGCAACTTTCTATTGCAGATTTATTTGTAATTTCAGTTCAATAATGGCGTTAATAACTGAGTGTACAAAGATTGATGCATTTAATTGGACTCCCGCAGCTACAAAGACATTCAAAGAGATTAAAGAGAAAGTTACTCATGTCTTAATTCTTTGACTACTAAATTTTGATAAGGTTTTTGAAGTTTCTTGTGATACATCTTACATAAGTATTGGTGGAGTTCTAAGTCAAGAGGGGCATCCAATTACTTTTTTTTTAGTGAAAAGCTTAACGAGGCAAAAAAAAAAAAAAAAACAAAGGTTATTCAATATATGATGTTGAATTTTATGTTATTATTCAAACACTAAAACATTGAAAATATTATTTACTTCATCATGAGTTTGTACTGTATATAGATCACGACTCTTTAAAGTATGTTAATTCTCAGAAGAAGCTTAATGCACGACATGCTTGATAGGTGAAAATATTGCAACAATTCACTTTGTCTTAAAGTATCAATCAGGAGTGAAAAATCGTGTTGCAGACGCATTGAGCAAAAAATCTTATCTACTGACTGTTTTAAGTTCTAATGTGATAGGTTTTAAAGAAATAAAACACTTGTATATTTTAAATCCTTATTTCAAGCCTATATTTTTGGATTTATTTGAAGGAAAAAAACAACAGCATATGAAGTATTCTTTAAATGATGGGTTTTTATTTCGTAGAACATGTCTTTGAATTCCTTAGATTTCTCTGCGTGACCATATTATTCTTGAAATTCATGGATGGGGGTTAGTTGGGCATTTTGGTCACAATAAAACAATTGCTATGGTTGAGGAACGATTTTTTTGGCCATAATTAAGGAAAGATGTTGCCAGAATTATCAACTTGTGCCGTACATGTCAATTGACTGAGGGAATAAAGATTAATGTTGATTTGTATACTCCTTTACCCATTTCACAATCACCTTGGGAAGATCTTAGCATGAATTTTATATTGGGACACCCAAAAATAGTACATGGGCATGACTCTATATTTGTTACTATTAGATTTTCTAAAATAATGCATTTTGTGCCTTGTTCCAAGACATTTGATACTTTACGGGTTGCTTCATTATTTCTTAAAGAAGTGGTTCATTTACATGGATTGCCATAGACTATAGTTTCAGATCGCGACGTCAAATTTGTGAGTTATTTTTGGAAGACATTGTGGGCTAAATTAGGCACTAAATTAAATTATTCAAATACTTTTCATCCACAAACAGATGGATAAATAGAGGTTGTCAATCGAAGTATGGGCAATTTGCTTCGTTGTTTGGTACATGATCACATTACTTTCTGGGATATTATTTTGCCAAACGCTGAATTTGCTTATAATAGTTTAATTAATCGTACAATTGGGTTGTTAACTTTTGAAGTAGTGATAGAAGTTAAACCATGACAGCCAATTGATTTAATTCCTTTACCTATCAATTCTTGAGTTAGTGAAAGTGGGGAAGATTTTGCGAAGCAAATTCAATAATTACATATTGAAGTGAAGCATAAATTGGCTTCCAATACTAAATTATATAAGCAATATGTTGATAGGGGAAGACAATTAGTTGAATTTAAGGAGGGTGACCTTCTTTTGATGTGATTAAGTGTAAAGTGTTTCTCTCGCAATAATTACCAGAAACTACACCCACGAAGAGTTGGACCATTCAAAGTTATGAAGAGATTGGATTCAAATGCGCATGTGTTAGAACTTCCTTCGACTTTTCCAATTAGTTCTATTGTTAATGTAGAAGATTTGCAGTTTTATGAAGGCCATAATAGAAAAGAGAATACTGAACCACCTATACATGCACTCCTTTAACTAATAGCTTGTAAGGATGAAATTGAAGATATTCTTGTTGATTAATTGGTTTTACACGAAGAGATGGCTATAAAAAATTTTTGGTGAAATGAAAAAATCGCCCATTTTCTAACAGTTCATGGTTGAAGGTTGATGAAATTCAAAAGTTGAACCCAGATTTATGAGTTTTATCAAGCATGATGGAGCCGAGTTCTTTTCCAGGAGGGGGGAATTAATGGAAATCGCGGCTAAAATCCAGCAAGTTATAATACAATTAGTTTTAGATTTATTTTGCTTTTGTTTAATAAGTTGTGTTCAAGTTGTTTTGAATTATTGTTACTAGTCTTCTGCTGCTTATCAACTAGTTATTACGGTTTAAATTATTTAGTATTAAACTTCCTATTTATAAGGGAGTAGTGAGAATAATAAAGACAGAGTTGAATTTATGGTTAATTTTTTTTAAGTAAGACACTTGTTCCAGCAAATTATAGCTGGTGTGATTCCGGCAAATTAAGAGTGAGTGTTAGTGAGACTCTTCCACTTGTTCTCTTTGTTTGTTTGGTTTCTCTGCATCAATTGGCTAGTGAATTTTATTGAAATTGTCAGATATTTAAAAAAAATAAAAAGAAAAGGATGAATTCTAGTAGGGTAGGACTGGGTCAATATTTATGATTTATTGTAGTAAAAAATTTTAGGTGAGACAGTTCTTTCATATAAGCATAACTGATACTGATGTGATAGAATCATATAATCAATAAAGTAAGAGAAATTCATTTATTGATAGTGAATGAAAAAAATTAAAGAAGATATTATAAATTTTTTTCATTACACTAATTAAATAGTATAATCTAATTTATTTTTTTTATTTAGTATTAATAAATAAATTTTTCTCACTTTATTAATTGAATTATCTCATCATATCATATTTTATTTAAAACTTTATGTTATTGTAAAGCTCGTGTCTTTTGCAGTGTATTGGTTCACTTGCAACTTTTGATTTAAAGAAAAAAGAGCAAGTAAATAATACACTTTCCATTTGTTATCCAAAAGTTTGTAAGTACGTCACAATTTTTATTAATTAAATAATTTAAAAAATATAAAATTTATTAGTTAATTAATAAAAATTATATCATAACTTAAAATAAACTCAAAATAAAATATAGTGTATGTAAATATATGATTTGTGTAATGCTATTGAGAAAAAAGATAAAATTTTTAGTACAAAAAATTTATTGTATATGTATGGTGTTATTTTTTGATTTTATAAGTATACCAATAGTTACAAATTTATTTTTAAAGATACCCAAAATTTTTTAAAAAATATTAGTTAAGTCATAAACATCTACATTTTGCTATATTTATCTTTAGTAAAAAAAATTAGTGTTATAATGCAATTTTAAATAAAGTTTAAAATCTAAATTTTGATCGAAAGTTTTGACAGGGGTGGCCGTTCCATTTCATCCCTCCAAAACTTATTACACATAATTATAACCAAGTTATATTATCTAATCCTAGTCCCCTTCTATATAAGTAAGCGTTACTCCCCCTTTTTTTTTTTTTTTTCTTCAGCCTCACTGAAAACCCAAATTCTCTGCAAGTTGAGCCATGGATTCTCCGCAAAATTTGCTTTCTTCACGCTTCGTTTTCATCATTCTTTCACTTTTGGTTTTCCTTTTCTTGTTGAAGAACCTATGGAGAAAACTTCCCTACCCTCCAGGGCCAAAAGGATCATCGGCAGCATGGCCATGATGGACCAGCTCAATCACCGGGGTTTAGCCGGTCTGGCCAAGCAGTACGGCAGCCTCCTCCATTTCTAGACGAGAGTGATTCATGTTGTGGCCGTGTCGACGCCTGATACAGCCAGCGAAGTCCTTTAGGTCCAGAACAGCAACTTCGCAAACCGGCAGGCGAACGCTGCCATAACATACATGACGTACGACAGAGCCGATATGTTGTTCGCTAAGTACGGCCCGTTTTGGCAGCAAATGCATAAGATCTCTCTCATGAAAGTCTTCAGCCGGAAACGGGCTGAGACTTGGGCATTAGCGCGAGCCGAAATTGAATCCACGGTTTAAACCGTGATGCAGAAAACCGGTTCGCCAGTTAATATTGGCAAGTTGGTTTTTGCTCTGGGAGGAATATTAAATACGGGGCTGCATTTGGGTCGTTTTCGCATGAAGGACAAGATGAGTTTGTTAAGATTATGCAGGAATTATCAAAGCTTTACGGAGCTTTTAATATTGTAGATTTTATTCCATGGATAGGTTGGATTCATGCGAGGAAATTTAACCAGAGGCTAGCTAGGGCATGACAGTCTTTGGACATGTTCATTGAATCCATAATCGATGAACACATGAAGAAGAAGATTATCAGTAAAGAAGGCAACAATGACGGTGAAGCTGAAGCTGTAGATACAGACACGGTTGATGAATTGATGGCTTTCTACAGTGAAGATGCTGCGAAAGGCGATAGAGATGATTTTCAGTTCTCCCTTAAACTCACTAGCTATCATATCAAAGCCATCATCACGGTAACGTTTATCTTACAATAAGATGCCATTTTCTTTTAATATAATTTTTGTTAAAATATATTGGATGGTATTTTTAAAAGATTTGTTTGTTAACTAAGAAAATGAAGAAGATAAGAGAATTTTTATAACTCTTGTATTTCTTCTTAAGGAAAGAAAGGTACTACTTGTTTTTATATACAAAAGGTTAATTGCAGAGCACAAAATGCAAAACTTGCTAACAATTTAAGCCATACAACTGTACAACAAATGGAACAATATTGGCCCTTGAATGAATTCTGTTATGCACAGAGAATATCTTCATAATTAACTTCATACAAGCAATTCACAAAGCAAACAGAGTCCAGGTCATTGTTTAGTGTATTGCCTTCTTGTCCTTATAAAGTTAAGTTGTCTCTTTTGTCTTCTTGTGACACCAAGTTGTCGCATAAAATATTTCCAATATTCTCTCTGTTATCTAGTGAATTTCCATCTTCAACACTTTATCTAAAGCTCAAGGTTCTTGAGAGAACCTTAAGCTTGTTTTTGAATATGAGGAATTAGGGTAGAACAATGGTTTTGTGAAGCAATCAGTTATCTGGTATTTTATGGCCATATATCTAATCTCTAACTTTCCTGCATTTATTAAATCTTTGACAAAGTGTATGTCTATTTAGATGTGTTTTGTCTCTCCATGGAATACTGGATTAGAGGTTATAGCAGCTACACTAAGGCTGTCATACCATATAATTGGTTTTTGAGAAATCTCAATATTTAGTTCCTTGAAGAGTGAGGCTATTTATGTAAGTTTAGTTGATGCAAATGCTAAGGCTCTATATTTAGTCTCTGCACTTGATCTAGTTGCCACTTCTTATTTCTTAAAGCTTCATGATATTAAATTTTTACTAAGATAAACACAATAGCCACTAACAGATTTTCAATGTGCATTTGTGAAGGCAATAAAATTTATATCACCCAAAGCATAGAATTCAAGACCAAAATCAATGGTTTTTTTTTTGAGGTATCGTAGTGTTTTTTTACAACTAACCAATGAGATTGTAGATGATTCAACATGTATTGACTTAATCGGTTTATAGCATAGGATAAATCTAGTCTTGTCAACGTTGCAAATTATAAGCAACCTATTATTCTTTTGTACAAAGTTATATTCGGGAATGCATTGCCTTCTGTTTTGCTAAGTTTTTAGCATGCACTTAAGAGTGTATTGACTCTTTTACATGCTTCCAAGTTGATCTTTTTCAGTAATCCATGTATATATTTGGTTTGTGAGATGAAAAGACAATTTTTTGTCTTGGTAACTTCAATTTTTAAGAAGAAATATAATTTTTCCAAATCTTTAAGAGAGAGCACCTTGTTGAGATCTTGAATAACAACTTTTACCAGGTCCTTTTTATTACCAGTAATAATAATACCATCAACATACACTAACATAATTGTCAAATTTTTTCCTTGACTTTGTAAAAGAGAGATGAATCCGATTTTGAACAACAAAACCTTCTAAGTCAGCCAAGCAAATTTTAGTTTGTCTGACCAAGCTCTTGGAGCTTGCTTGAGTCCGTAAATGGCCTTTTTAGGCTTGCAAACATGATTAGGTTTGCCAATATCCTTTAAACCTTTAAGTTACATCATGAATACACTTTCTGAAATTTCACCATTCAAGAAGGCATTATCAACATTCATTTGTCTCACATTCCATCCAAAGCATGCAGCCAAACTAAGTATAATTTTTATGTTCAATGCCTTCACTATAAGACTGTAAGCTTCGTAGGAATCTACTCCAAAAGTTTGATGAAAATCCTTGGCCACTAACCTAGTCTTCAATCTAGGTACTAATCCATTTTGATTCTCTTTCACCTTATAAACCCATTTGTTCATTATAATTTTCTGATTTAGGTTATAAAGAACTAAGGACTAGGTGTTGTTTTGGATCAAGGCATTATGTTCCTTAATCATGGCCACCAACCTAGCCTTCAATCTAAGCACTAATCCATTTTGATTCTCTTTCACCTTATAAACCCATTTGTTCGTTATAATTTTCTGATCTAGGTTATAAAGAACTAAGGACTAGGTGTTGTTTCGGATCAAGGCATTATGTTCCTTAATCATGGCTTGTTTTCACAGAGGATCAATAAGTGCTTGGCTAGTATTTTCAAGTACAGTGATGATTTTAGCAATTAGATAAATTTTTTGTTTGAAAATTTTGGCTTTTGCTAGTGTGATCATAAGGTGAGTTAGGATTCTTTGAGTATTATTTTCAGGTTGTGTTTAAGGTTTATTTGGCTGATCAGTGTATAAATATTTAAGAAATTGAATTTGAGTGTTAGGTGAAAGAAAATGTGAGTTACATGGTACAGGGCTTTCATTTGTTGAAAAAGTTGCTGAGGTAGAATTTTGAAGATTTCCTGCATCACCTGACTGTAAGATTAGTCTATCAAAAATGAAGAGAGAATGGTTGACCAACTGAACTATTTCTGAGATAGGTTTTGTTTTTGAACTTTTGAAATTTACATATGATTCAAAAAGAAACCAAGATTCATTGAATTTAACATTGTTTGAAATATAAAATCTTTTAGTGTGATGTAAGCATGGGTATCCCTTTTATTGTGAGCTGTGGCCAAGAAGAACACACTTTGAAGTGTGAAATTTCATCTTGGGTTTGTTGTAATCTCTTATAAATGGGTAACATTCACAGCTGAAGGTCTTAATTAGTTTAAGGTTGGGTTTGGTCTTGTAAGTTTTTCTTAGGGAGTGACATTGTTTAATGTTGGTATGGTAATTTGGTTGATTAAAAACACTACCATAAAGAATGACTCTAACAAAAATTTAAGAGGCATATGTACTTGAACTAGGAGTGATAATCTTACTTCCATAATGTGCCTATGTTTTCTTTCGACCTTCCTATTTTGGTTATGAGTGTACGGACAAGAGAATTTTAATTGGATGCCTTTAGACTTTAGAAATGGTTCCAATACTCTATACTTACCCCTTATGTTACATTGTAAAATTTTGATATTTTTCTCAAATTGTTTTTCTGTGAGTGTTTTGAAATCAAGAAAGTAGTATATGTATATGATTTTTTGGTCAATGGATAAAGCCAAGAGTAATTTGTGAAATCATATATGAAAATGGCATGCTCTTTACGTCCTTAGTTTGAAGGAAGAGGGGCTAGTCCCTATAAGTTTAAGCGTATTAGCTCAAGTGGGTATGATGTTCTAGTTTCATTAGTCTTGTGTGTTAGCCTATGTAATTTTCCATATTGACAAACAGTGCAAAAATTAAGCATTTCATTTTCATTATAATTGAAAAGATTACAAGACTTTAATATTGTCTTAAGAATATCAATATTCAGGTGGCCTAATCTCCTATGCCAAGTGTTTAACGTGGATTCAATCCCAAAATCAACATTTCTTGCATTTGTGGAACACAAATACGAAAGCATAGACACTAGTTCACTGTTATTTAGAGTAAATAGTTAAGATGTATTTGTGAAGTTATGTGAGGTATTCGTTGTTTAGAATAGCCTGACTAGCACGGGGGAATTTTAGTTTCTTACCGTTATTGGCAGCCAATTGATCTGGGAGCAATTCACAAAGCAGACAGATTCCAGGTCGTTTTCTAGTATATTACTTTCCTGTCCTTGTAAAGCTGAGTTGTCTCCTTTTGTCTTCTTGTGACACCAGGTTGCTGCATAAAATATTTCCAGCATTCTCCCTTTCATCTGATTAATTTCCATCTTCAACATGTTAAAGTATATTGTCTGCTTATAATGACCATTAGTTTCTGAGGATAAATAAAGCATTATTGCATGTAGCCATTACGGCGTCAATATATTGGTTCTTCCTCATTTTCTATTTCATCGTGTGCAAGCATAAAGTTTTGAGTTGTCACTATGTTGGTGGCAGTATAATAATATTAATTCTTCATTTTGACAGGACGTAATGTTCGGAGGAACTGAAACGATAGCTTCTGCAATCGAATGGGCAATGACGGAACTAATGAAAAACCCACAAGACCTTCAGAAAGTGCAGCAAGAACTTGCCGACAAAGTCGGCTTGACCCGGATCCTCCAAGAATCCGATCACGAAAACCTCACCTACTTCAAGTGTTGCACCAAAGAAACCCTACGTCTTCACCCACCAGTTCCTCTCCTTCTCCACGAGGCCGCAGAGGACGCCGTCGTTTCCGGGTACAGAATCCCGGCTAACTTGCATTTCATGATCAATGAATGGGCTATTGGGCAAGACCCGTCTGCATTGGAAGATACGGATAAGTTTAACCCTAGTAGGTTTTTGAACGACGGCGCAGCAGATTTTAAGGGGAGCAACTTTAAGTATATACCATTCGGGTCGGTCGGAGGTAGTGTCCGGGTATGCAACTCGGGGTGTATGCAGTGGAAGTGTCGGTGGCTCATATGCGTCCTTGTTTCAAGTGGGAGTTGACAAATGGAATAAACCCTAGTGAGCTTGATATGAAAGAGATGCCTGGAGTCGCTACACCGAGGGCGAGTCGACTCGTTCCCTTGCCGAGTTACCGACTGAGTTGTCCACTCAAAATAAATTGAAGTATTTAGCAGGAGTGTGGTGGTTATTAATAAACGTGGCTCAGTGAAGGGTTATTTTACTTGAGTGCTGTTTTACTTTCAAAACAATGAAATTTGCTTAATATTCGTGTGTATACTATTGATATTATCAAATATTATGGACCCATTTTGTCAAATTAAAAGTTATTCTCTTTTGAAGACATTAGGATTTTCATAAAATTTAACTTTCTAATAATAATAATAATAATAATTAAAATGCATAAACAAGCACAATCTCACTTACTTATGGTAACAATTATTGTTTTGCAAACTTATATTTCAAATTTGTATTTTAAAATTTCATTTGATATTTTATTATCCACTCAATAACTGTTTTAAACACAAATTTAGGATGTCTAGCATTACTCATAAAATCCTACACGTAACATTATATCTTACAAAATGCCTTCCATACAAGTCTCTATCTCTTACAAAAAGCAATCAATAAAAAATTAAAATGCAAATTTGAGGCTTTAGTTTACTATTTTTAAATAAAATTATATATATATATATATTTATATATCTATTTGGGTTTTAAAATTTTATAATAATAAAAATTATAAATTATTCCATTTTCACAAGAGAGTTGCTCATTGAGAGAGTTATGAAATATTTTTAAAAGATTAAAAAGAAATTTAATTTCAATTATAGTCGATGGGGACATAAAACAACAAAAGAGTAAATTAAAAGAGTTAACAATTACATAAAATCTTTGTCAGCAAACGTGCCAGCAGACAATTTGGCAGCTTTCGAATTCATTTTTTCTAAATTACAATTCTTTGGGAAAAAAGATTACTGATGCGAATATATTGGAAAAATCATTATTTACTATTCATGCTTTAAATTTATTCCTACCGCAGCAATATCAAGAATGAAGACTTAAAAAAATTATGAACTCATCTTGTATCTTCTAGTGACTAAAAATAATAATGAATTTTATTAAAAAATTATTATTCTCACTCGATTGGATCAGTACCCCTCTTTGAAGCGAATGATATTTCAACTAATATTCGTGGTGCCAATTGATGACGTGGCTAAGTCCTTGGTCACAAACATAATCATAGTTGTAGTGGTTATAACAAGAAATTTAAATCAACCCGCTCAAAGTAGAATAAAAATTATGAAAAGCAAGAGAAACAAAAAAGTCTACAAAACAAACCTCTAAAGGATTATAAAAATATTGTTTTATAATAGTATGAAAGGACATTGGTCATGTGTTTGTCACACACACTAAAACATCTGCTGATTTTTACAAAGCATCGTCTGATTGATATAACTCATTTGGATATTTCAGAATCTTTTAAAAATTCCAATGACAAGATTGAACGCTTATTTAATAAAAAACATATAAAGACCTATTATAGTGCTTTGATTTTTTGAAATATATTTCAAAGTTTAATATATTTAAGATTTGAAGTTACAATATGTTTAAATTTTGGTATTATGATATATTTTAAATTATGTTGCAAAGAGTGTTTATTATTATTTGAATATTTTTACATTATCTATCTCATACAAATTGATGTATAATTTTTAAATTTTCCTAATAAATCATTTTCTATAATGTTTTTTTCACATTACCTGAATGTTTTTTTTATATTCAGTTTATTTTTATTAACTTTATTTTAAATGTGTGTGAAGATAAAATGAATGCCATACAAGATTTGAACAATTATACGGTGAATGATGAAAATAAATGTTTGGTAGATACTGTTACAATGTATATAATTCTATGAAATAGAAAATATATTTCTCTATTAATATTAGCTACAACTAATGTTAATATAATGTTATGTTCTACCAATTTAATTGAATGCTCATGAATAGCTAATATTATGTTATCAAATGGTACAAAATAATGAATTGACAATTTTTCATATCCTAACAAATCAAGAAGAAATCTGCTTAGTTTTAAGGACATTCATCAAAATAGATGCGATATTAAAACATCTAATAATGATAACTTTGAATTTCTTTGATTACTTATCATACTAAAAATATGTATTAAAAAAGCTACCTTCATTTTCTTCTAAGTCATATCATACAACTATAAGAATAATAGAAATCAATACAACTATAAGAATAATAGAAATCAATTTTGCAAAGAGCTAAAAGTTTCGAATTCAAAGAATTTTAGACTTTAGCATGATCAACATAGGCATCTTAAATATATAATAATGCATCATATTTTAGAAAATTCACATGAACATAAATTACTAAATTAAAAAGATTTATTTACCTATTAATAATCCAATTATTCCTTGTTTTCAAGGAAACTAATTATTTGACCATCTCTAGTATAGTTAAATCTTGAATCCCCTTAAAGTTTTTAAATGAATCTAATGGGATATATGTGGGCCTATACACCTAAATTGTAGATCATTTTATTATTTTTTGGTCTCAATCGATGCTTCAACTAGATGCCCACATGTCTTTTTACTTTTTACTCGTGTGTTTCATTTGTTAGACTTTTTGCTCAAGTCATCAAATTAAAGACATAATTTCTTGACTTTCCTATCAAAAAAATTAGACTAAACAATATTGGTGAATTTACATCTAGATCTTTTAATGATTATGCATGCTTATAGGAATTGGTGTTGACCATCCTGTTGTACACACTTTTATATGAAATGATTTAGCTTAGTCTTTGGTGAAACACTTACAATTAGTTACTAGATCATTAATTTTTAGATTAAATTTACCTATTTTATGTTAGAGACATGCTATACTACATATTGCATCATTAATTCACATTCGATTAAACTCTAATCATACATATTAACTTTCAAAACATGTTTTTGGTCAACAACCAAATATTTCTCATTTAAGAATTATTGGTTGTGTTATATATGTCTTAATTGCACCCCACAAAGAACTAAGATGGTTTTGCAAAGAAGACTTGGAATTTATGCTAGCTTCAATTCTCTATCCATAATTAGATATCTTGAATCTCTTAGAGGAGATCTTTTTACTACAAGATTTACAAATTGCCATTTCGATGAACAAAATTTTTTACCATTAAGAGAGAGAAAATATCAAAATAAATGAATGTCATGAAATTGCATGGCATGCTTCATCATTATCTCATCTTGATCATTATACAAATCAATGTGAACTTGAAGTTGAAAAGATCATCAATTTACAAATATTGCAAATCAAATTCCTAATGTATTCATTGATTAAAAAATAATAATAAAATTATATATTTCAACTAAAAATACCCCAACGTATGTTAAGGTCCTTGAATAATGAAAGTAAATAGTGTTTAAAATGTAGAAGACTAATTAGTTTAAAAGACACAACTCCCTCAAAGAGGAGAACACTTGAAAAGTTATAAAAGAAAGAAAGCACTCTAAGATAGTTAATCAAATATTATCGATTTTAATTGATAATATATTTTAATTGATTATGTTGGTACAAAATATATTGGGTTGGAAATAAAATTATTATCAATAATATATTTTCATTTGTTGTTGCATAAAATATTACAAAAGATGATTATGAGGATCTTGAATCATAAAATATGAAAGAATATTAACAGAGAAATGACGGCCATAATGGGAAGAATTTGTTCAAGCAGAGCTAAATTCACTTACAAAATGTGAAGTATTTGAATTTGTAATCTAGACAATTGAAAATGACAAACCTACTAGATATAAATGGATATTTTTAAAAAAATGAAATAAGAAAAATGAGATACTAGTGAGTTGGCTATATAAGATATTAAAAATCTTATACATTTATTTGAGATACCAGTGGTAAGTGTATGTTACTGGTATGTGGTGGTTGTTACGTACTCAGTTTATAAGATTAGAGCATGACAGTGTATGTCAATAATTAAAGTAATTAATTAACTTTATTTAATAAAATAAAAATAGTTTTATTTTGGCATAATGAGGATAAGAAAACTTGGCCAAGGGTATAGAGGAAGCTCTTTTTTTTTTTTTTTAATGAATCATTGCTAAGTGTTGGCAAAAAAAGAAAAAAAAAAGATAGAAAAGTTAAAAAAAAAGAAAGAAAAATTTCCAGCAATTTTTTTTCATCTAAATACAAATAGAGTTGGTTTATGAAACTAAAGTAAAAAGCACCCCCCCTAAAAAAAAAAAGAATTTTCTGCTAAAAATAATGCCACAATCATTATCAAGTCATTGATGTATGGATGCATCTAGAAGCAAGTTTGAGACGATGACCTATTCTTAATTAAAGAAAATTGGGTATATTTTTCTTACCTTTATGTTTTATTGTTTAAATATATTTAAACAAATTTTAAAACTTGCATAATTTCAATTTTGATCCTTCAAAAGTTTTTTTGCACAGCTATATAATAGTTGTTACTTTTGGTAGTAAAAACCATTTTATAACAAAGATAACACCAAGAAGCATTGGCCTAAGCAAAATCATGAAATGATGCTAATAAAGTCAAACAAAATTTTTTTGTCAGGGTAGAACCATGCATCGGCTTGAGTGAACATTACATTGGTGCATTCATAAACCTAGTGCCAAATAACCACTCAAGTAGGCATCGTATGTCATCCCAAATCCTAAATTTTTTAGGATGTGATTTTGATGGCAAAACTTGTATGAAACATATTCCTTTACCATAAAAAATATTGTGACTCATTATAACATATTCATGCCTCCTCAAGAGAAATTGATCAAATTCTTTTTGAATGGGATTCTTATTTGGGTATTCTTTTGATAATTATTATCATTATTTTTAAACTAAATCTAACTAGTAAGCCTTTAAAGTTTTAGTTGTTATTAGTTGCTAGAGTTCTAATCATGTGAATATTTTGGTAGTTCTCATATCAACCTATAGAGTTTTAATTTTATGAAGAGTTTGTCACAAGATTTCCCTTGAATAACAAATTTTTGTCTCTTTTACTTATTATTTTGAAATTTTTTTATTAGTTTTGTTTTTATAGATTCATTTATATGTTTCCCTTTGATACTAAATAGCAAATTTCAAGTTTTTTTATTATGTAAAACAACTCCCCTAAAGTGTTCTAAGGTTTAAATCTAGGATTTTCATATATATCAAGTGAAAAAAATAGCTCGATATAAGTTAAGCTTATCCAATACACTAACACTTGGCAATTATTTTGACCAACTTGAATTTGTCTTATAGATGACAAGTTAGACAAGACACATGGCATGGAGTTTTCACTTGTATCTTTTAAATTAAAATCATGTTGCTATCCAAAACTAAAAATTGAAACTGGAAGAAGACAAGTGCAAGGTAGAATAGATTGAAGGAAGTAAAGGGTGAAGTATTATTTTTTGTTAAGATTAAATTTCATTTTGGATTGTTAAAAATGTGTACAAATGTTATTGTATTGTAAATTTTAATTTCTATTTACATTTATAAATTAGTTTTTATTCCAATATTAAAATTTTGTTAATAGTATAGTTTTCTAAATAGTTGTATTTTGGATTAATGGTTGTTGTTATTTAATTATTGAGTAATTGATAATTTTTTTTTTTTTTCATATCGTGATAAAACTATTAACAATAAGTTTCAAATTTATCAATTAATATATGTGTATGTTGAAGTTTGATAAAAATATATATATATATATATATATATAGGTGTTTTAGTTTTAATTTGTTAAATTAGAAGTGATTATTATGTTAAAAATTAGGTGGGGACTTGTTTGTTAGATTAGAAGAAAATTTATAAATATTTGTAATTAATTAGGGTTGGTTTGATGTCTTTGGTCAAAAAGTGATCAGTTTGGTTATTTAAAATTATAGAGGGTCAGGTCATTCTATAAAATATAAATATTTTTGGGAGTCTTATTAATATTATCCATATGTTAATAATATATATATATATATATATAAAATATTTTATCTCGTAGCTATTATTATTTTATAATAATATTATGACTAAATACAAGAGCATATTTATTGATTAATAATCTTGAAAGAAATTATTTTATTATCTTTAGGATTATCCTTAATTTCTTAATTATAGATAGTAAAATTATTGTAAGTGTAGAATTTATTTGCTATTATGTGTTAATAAATCTTATTATTAATTTTATTTAGAGAGTGATACTAAGAAATAAATCACTAAAAGTATAAAGTAGCTGGTTTTATTTTTGTGAGGTAGGTATTTATACATAATTGAAATAATTTTGATTTTACAAAACTAAAAAGTAGGGTATTTAATTTATTAAATATTAAAGCACGTGCATATAAAATTTTGAAAATATTTCTATGTGTTGATCTAACAAATTATTTCTTAAATTGAGATTAATATTTTTTATGATAATTTTATTTGTATGAATTCAACAATAACAATTTAACACATATATTATATTTTAGCCATACATGCTTGAAAGTGTTTGTTGGAATGAATGAAAATAGTTTTTTTTTCAATGAAAGATATGAAATGCTATTATTTTGGTAAATTAATTAAATTATTAAATATGGATATATGATGGCCTTGATTAGTTAAACATTGATGACTTTAGACGTAATTTTTGTCTTGTGATGAAAGTTCATAAATAAAAAATCAAGTACAGTGACAAATCCTAGGAACGATGCCTTTAAAGTAAATTGACCACTAGTGGGGCAGTAGGCTCTATAAGTAATGTCCCTAAAGATGCATGATTGTTTTGATACGGAAGTTCCGAAGAATAATACTCTAAAACTAGGCATAAAATTCATTAAATAAAGTTGTTTATGATAAAATGATACTTATTTCATTTGATCTTGTTTAAAAGTTAATTGTTTAAAATTCTCTTATATTATTCTTTAAAACTTTATTAAAATTTAAAAAATAAATTATATTTTTTTCATCTTTTAAATTTTTTATTACATGTAAATACCTACTAGATATTAGCTCATTACTATTTTTTAGGTTTGATAAGACTGTAAATAAATAGTTAAAGTAGTCTGGAAGTTTTTCAACTATAGGACTTTTTATTATATTATTAATTTTTTATATGTATAAATATGACAAAATAACTTGTATAGTTTTAAATTACCATATGAATGCTTAAGTGATAAAGGTCGATTATTTTGGATATTGATAGGAAATTGATAAAATTAGATACCTTTGAAATGTTTAAATTTTATTTGCAAAAAAGAGAAAACTCTTTTAAACTTCTCTTTGGTGTATTATGCGTGTTACAAATAAGATTTATCTTATCACAATGATAATAGAATATCTATTTCTTTATTCATGTCACATGTGGCTAGAAAAGAATGAAAATAAGTATTTCAATGTTACATTGATTGCATCAAAATATGTAATTATTTTCAATATGCATACTACAACAAGCTCAACGATAATCATGGAGTGAAGGTACCTATACAATATTGATCACATCATATTTGGTTGATTTTATTTGGGCTCTTAGTGCGTGGATTTATTGTTGACAGAATCGAAAATATCCAAGTTAGTACCATAAATTAAAGCAAATAAAGCAAGCGTCTCTCATATGAAATTATAAAACCCATCTGTCTAGTTTATTTATAAGGTTGGTGGTTTATGCATAGTAGTTTACTAGCTCATCACATATACATTTGCACTTAGTCACAGGTAAAAGGTGACTTTCTCCCTTTCTCTACCTAATGCATTGATCCAATAAAAAAATCATTTTAGTATGCTATAATCAATTAGCTTATTAGGTGTTTATGTGCAGATGTCTTATGCAAAAATTTAAATTTAACAATAAGCAAACTTTCATCAACTGTTAAAAAAGTAAAAAAAACTACAATTTATCCAGTCAATAATTTAGTACTAACAAAATGCTTATTAAAACATAAGTGACAAGGCATTAGGTGTCATTGCCTTCTTTGCGAGATTAATGATGAATCAATTCAAACATTTATATTAGCTTTTCCATATCCAAAATAGGAACATATAGCAACAAGTATCTCTCTTTAGCCTTTTCCTCTTTTATTGGGTTGGTTTTCTCTAACAGCCTTTTCCTTATTCTCTCACACTTAAAAGTCATTGAATTAGTTTTTATCTCATGTAAAGGTTACCAAATTTAACAAGTATTAGAAATTTTTAGATAAAAGAGTTTGTTAATCAAATATAAGAGAAAGTCTAATTTTACATTGAGAAGAAATTTAAGTAAAATTAGAAGTGTAAAACCCCAAGCCCCATCAACCCAAGCCCAACATTACTTTAGGCCCGAAATATAGAAAAAAAATTAAGCTTAAATTTATTTCTTTTGGCCCATGTCCCTAAGTATAAATATGTGAATACATGTAAAGTTAAATAGAGAATTTAGGAGAAGATTATAGAAGCCACGAGAAGAGAAAGAAAGAAAAGAAAAAGAGATGAAAGAAAGATAAGAAGAAGAGAAGAGGGAAAAAGAGAGAAAAAGAAGATAAAGAAGAAGGAGAAGAAAAATAAGAAGAAGAATAGTGAGAGGGATAAAAAAGTGAAGGTAAAATTTTCTTTTATCTTTTATTTTGTGAAGAAATTATTTATATTTAATATAAAAATTAGAAAAAATTAGAAAAAATAGATAGATTTTATTTTGGTAGTTTATAGTTAAAATTATTAATATTTTAATTTTTTAAATTCCAGATTAATAAATTTTGGGTTGAATTTAATAATTTAATCAGAATATTTTTCGAGAATTACTAAAGATAAGATGAAAATTTGTGAAATTTTGATTGGGGGTAAAAATGTAAAGATTATAAAAATTTTATCTTATTTTATAAATTAGAAGTTTAATGTGCAAATAGTTAAAAAATTTGGGATTAAATTTTTTTTTTTTTTTTTATAATTTTAGGGTAAGATAATAAATTTTAATAATTTTAGATCTTGAGCGTAAATATTTTAAAAGTATTTTTTTAATTATCTATATTCTAGGGACTTGTTTATAATTTGTCATTATTAATATTTTTTTTTTAATTTAGAGGTCTAAAATTCTAGAATTTTTTGAACTACATCCTAACTTGATTTTAGGTTAAGACCTTATTTGTATTTTAATATAAGCAGTAGAAGGTATTCGTTCATTTTAGTGATTTGTATTGAATTTTTTAAAATGTTACTAGGCAGTAATAACAAGAAGGACAAAGGATCAGTGAAATTTTAGAAAGAACACTCTCAAATTGATTGAAGTTAGTAATTCACATATAATTGAATATTTTGGTATTTTAAAAAACTGAAAAGTAGATTTTATATTAAATTTTATGAAAAAATTATATTTTAATGAGATGATTATTGTTTTATCCCATTTGTGTAAATTTTTCAAGAATTTAGTAATATTATTCTTGTTAAATTATACTTATGATATTTAAAATATTGTTAAATGACATAAATAAATTATTTTGTTATTACTATGTGAAATCAAATTATGAAATAGTGTATGGCCTTTTGTTTAGAACTAGTGACTATAGAATTAATTTCAGTTTTGCGGTAAAACTTGTAAACTTGAAATTATAGGCGGCGGTCCTTGAGTATAAAACTCCTAAAGATGCAGGCTATACATTTTTTAAATGAGAGTTCCTTAAAATAGTGCCCTAAAATTATGCATTACATATAATGATAATTAAATTATATTATTATTGTATTATCATTATTCATACTTATTTACATTTATTTATGACTTTATTTATTTGAAAGTATAATCATTGTTAAATTTATTTAAAAAATCTCAGTTATCTGTGAATATCTACTAGGTTTTGACTCACATATTACTTTTTAAGTTCTTTTACAGTAGTCGAAAATAGGTGAACTTGAAAAAAATTTTATGCTTTTGGTAGTTTTAATTTGGAGAGATATTTTACAGTGTATATCGTGTTTGTTAGAATATTGTAAGAAGACTATTTATATTTAGTTAAATAAATGTATTAAGTTTTAATACGATGAATTTTGTTGTAACGGTAGTTTGAAATTTTATGAAAAATATTGAGAGTATTATAGAATTTTAATATTTATAGGTTTATATTGATATTGCCCAAAATGTCTACAATCATATTTTTTTTACTTTAAATTATTCCATTAAACCCTAATTCAAAAACCTTAATTTTGGAGGCGTGATAGCTTGGTATCAAAGCTTAGGTTATAGATCCTGTAGGCATTTTAAAATAGTTAGATAATAATTATACTATTTTCGGCCTTCAATTATTATTTTTTGTCTCATAGATTTATATCTTATAATGCCGTTTTATTATTTAGTCTTGTAATAGGCCAAAACTAAATACGATAAGTGGACATGTGTCAAGCGAAGTGAGCAGTATATGTTAGACAGAGTTCTTATAAAAGATCTAAAAATGTTACATGCAAATAGGGTGAGAGCAATGTTGGCTGGAACCAAAGTCCATTAAACAAACATTAATCCTAGCCTAAGAGTAATTAGGGATAGAGTACAAGAAGCACTAATGGGTTTACAAGTATATGAAAAAAAGGCAAATCAAAATAAATTCATAACATGACGTTTATTTTTCAATAGAAGATTCTGTAATATCAAACAAATTAAAAGTGATTGGATTAGAAAATTAATGACAGACACAGTAATTGAGACAAACGAGGTAGGTAAGGCCATTGAAGTAAGGCCAATGAAACTAGATCCCTTTCTTACTAGAATGGAAGAACCTTTCAAACTTGTTATTGTTGAATAGAATTATGTAAAGTGGTGAGAAGTAAGTGATAAAAAGGAATGTGACTATTTGTAACTTTTGAGTTTTTTTGTGTGTTTTATTTAGTTTTGTTTACATTATAAACTTTTATAATTTATGTAAAAATATATCTATATATAGATATAATAATACCTTGTAATAACATGTTTTGTTGTAATATAATATCGTATCTATTTCATTATTATGTTTTAATTATTATAAATTATATCATATATTTTAGTATGTTTGATGATAATAGAAAAGTTGTGTTATCTTCTTCACAAGGAAGAAATGAGTTTGGAGAATTTCATTAGATTATGCAAGAATTTGTCAGTACAATTCACAATTTTGCAAACAGTAGGCCATCTGATCAAATTAGAAGAACTAAAGTTAGGAGCACATCAATATTGAGTGAGTTCAGAAAATTAAATCTACCAATTTTAAGGGAAAAAGCCAATCCATTGATTGCTAAGAAGTGGATGAGCAAATTAAGCATATCCTCATTTATTTTGAACTAAAGGTAAATGTATTAAATTTTGAGGACAAAATTTCTTTAAGGGGAGAGGATTGTAACACCCCAAATCCTATCTACCCAAGCCCAACATTATTTTAGGCCCAAAATATAGAAAAAAAAAAATTGAACCCAAATTTTATTTCTTTTGACCTATGTCCTTAAGTATAAATATGTGGATATGTGTAAAATTAAATGAAGAATTTGGGAGAAAATTATTAAAGCTCCAAAAAGAAAAAAGGAAAGAAAAGAAAAAGAGAGGAGAGAAAGAGAAAAAGAAGAGAAGAGGGAGAAAAAGATAAGAAGAATACAAAAAAGAAGGAGAAGAAAAAGAAGAAGAAGAATAGAGAAAAGGATAAGAACATGAAGATAAGATTTTTCTTTATCCTTTATTTTGAGAAAAAAATTATTTATATTTAGTATAAAAATTGTAAAAAATTAGAGAAAATATATAAATTTTATTTTAGTTTAATAGTTAAAATTATTACTATTTTAAATTTTTAAATTTCATATCAATAAATTTTAGGTTGAATTTGATTAGAAAATTTATCGATAATTGTTGAAAATTAGATATTAAGTTTGGAGTTAATAAACATACACTAAATCTTAGATCTTAAATGCAACATAACTTGAAAAAGGTACTTATAAAGTGAAATTCAAGTAGTCAGAACACCTCAACAATCTTCAATAATCAAGAAAGTTTTTAAGTTGAGTGAACATTACTAAGCTAGACATTATATCTTTAAGGTATTAATGATAGGAATGAAATAGTACATATAACATCTTTAAATTTTGCAAAACACATGACATTTGCTAGTTGTAAATTTTTAGGGTTTCCCATATTATAAGAGTCAGTATAGATATGTAATAAAAAGACAACGATTGTAATTTTTGAAAAAGATAATAGAAGGTTTCATTATGATGGCTACATATAATTCTCTATTTTTCATTCCCTTTTTCTTGGTATTAGAGCCATTCAATGAAAAATGCAATTGCCAACATGATGAATTCAAATGAAAACAATACCTTAATTTCAAAAAAATCAATATAACACAATAACCTCTTCTTCAGTGATTTTGTCAAGCTTGATAGGCATAACTATATGGTATAGAAGACCAAAGTTCTTCCAATCATAAGAGGTAACAATCTTAAAGGATTCATTGACGACATCAAAAGGGTACTCGAAAGTAACAATATTTTTGCTTATAAAAAAATAGTGTCTAACAATCATAACGAACCTAACATTTTAACAATGGAAGAAGAAAGACCAACTTTTGCTCAACAGACTAGAATGCAATAACATCTCTAACAATGTCAATTTTCGAGCTAATATTGCCACAAACAACAAAAACAACACGAGTTAATATTGCTAAAAAATAACAAAAACAATAGTTGGAATCAAAAAAGGAATAGATCTAGAAGAGGTTAACAATCTCAAGCTAATAGAAATGGCAATCAAGTTAGGGAAATAAAAAGGTCCTCCTAAGGTAAGGACCAATCTAAGCCAATTTGCCAAGCCTGCAACAAAAGTGTATATTCTATTACATTATGTTGGTATTGGTTTAATTAAAACTTTGAGCACTCTAGAAACTAAAACCGAACTTTTGCATTCATATCAACATGGGAACTAGCTAGAAAAAGTGGATGGTACCTTGACAACAGGGCTATCAATCATGTTACTAATGAGCTAAGTAAAATATTCATTAAGAGCAAGTACAAAGATGAGGAGAATTTAATTGTTATTAATGGTAAGAAACTTTCTACTCTTTGTATAGGATACAACTAATAACATGTTAGAAATAAAAAATCATTGAAACTTAAAAATATTTTTCATGTTCCACACATCATGAAATCCTTTTAAGTATATCAAAATTGATATGTGACAATAACTTGATTATTGAATTTGATGATAGTGGTTGTGTTACAAAAGACAAGAATTATAAAGTACTGTTACAAGAAGTGGCTAGAGATGGCTTATACTTGCTTAAGAATGTAAAGAGAGTTGGAGACAAACATCTAGAAGAAAGGTCAATAAATCAGTCTTTTTTACTTGTGTTTCCTCTTTTGCTTTAGTTCATGTTAGCCATTTAAATTCAAGTTTTTAGTTTATCTGTTAATAGTGTTAATATCAAGTTTGCAAGAGCTGTTAATATCTTTGATGCTTTTCACGTAAAGGTCAGTAACCCAAATGACTAGATTATCATGAAGGTTTTATCATCATGTAATAATTAAAGTATCAATAATAAAAGTAGGTTCTCTTATTTTTGTGATGCATGTCAAAATGGTAAAAGTCAGAGATTGACACTCAAAATTAGCCAAATGAGGATAAAAAAAACTACCTAAAATGAATTTAAATACAACTTTAGTATTTTGAATGATTATTATAGGTTCAGCTGAATCTTTCCACTAAAGAACAAAGCACAAACCTCACAAAAATTCATTAGATTCAAAAATCCAATCAATATCACATTAGATAAGAATATTTTAATCTTATAAATTGACATGAGAAGTGAATTTAAGTGTTTGGAACCACTCTTGAAAGCACAAGGAATAGTTTTTTAGGCTTTTATATCCTTATAATTTAATACCAATTGGAAAAATTGAAAGGAAGTATAAGCATATCACAAGAATGAGGGTGACACTGTTAGCTCAAGCTAATCTTCTACTAAAATTCTGGTAGGAAGCATTTGAGACCTTAGTTTACTTAATAAATAAATTGTCAACATTAATATTAGACTATCAAACCTTATGAAAGAATCAATCACAAATAGCCTAGTTATTCCTTTTAAGAATCTTTGAATGTGCTTATTACCTACTTTTGAGATTTTACAATTAACACAAACTATAATTTCACACAACTAAATACATCTTTATAAGCTATAGCCCAAAGCACAAGAGGTGCAAGTGTCTAAACTACTTTGGAAAAGTGTACATTACAAGACATGTAGCTTTAATTAATATGAGTTTTTTTTTTTTGAAATATATGCTTTCTACATCTAGATCAGTAACTACTCATTAGCTTAAACACCTTTGATTACTCCCAACTTCTTTTAATTCCTTTGTCCTTAATAACTAAGACAAACACAAATTAAAAGCCATCTCATTATAAATTTACAACAACAAGTTTTGGAAATGAATCTTTCTAAAGACTCAAACAACTCAGTAAAATTAAGTAAACAACCTAGGTCATCCAAAAATGAATCATGAAACAAATATTTTTGTCCCCATATAATATTAAGAATATCAAACATTGAACACAAATCCCATAGCTAACTAAATCAAAAGATGGTATTTTCAAACCAAAACTATACCACATAGAAAAGAAGATTTTTTCACAATAAACATGTATTAGAAAGTGCAATAGAAGCAATAAAAGACTTGAAATGGAAGGAAGTTATGGTTGAATATTAGCACCAATTAAACCAGGAACAAATAGGGTTTCAAGGTCAAATACAAGCCATATGAAACTATTAAAAACTCTCGTGCGAGTTGATGAATCACATTTACTAGCAATTCCTTTTTGAGGACCAACAATTGCAATGATTTATCTTCGTCATGACAAAATTTTGGTAATTTCATTAACTAAATTATAATGCTTACTTTAATAACTTTTAATATTACTAATAAACTTTAATTGACTAATGTAAAATATTTTTGAACAAATATAATTATTATTAGACACTTTAGAGATCACCATTTTGAAAAGATAAGATTAATGTTATGTTCCTTGATTCAGTCAAATTAATTTATGTCCAAATGTCTAATTTCATTTTACATCAAAATCTTTTGATTCCTCGCCTATATTGACTATTGATCATAATTGTGATAAGCAATTTAAAAATGTTCAAAAAATCATGATCATAAAATTTAATAATGGTAATATTTTGTATTAAAATAATAATTACTAAGGTCCTTATTTTTTATATTATTTTTTAAATAAAGGTAAAACTTATCCATGGGTGAAAATTCATTATTTGTTTTACATAAATTAAGTCCAAAATTTGATGTATTAATCCATGCAATCTATGATTGAAATCTAAAATAAAAAATAATATTTTATATTACCAACTCATCAATCTTCCTAACTCCTTACATAAATAAATGGATGAAAAATTAGTGTTACCATTTAAGTCTAAGCTCTATTAAAAAAAATTTGACGTTGCTAAAATGATTAAATTATTTTTATTTAAGAATATATAATTTAATATCAAAAAATTTTCATTATTTCAATAGTGCTTACCAATATATTTCATACTAAAGGATAAACTAAAATGATTAAATTCCACAAAACATAAGACGGATTTTAGTGAGACCGAGTTCTTCAAATTGGCTCACATTTTCTCTAAACCCACTTAAAATACTATTTTACTTCTTTTTCAAGTGTTAAAGTAATATTTTTTAAATTTAGTGTTAAATTTGTTTGGTAATATTAATTTTTATTGAAATTGAAATTTATCTATTTTTAACTAAAATTTAGCATTTGATGTTTAGAACTCAACTTAAGTTTAAAAGCAATCGGATCTCATTGTACTTCAATATTAAACAAACCTTAATGTATATGAGAAACGCATGCCAACAAATAGTATGTATATAAGATTAATGGCGCTTGGCTTGGTCTTAATTATTTTTTAAGAGAATTTTTACATACATCTCCTAGGTTTGACATAATTATAAAATGTCTACTAACACACTCTTTCTTTACTTTACTTATCACAAAAAATAAATAAATAAATTAAATTACTTAGTTACCGTCAAAATATTATAACACGTGATACAACTATCCTTAAGCAATAAGAGCATCTATGCATAACGTATGCACTTTCACCACCCAAACACCAACCGCAGTGGTGCAACTCCATTCCATCTAATAAGAAATTAATTAATACTTGTGTTGCTTTCTGTTTCCAGGTTTAAGACACACAAACCAAACAATCAAACGCACTTGAAACTAAATTTCTTTAATTATTTTTTTTTTCAAAACAAAATAACAAGTACTGAATCCATTCAGCCCAACAACAAGAAATCTAGCATCAGTAACTATGCTGAACTAAACGAAGTGAAAAAAAGAAAAAACAAGGTGTCATTGGCGATGAAATTCCGAGTGTCTCAGACATCAACATACTCAAGTCTCATCATTTGCTTCTGCCTTCTTATCAGTCATCTTCAACACGTTTCTATGCGAATTTGAGTACAACTCGCTCGATATTGTACGGGCTCTCTCTGTTGAGTGAAAGTGGGCCTTTTTGTTTTGAAATATTAGGATTAAGAAAAATTTCGACGAATGTTTCAAAGCAAATCCTATGGAGAATAGAAAAAATCACTGACCAGCGAAGTCAAAAAGGTAACCGGCACGAGAAAAAGCCCATGGCTAGGATTTGGAAGTCGGATCGATAACCGTTTAGCTGGGATGGTGGCCAGTGGTTGTTGCTAAATCCGTTGTCGGATTGCCTGACTGCTTTGTAAATGTAGTAGCCGCAAAAACGTAACAACCGTTTCCCATTTCACGTTTGTTAAAAAATTAGAAGTGTCTAAGTGAATATTTGTGGAGGATGGCATCTAAGTGCAAGGGTAATTAATAGATAACACTTTGCTAAGTTAGCTGATAAAAATAACAGATACTTCCTTTAAATATAATTAAAATTATTCAAAGATATAAAATTATTTTTGATTGTTAAAAATAGTAATATAATATTTTTATTATTTTTATTTTTACTATAAAATTAACTTATTAAAAAGTTAAATATATAAAAATTAATAATTAATTTTAAAAGTTTATTATTATATATCATTAATTGATGCTTGGTACTTAATTACATATTAATAATATAATAATAAAATTAATTGCTACCTCACATATTAGAGTTACGGTGAGGTGCCATATTAGTTGATTTGTTGGTAAGTATAGTGTTATTGATAAAATATATTATAAAAATAAATAAAAGTTTGTCAATTTCAATAACTAAATTGTGAACATTAAAAGTTTCCAACCGCTTTTATTTTATAGTTAATATTTTTTTATTAATATTTATTTATTTTTTTACAGTCAATAATTCCAGCCTATACCAATTGTAAATTAAAAAAAAAAAAATCATAGTACCTCAACCCTAAACCTCTTATAAGTCATTGAAATTTCAAATTTTAAAATGTTAAATATTGATTTAAAATTAAATATTGAAGTGACTAATATGTGTAAAATAGTAGGAACTCATACGAATATCCAACCCTATTTCAAGCAATTGCAATTAGTGGGCTTTCATTCAACAATAACATATTTAAGTAATTATCGTTCTATAAAAGTATAATAAAAAATTAATTTTATTTTACTTTTAAATGAATACAATATTTAAGATTTTCGTTTTGAAGCGTGATTGATTATCAAGTTCATTTCTTATTTTAGACATTTAACTTTTTACTCTTAATTAAACCTTTCGAGATCGTAGTCTCTTGCACCTTTTATATATGTTGCATTCTATCAACTTATTTTTTATAATTAACTCGTATTAATCCACACAATAACTTAAATACTCTTATCTTGTGCTGATTGATGTTGTTTAAGGCAAATGAATAATTATGTTATGTAAGAATAATTTTATCCTTACTATGTAGTTATAAAATCAATCAAACAAAGGATTTGTTTTATAATTTGTTGCTATAATACTATCAAATTGGCTGTAACTTCTTCACTAAAATTAGGCACACCTAACTCCAATCCACATAAATCTCAACTTCACTTACCATTCTCTTATTCTCTCTCCCAAACTTGCACTCTAAAAAATAGATTCACAAAAAAAAAAAAAAAAAAAAACTATGATGACACTTTTTCAAGGTCAAATGAAAAACCTTTTGCATAATATTCATGGCAGGCAAGAACTTACAATATGGTTTTAAATATTGAGTTTGACTTTATTAGCAAAATATGCAGATCTCCCACATTGGTGGGATATCTTTTGAATATTCTAAGTTGGGCTTATACATTGACAGTTGTGTTTTATTATTTTGTATCCCAAGTCAAATATTAATTAAGTCCTAAAAAATTATCAATTGAGCTCCTGAATAACTAATTTCATATAGGGTCTCATAGTTTATATTTTTTCTTTTGAATCTTTATTTGTTTATAAGTTTTTTCAATTTAATCCAGCTTTATAATTGCTAAATTTAAGATAGTGGATTTTTTACTAGCGCACATGGACGTAATTAATCATATCAAACCTTGTTTAATTTTTGTTCTCATTTTATTATTGCATTTATTAGTATTCTATTTTATATTTATTATATTTCAATAGCTATTGTTAGTAGTTGTATTAGTAAAATAGCAAGCTTTCGATGCACAACAAGTGGCATTAGAGCTATCAGTATACTATAGTTCTGATTGTTTGATAGTCATTAAATATAATAGTTAGTTTAGAGAGATTGACTATTATGCTAGGATAGTTACATTAAAGAGAAATTCTGTTGTAAGGGAATTGTCTCTTGAGTATTATTCATTTATATAACAAGCTATAATATTAAATAGTAACGACAACAAAATTAGTATCATCATCCATACCGACAAAAATGATATTAGTGACAAATTTAAAAATTAATATGAAAAAATTTGATGGTCAGAATAATTTTGGCTTGTGGCAAAGTGAAGTAATGGATGACTTATATCAACAAAAATTGGATATAACTTTGGAAGAAATAAAACCAAAGGATATAAATATAAAAATCTAGAATAGGTTAAGTGTAAAAACTTGTAGCATGGTTCACTCTTACCTTTGTAGAGAACAAATGCATCATTGATGAAAGAAACATATGCTATTAAATTATGAAAGACACTAGAAAACAAATATATATATTAAAAAAAAAGGTAATGACAATTAGCTTTATTTGTTGGAGTGAATTTGTTGGCATTGGTTGAAATCAAGTATCAAAATCATTGATCATATTAATAGCTTTAATTGTTTGATAGACAATTTGTTGAATTTAGATGAAACTTTTATAAATGACAAAAAGGTTATAATATGGATAGAATCTGTTGCTTATGAGTTAAAACATTTAAATATTAAACTTATTCTTGATAAAAAAAAAAAAAATCTTTTAAAGAGTGTGTCTAGCGATACACAATTATGAAATTTCAAAGAAAGATTAAAAAGAGAATAAGGGTGAGCCAATTGAAGCACTTATAGCAAAGGAAAGAAGTCAAGGTTGTAAACAAAAGACAATGAGAAGATTACATTCGAAGAGAAGACCTAGTAAAGATCAATGTGTCTTTGGTTATGAAAAAGAACACTGGAAGAAAGATTGTCTGAAGTTGTAGAAGAAAGAAGAAGACAAAGGTAAAGCTACTTTTGATGCATGTGTAGTCGAGCATGATGAAATAAAAACTTTCACTCATTGATTTTCTATCAATATCTAGGTTTAGAGAGTGAATTTTGGATTCGGGTTGCTCTTATCATATGAGTCCTTATAAGTAGTAATTCTTCAATTTTGAACAATTGATAATGGATTTGTTTTTATGGGTAATCATAATACACGTAAAATAACTATGATAGGTTCAATCCAATTAAAGAATCAAGATGTATATATTAGAGTTTAGATAGATGTTTGATATGTACTAAATCTGAAGAAAAATTTTATCTTTTTGGTTACCTTGGATTCTAAAGATTATTCTATCAATTAAAGATAGAATTTTAAAGTTTATTTGAGGTGCATGGGATTTTAAAGTTTATTTAAGGTGCTTTTGTGATTATGAAATATATAAGAATAAATAACTTGTATTATTATAATGGTAGTACGGTTACAAGATCAACAACTATAGTTTCATATGAGAATGTAGATTCAGAGTCGATCATATACATTTGGGGCATTTAGGTGAAAAGTCTTATTGTATTTGATAAGACAAGACTTATAAAAGGTGTAAAGCTCTGCAAAATTGGATTTTTGTGAGCATTATATTATGGGATATCAAGCAAGAGTGAACTTTGGAACAAGGATTTTTAATACTAAATGTATTATGGATTATGTTCACCTTGATGTCTCAGGGTCTACTAATACAATATCTTTGAGAGGTGTGTACTATTTTATTACTTTTGTTAATATCTAGAAGAGTTTGAGTTTATATTACAAAGAATAAGAATTATGTGTTTAACACTTTCCTTAAGTGATAAAAAATGATATGAGACATAAACTAATCAAAAGATAAAACCAACTTTGATAAGATAATGATAATGAGTATCATTAGTGATATTTTTTAAAAATATGTCAAGATAAAGGTATTGTATGATACTTCAAAATTAAAAATAAACTAAAACAGAATAAGGTGGTGGAACATATGGATCGAACATTAGTAGAGAATGCTAAATGTATGTTGTCTAATGATGGGTTGGGTAAGGAATTATGGATTAAGGCAGTTAGTTATGCATACACTATCAACAACGATTGAAAAAAAAAAATTCAATAAAGGTATGGTTTGAAATACCTATGAATGATATGACTCTTTACATTTTTTTGGTTCTATTACTTATTATCATTTATGAGAGAGACTAAGTTGGATCATAGAGCAAAGAAAGTAGTTTTAATGGGAATTACTTTAGGAAGAAAGGGACACTGATTTTGGTGTTTGAATTTGAGAAAAATTGTGTTAAGTATAGGTGTTACTTTTGATGAATGTACCATGTTAAAGTGTAACATTTTGAAATTTTTGTACTCTTAAAACCTTGTCATGGAGTTATAATACAGTATTTTTGAGAATTTTTATAAGCGAGAGAGTTGACCGGTATTCGGGACAGCGTACTGTATGAGCAGAAAATACAGTATTTTATTATCGGTATCAGAAATTTGACGACGGAAGCGAAAAACTATAATTTTCGTCGTGCGTACCCGACTATATAAGCGGGAAGGGGTCGGAAAACTCGGAAAAACAAAATTCATTTTTTTCCTCCATTTTCTCTCTCTTCTCTCTCTCCTCCCCACGGTTCTCTCTCTTGTGAACAGTGACTTTCGTCACCGGACCTCGGATCACCTCACCACCGGCGAGTGGAGGACCGCCGGACCGCCGCGAGTGCAACGCCGTCAACCCCGCCCCGATCGCCGCTGCCACGCGCCCTCACGTGCCGCCCGAAGCTCCGCCGACGTAAACTTTGACCGGCGATTCACGGCGAACGGCGGCGAGTTGACCGACACCTCCGGCGCGTTTGGCACCGTCTCGCCGCCCTCTTCACGGTGGTGTGCCCCGTTCCGGCATTTGGTCACCAGATTCCGGCGTGGGAAGGCTGATCGGGAAGGGGTGTTTCCGGTAAGATTTCCGGCGACCGGTGTAGCTCCGGTGGAATCTGAACCGACCAGTGTGCTCTCCGACACTCGTACTCCAACGCGGTATGTTTAGATCTCAATTTGGAATGAGTTTCGATGATGATTTTAGGGTCCAAAGTAGGTTCCTTAACATATGAACATTTAGGATGATTGGTGATTTTGAAGGCTTTAATTTGTGTTTTGTGGCATATGGACACTATGAACAGCATCCCGACATCGCAAGGATCGCGATGGTGTGTTCCGTTCGTGAAACGGAAACCGAAAGTTCGTGGGTTGAATAGTACCCCGTGAATAGTACCGGTGAACAATAACTTGCACGTTTTTCGAGAAAAATTTTGTAGCGTACGGAGGAGTATTTCGAACGCGTATACCCTCTCTGGAACAGTTTTTCATCATTCGTATAGGCATTGGGTGCCTGAAGGTAAGATAATATAATATTTAAATTGTGAAAAAATTAGTTTTAATATTTATAATGTTTATAATTGCATGAATATACATTATAATAATGAGTTAAATTGTAGAAAAGTCCCATTGACGGTGAATGGGCATGATTGTGCAATTAGAAGTGTTAATATCCGTGTGTTAGATATATATATATATATATATATATAGTTATAAGCGTAATACCATTACCGTCGACCTGCAGTGCTAGATTAGGTATTCTAAAATACCTATACAGCATTGTATGTCTCATGTTTGTATTTACATAAATTTATATGGTAGGAACGCTTGTATATACACATGTAATTATGCCCTTATGATGGAATGATTGAGTAGATGCTGCATTCGATGTTTTACAATGCTATTCGAATTAACATGTGTGCATACATTAGTATATTATATTTATTGTGCCGTAGTAAGGTAATGAGTATATTTTTACTTGTGATAACATGTTAGGATTACGTGTAATAACGCAATATATGATAACCGATTAAAATATATTTCTGCGAATTTGTATTAATAGTGGTATAGTGTATCCATGTGTTCGAATTGTGATATATTTTTATGTTTTTATCTTGATTGTCTTATGGGATATTTATATGCCAGAGTGGAATATGTTTTTATAACTAAGTACTACTAGCCTTACGACAAATCCATATGTATGAAGTCCTTTTAGAATATAAGGACTAATAAATGTGTTGCATAGGTAATTATATTACCTATCATGAAATTACTAAAATGCTGCTTGATTAATGTAGGCAAAATAGTCATGTAGTTATGACTGAGTCGACTATGAATAAATCTGTGTGGATAATTGGTATAATTGGGATAATTAGGGATCGGTAGTTTTTCCGTTACCCTAGTAAAGCCGCTTAGGACGGAGCAGCATCATTATAATAAGACTGTGGTGCCCTTCGAGGTATGTTAAACCCACAGCAACTCCGGATTGATAATAAGATTGTGGTGCCCTTCGAGGTACGTTGAACCCACAGTAGCTCCGGATTGATAATAAGACTGTGGTGCCCTTTGAGGCATGTTGAACCCACAGCAGCTCCGTATTGATAGTAAAACTGTGATGCCTTTCGAGGTATGTTGAACCCACAGCAATTGAGAAACGATAATAAGAATCATGGTGCCCGTAGGGTATGTTGAACCCATGGTTGGAAGCGGCTGTTTTTCGTAGCGTCCTTGGGTACGTGCAACCCATGGTAGAACTAATTATCCTATTGGTCTGAGGAACCCGGTGAGAGCGAATGACCATTGTATACATATATTGAAGTGTACGGTGGATATCATGTCTACGATTCATAAATTACTTAATTATGACAAATCTATAAGGAAATGAATCCGTGTGCATAATAGATTCAAACTGTATGGTAGAATACTTCTATCTGCTAAGAGTTGCTTGTGTTAGTGTGAATTGCAATGAGACAGTAACACGTTGTGTTTTATTTGGTATGGGGACTGTCATGGTTTTATTGTGCAGGTAGGGCAGCTTATATGTATAGACAAACTCTTGCCGAATTCCTATAAGAAATACTATTCATACAGCCATTCATGACCTCCCTTTGTATTCTGATTTTCATATGTAGCGGAGGGTCTAGGATTACCTTTAGTTGCAGTCACAAACAGATTATTGTTATGAATGTGAATTGCGAAAATGGCAGAAGTCTAATCATATCTTGGCAAGTGTCAAGTCTGTAAGAGAGAAATTAATCTTGCAAAAACAGAGAGCTAGCATCAGCTTGAAAAAGGAGATTTAGTATTTAAATAGGATAATGGATAAGGCAGTAAATATGTTACCTCACTTCTAATATATAGAATCCTGTTTAGCTCACAGATATGTTTGGGAAATGAAAAGAATATGTGTGAATTCATAATAAGATTAAAGATCATGTGAGAAACTTGAGAATATTGTGGAAAAGGCACATTGGATGTATTACAGGTTATTCGACATATTAGTTACACGTTTATTCGTAGTGTGGAGAATACAGTAAGAATATGATAGTTCAGGAACTATGTTATGAGTTTACATTGTATTGTCGGTATACTTTAGTAAACAACTAGGATTAGATTGGTATATGTCCTTAGAATAGTATAGTCAATATTTAATGTAGGTGAAAGAATCCCTAGTATAGGATAAAGAATGAAAGACGTGTATTTGTGATTATAGTATAACTGTCAGGTTGTCTTGCTTCAGTGAAAATAAAGAGATAATATGAATGTATGATAACATAGACTGATAATGAACCAGTATGGAGATAATTGTGATACGTGGATCGGATATGTATGTTCCATCTCCCTCAGCTGGGCTTGTAAGCCAGTTTCTAATGGAGGTGTGACGTTAAGATTGTGGTACCCTGTGGGGTAGGTGAAATCCACAGCTGTCCTCCAAATGGCCCAGTGGCTTAGAGTAACAACCATGATCCATAATGTTCCTTAGTATAATCGATCATTTGTAAACGCAATAAAATTTCTATCATCAATCTTCCGGGAGTGGAAATGGCATACAGAAACAGTGTTATTATTTTACTAATACCCTCGGTTGTATTTATATTTAAGTGTTTGAAATATTTGTATCCTATGTGGGTATTGATTGTGTGCCTAGGATATTTTGGCTATCTCGGGCCGAGTGTATGATTGATACTGTGTGGTTATACTGGCTCCTAAGCAGTTCCTTTATATGGGGCCGCGGCATTAGCCGTTATTTATACGAATAACTACGTAATGATTTTATATGATCATGTAGGTGTTCGTTGATAAGAATAGAAATAGAATTTAAACGGACACCGGTGATAACGTGATTCATTTAGAAAATATATTGATTGAGATTACATTATCTGTATATGGTATATCATGAGGAGTGTTACTCTAATTGAGATATTTATACAGAATTCATAGATAATATAATATCTTGTGTACATTATTGAGCATATGCTTGTTGGAACATGTACATTGATATGTGGACATGCATTTACTTGTGTGTGTGGAATTGTATGAAATGGCCAAAATAAGTAGGGATTCAGGTAACAATGCTCCTTCCTTTATTTAAGTATTGTATTATCTTACTGAGCCATGTGGTGTGCTCACCCCTTTGTGGGATTATTATTTTCAGGCGAATACGGCATAGCGGTAGCGGTTCCGGAGAGTGTAGTTGAGGCAAAGATTTTCGGGTGGGGCATAGTATATTTAAGGTTTAGGCCATTGTTATGTAATTTTATTTCTGTGTACTCTGAAGTAATAATTTCATTAAAATGCATAACAATTCTTTAGAAAAAAAAATTAATACTATTTTAGCTATTACTATTTATGTGGTTACTTTTTATAAACTCTTTTGAATAAATGAAAACTTCGCTTTACTATGAGAAAGCGTTGATTTTTGTCTTTTCGATAATTTCAATGTACTAGATGCCACATGAATAGAAATGAAAGGAAGGGGGTGTTACATAAAGAAAACAAAATAACGGAAGAATATTAATGGTATTTTAAAACATGTAAAGCATACTTAAAAAGAGGTGAAATTTGAGATAACCATTAGTCTAGCAAACAAGATTTCACATCGTTTGGGTAGAGTTTAGGAATGTTTATTATAAGTGCTCTACTCCTTTAACTAGTACAGGAATTTTTAGGCCTAAGGTTTTAAATTTTGGATATTAAAAATAAAATTATGAAGAGTTAGGATCTAGCCTATTATACCACCTTTAACTAAGTTAAAGCGGACAATATTATACAAATTAGATTGAGTAATCATAAATAGTATTAGGGTTAGCACACTAACAAAAAATGTGCTAACGAAAACACTAGACTTGAAGGATATAAATTATAAAATCTCATATTACTTGAGTAGAAGATGCTCCTTGTAAATGCTCTGCCTCTTTAACTAACATAAAACATTTTGGGTCTAGGTTTGAAATCATGGATGCCATGAACAAAACCATAAGGGGTTAGGACCATGCTTGTTATGTCATCTTGAGTTGTTAAAGTAAATAATATTCTATTAATTAGGTTGGCTAATTATAAACTAGAAATTTTTGTACTCAAAAATCTTACCAGCAATAACAATCAATTTCAATTAATAGGCTAGGACGTGAGATTTGTGGACACGCTTAACTTGTTCATATGGTGGCTTATGCTTTTTGAATTGATTAATTTATTATTTTTAACTAATTTTCAATTAATTTTTAAATTAAATAAAAAATAAAATGCATAGAGAATCTGTGAACAATTAAAAGAATTAATTTCTAATAATTTTTTAATATTTAATTATTTTTTAAATAATTAATTTTTAAAAATATTCAGAAAATTTAAAAAATTAATTTTCAAAATTTTATTATTATTTAATGAGAGAATGAATTCCATGGGCTCATGTGAAACGATCGCCCTGGAGCTTCCTCTCGTGCCATGAGTGAGTGCATATTCTACATGCGATCGTGCGATTGGCAGGAGAGCTTGATCTTCCCTCCTCTGATTTTTGTCCTTTGTCAACACCGGCCAAAATAGCCTTTTGCCACTCTACATCAATATTTTTCACGATTGACCTACAAAGTTTGAAAATTTTGGACAAAAAAATTGTGTACTTCTCGTGCAAAACAACAAATTAATTATCAAACTAACTACTTATTATAATTTTTTTAATAATAACAAAATTATAAATTTTTAACAATACAAATAAATAAAACTAACATCTTTTTTTCTTCTTGTTAAAAGTTATCCACCAAAAATTTATTTTATTGTTGAAGGTGAAAGTGTGAGAAGGTTTGTTTTGTTACTAAAGGTGAAAATGTAAAATGTGTTACGGTGAAAAAATTATTTAAAATGATTATTTTGATAAGAAATTTTTAAGATTGATTGATCGTAAATATAAAAAAAAAAAAAGATTAAAATAAAATTATTTTGAAAAATTCTTGGTGATGGGGTGAAAATTGCAATGATGATCACAAAAGTTTAAACTTAAATTTTCCTATAGGCTCCTATTGATTATGTCATTTCTTTCTTTCCAAGGTGGGCTTTGTTTTGCTTTCGGCCACTTCATTATTTGATAAATTTTCTCTTTTGGTTGTTTCTTGCTGTTAGCAAAGATGTGAAATGGGCTGCCCCTGAACAACGAGGCCTGACCTAGGTTAAGTTAGAATAATTAAAATTTTATTGTAAGCTTAGACTGACTTAACATATTAAATAATTTATATAAATATTTTATTTATTTATATATTAAATAATTTTAATATATATTTTTTAAATTAATTTTAATATTAATTAAATCATTTGTTATTATTATTTTTATTATTTTTTTAAAAAAATGTTTAATAGAGACCTATTAGACTTGCGAACTGACCGAGCTTAGAAAATATGTTGAACTTTTTTCTTTTATTTTTTTGAGTTTCTTTTTAGCAAGCCAGACCAGCCCGTTCTACTAACTCACTATTTTATTTGAGCAGATGGCAGATTCTTCAACCCCATAAAGCAATGGTTCATTTTATTTGACAGAACCATCGTTGTATAAGTAAGATATTTTTGTCATTTAAGATAAATAATAGGAGTTTAAATATCATTTGTACCTCTAATTTTTGTCTTTAATATCTTCATGCATCTTTTGGGTGATCAACTCTTTAGTTACCAATTAATACAATGTTTCCACCGCACCAGCTCTGGGAAAAGATTACCACATATGGGCATGTCTCCAATTTTAACAGAATCAATTTCCCAAACTGAAGTCGTGCAATCTCTCACGAATCTATTATAAATAATTTAACAATAACAACAACTGTTTAAATACTCCATAACGACTGCAGACTCAACTAGTTTGAGAGAGTGAAAAGAATAATAAAAGATGAAAGATGAGTACTGGAGAGGTAATGGCATGAATGGATGTGGTTTTGTATTTGCGTGCATGTGTCTTGGTTTGCTTGGATTTGACTGAAAGGACAAGAGATTCGAAATACTTAAAAGAAGAGATGAATTCTGGTACAGTAAGATCGGGTCAGTTTTCATGGCCTATTGCAGACAAAATCTGCTGCATATGTTTTGGCTCACTTGTTTCTTTCAAAAAGTAAGCAATGGCACACTTCCCAGTTGTTATCCCAAGTACTTGGGATTGACACGATTATTATTAATTGAAAAATAAATTAAAATAATTATTTGTTTTGAAATTTATAATTCAATTAATGAAAATTATTTCATTACTCAAAATAAAATATAATGCAATTATTTGAGATGTGTAATAGAACCATCAAAAATGACATTATAAAAGTATTGAAACGGTAAAGATATTAAAAAAATAATTTATTATAGTGCGTGGGTTATTCTCTGATTCAACAAGTGCAATAATATTCATCATCAATCAAAGAGTCGTGTGAAAATTATTGCATTAACAGCAATCTCCTAAAAAAATTACTCCATAAATATAGAAAGATGAATTCCTCTCTTTATTTTCTTCCCATTTTGTTCTTTCCTTATATGATATAACATATTTAAACAACCATATTTGTTATTTTCCTATTTAATTATTTATCATAATCCTAATCCCCTTCAATAAATGTAAACGTTCCTCTTTCATCTCATTTCAGCCTCATCAAAAACCCAAATTCTCTGGAAATTCAGCCATGGATTCTCTGCAAATTTTGCTTTCTTCACCCTTTATTTTCATCTTTCTCCCACTTTCGGCTGCCCTTCTCTTATTGTTACACACTCTAAGGAGAAAACTTCCCTACCCTCCAGGGCCAAAAGGGTTTCCGATTATCGGCAACATGACAATGATGGACCAGCTGACTCACCGGGGTTTAGCCGGTCTGGCCAAGCAGTACGGCGGCCTCCTCTATCTCCAGATGGGAGTGACTCATGTCGTGGCCGTGTCGACGCCTGATATGGCAAGAGAAGTCCTTCAGGTCCAAGACAGCAACTTCGCAAACCGGCCGGCGAACGTAGCCATAACATATTTGACGTACGACAGAGCCGACATGGCGTTCGCTAACTACGGCCCTTTTTGGAGGCAAATGCGTAAAATCTGTGTCATGAAACTCTTCAGCCGGAAACGGGCTGAGTCTTGGGCGTCAGTGCGGGAAGAAGTTGACTCGACTGTGCAAACTGTAATGCAGAAAACCGGTTCGCCGGTTAATATCGGTGAGTTGGTTTTTGCTTTGTCGAGGAATATAACGTACAGGGCTGCATTTGGGTCGTTTTCGCATGAAGGGCAGGACGAGTTTGTGAAGATTATGCAGGAATTTTCGAAGCTTTTCGGAGCTTTTAATATTGCAGATTTCATCCCATGGATGGGTTGGATTCATGCGAGAGAATTTAACCAGAGGCTAGCTAGGGCACGACAGTCGTTGGACGGATTCATTGATTCTATTATCGATGAACACATGAAGAAGAAGGTTATCAGCAAAGAAGGCAAAAAAGACAGTGAAGCTGAAGCTGCAGATACAGACATGGTTGATGAATTGATAGTTTTCTACAGTGAAGATGCTGCGAAAGGCGATGGTGATGATTCTCAGTCCGCCATTAAACTCACTGGAGATCATATCAAAGCCATCATCATGGTAACATTTTTCTTACAATAGTATGTTATTTTCTTTTAATAGATATTTCCCATCTTCTCTTTTATCATTTGCAATGCATAAATTTGTAAATATATTGTCATACGGACCATATAATATTTTCTTGTATCTATGCATGAAAGATTCGTTTTTATTCTTTTAACATTAATTCCTCATTTTGACAGGACGTAATGTTTGGAGGAACTGAAACAGTAGCTTCCGCAATCGAATGGGCAATGGCGGAACTAATGAAAAGCCCACAAGACCTGCAGAAAGTGCAGCAAGAACTTGCCGACAAAGTTGGCTTGACCCGGATCCTCCACGAATCCGACCTCGAAAACCTCACCTACCTCAAGTGTTGCATCAAAGAAACCCTACGGCTTCACCCACCAATCCCTCTCCTCCTCCATGAGACCGCAGAGGACACCGTCGTTTCCGGGTACAGAATCCCGGCTAAGTCGCGTGTCATGATCAATGCATGGGCTATCGGGCGAGACCCATCTGCATGGGAAGATCCGGATAAGTTTAACCCTAGTAGGTTTTTGAACGACGGTGCACCAGATTTCAAGGGGAGCAACTTTGAGTATATACCATTCGGGTCGGGTCGCAGGTCGTGTCCGGGTATGCAGCTGGGGTTGTACGCATTGGAAGTGTCGATAGCTCATTTGCTTCATTGTTTCAAGTGGGAGTTGCCTGATGGAATGAAGCCTAGCGAGCTTGATATGAATGATTTGTTTGGACTCACTGCGCCGAGAGCGAGTCGACTCGTTGCCGTGCCGAGTTACCGGCTAAGTTGTGCCCCCAAAATAGTTTGAAGTATTTAGCTTCGAAGAAATGAGCTTTCATTTGAGCTACCGTTGTCAATAAAGGTGGCTCACTAAATGGTTATTTTATTTATGTGCTGCTATTTTCTTTGAAGACAATGAAATTTATGTAGACATATTGCGTTCATATAAATCTGCGAATAAGGATGATAATCTTAAATTTGCTTAATCTTCGTTCAGTGATTTATATACGTTGATATTAAGGGTTAGGATTATTTTTTTTTTTCTTGATTTAAAATAAATATTAATAATTAATAATAAATAATTTAAATTATATCTTAAAATTTTAATTTATATTATAAAATATAAAATTAATTTATAAATTTTATTAAAATATAATTTAAATATTAATTATAATTTGTCATGTTAAAAATTAAGAAAAAAAATTAAAAAAAATTTAATAATAATATTATAAAATATTGTTAACCCATATTTTAGAATTATCGTTATTTTTATTTAAATGCATTAGTAATATTATAAAATTTGTTAATTTTAAAAATTATGTTTCAAATTTATATTTTAAATAATTTAATATTTAATTATTAATTTAATAATCAATTCCTCAAAATAAAAATTTAAAATAAAATTTAAGATGTTAAATATTAGATATAAAATTATAAATTTATATTTTACAAAACTTCGAGCATGCAAGTATATATATAGAATAAAAATATGTAATAAAAAAAATTAAATATATGACAAGAATATGCAATAAAAAATTCAAATGCAAATTCTAATTTTTAATTCAGAATTTTGTAATAAAATTATAAATATTTTCATTGAGTTTAAAAATATTATAGTAATTAAAATTAAAAATTATTCATTTCACGTGATAGAACAGCCTAGAAATTATAACAACCCAAATGTTATTATAATAAATCAAATCAATTACGTTGCAATGCTTAATCTAATAAATAATAATCTCCATGGTGACAAGTTGCTGCTAAATCAAATTAGTTTTATGAATATACGAACAGAAACCTAAATAATTTAAAAGACACGAATCTTTTATCCTTTTCAACTATAAACATTTATACCGTCAAATCCTCAGATCAGAATATAGGCACGTTACATGCACAGCAAACAATTTGGCAGCTTTCCAAGTCTTTCTTTCTTTCTTTCTTTCTTTTTTTCATTATTTCTTCTGAACATTTTGTCGTTGTTGATACCAGAATCCAATGTAATTATCCTCCGCCACAAAAACAAAAAGCCTGCACGTCCTTCCAATCTGACAAGATATTTCTCACCTACACCACCACCAAATCATGAGCTCCCCAAGTGTTACTCCTAATGCTTTGTAGGCAATTAATTCAATAAAAATAAAAACACACCGGTTCAAACACTGGAGCTAGGTAGGAGGATACAAGTAGTTCAGATTTGGCTACGGAGATTGATCTGTGTTGTTACTACAATACAAATAGTGTTTGCCCTTGGAAGCTAAGGGTATAACCAATATGGCAAAAGGAGTGAAAATATGATTTAATCAAGACTTAATTAATAGTTGAGATTTGCTTACAGATGATGATTTCATCAAATCGCTGAGGCTGAAGTCATGAAAGAATATATTTAATATTGCAGATTGACAAACAAGGGTGGTTTTGGTAATTCTTCGATCTCATTCAGTTGTCCATTCCTCTAAAAAGAAAATAATTATTCCCAGAATAATACCACGACTGAAAGGCGAAAGATAAAAAGTTCAAGCATAAATCTTGTGCTAAACTACAACGACAACATTTACACAATAAATGAAATATTTCAGTTATCTTTTTAGAAAAGAAAATTCTATATTTCTCCATTTATGTACTAATGAGACATAGAGGAGAAATCTCCCCAACGCTCAAATTTTAACGCAACACCTTCAAAATACCGAGTACTACATGCATTAAAGTGCACCAACAAGTAATTTCTAGTCCTCTTGCTATATCATACTCCTGAAAACTAGGGCGCATTGCTCTCACATGAACTTTAAAGGCTTTTTACTAGCTTAATTCGTATTAAAATAGTTAAGTTTGAGTTAGTTTTTGAACAAACAGAATTTTCATCAGGATAACGCCAAGCATTGGCTCTAATGAAGGAATGTTTACGAAGTTAGACTGAAAGTTTCTACTAAGGTAACATCAGGTATTGACTCAGAAGGACATTGCACTGGTGCATCCGCCAAAACAGTGCTAGATATAGCTACTTAAGCAGATATTGGACTTTTGCATCCACAAACTGTAATAACTTAAGCCCATTTTACTTTATTTTAGGCTCAATATAAGGAAATATTTTAAATCCATTTTTATTTGTTTTTGGCCATGTACATATACATGTACACATGTATATATAAGTTTAAGTTATCAACACTAAAAATTGGGAGAACAATTTAGAAGCTCCGAGGAAGAGAGAAGAAAGAAAAGAAAAAGGAGGAGAGAGAGAGGAAGAAAGAAAGAAGCAGAAAAGGAAGAAGGAAAAAAGAAAAATAAAAAAGAGAGATAAAAAATTTAGGAACAAGGAAAGATAATTTTAAGATAATACCTTCTTTTTGGAAAGAAAAATATTTATATTTAGTATAGAAATTGTTAAAAATTTGATGAAATAAGTGAATTTTATTTTAATAGTTTAAAAGTTAAAATTACAACTATTTTAAATTTTTAAACTTTAAATCAATAAGTTTTAGAATTGAATTTGATAGTTTAATCGAAATTTTTTTTCAAAATTATTGAAAATTAGATAAAAATCAATGAAAGTTTAATTGGGATAAAAATACAAAAATTTTAAAAATTTTGTTTTAGTTTGTAAATTATGAGGTTTATTTGTAAATAGCTAGAAATTTTATGTCGTAATAAAATTTTTTATAATTTAGTGCAAGATTATAAATTCTAAAAATTTTAGACTTTGAGCGTAAATATTTTTGAGTATTTATGTAATTATTTATTTTTAAGGACCTTTTTATAATTTATCATTATTTAATAACTTTTGTTCTACAAGTTCGAAATTCATAAATTTTCTAGACTAAATCTTAATTTAATTTTAAACTTTGAACTTATTTGTATTTTAATATAAGCAGTATAAATTATTAGTTCATTTTAGTAATTTTGCATTAAATTTTATAAAATGATATTAAGTAGTAACAACAAAAAAGAAAAAAATCAATAAAAAATTTAAAAAAGACACCTTCAATTTAATTCAAGTAGGTAATTCAAATATAATTGAGTATTTTTTTTTTAAACTAAAAAGTAAGATTATATACTAAATTATTGTGAAAAAATAAATAAAATAAATTTATATATAGTATGCGAATATTTTATTTCAAAATAAATATTGATACTTTATTTTAGAGATAAAACCTGAAAATTAATATTCAGATATCATATTACTATTTTGTCATATTTTATATAAATTTTTCAAAAACTTAATAATGATGTTATGATTAAATTATAACTTTGATGTTATGAAATATTGTAAAATGATATTAATAAATTATTTTGTTATTACTATATGTCTCTGGATTACAAAATAAAGTCTTTTGTTTAATATCGGCGCTTATAGACCTAATTTCATCTCTACGGTAAAAACCTGTAAGCTCAAAATCATGAATAGTGGTCTTTAGGTATAAATCCCTTAAAGTGTGTAAGTTACACATTTCTTAGACGGTACTTATTAAGAATAATATTCCAAAACTATGTATTGCATATAGTAATAAGAAAATTACTTTATTATTTGTTATTATTATTATTATTATTTATACTTATTTATAAAATGAATAACTAGAAGTATAATAATTATTGATTTTCTTTAGAAATCCTCTTTTATATATAAATATCTATTAGATTTTGACTCACTACTTACTTTTCATGTTCTTTTTGAAGCAGTTAAAAAATAAAAAAAAAAACATGGAGAAAACATTATCTTTTAGCTAAATATATTTTAGAATAATATTTTACTGTATATATTGCATTTATCATAAAGTTATAAGCAAATTAGAGATTGTACATATTAGTTAAAATAATATAGTAAGTTTTGATATGATAAGTTTATTGTGGTGGTAGTGTAAAATTTCATAAAGGATATTAGAAGTGTTACAGGAGTTTAAAATTTACAAGCGTATATTTTTAGCACCCATGTTATAAGAAAAATTCTATCGAAATGTCTAGAACCATGTGCCTTTAATTTTAAATCATTCCATAAAACTATCAATCACGTACCCTAATTTTGGGAGCATGATAGTTTAGTATTAGAGTTTAAGTTATAAATTATATAGACATCTTGTTATTTTCTTGTATCTTGTAAGCTTATATTTCATGATGTTATTTTTGATGTTTGGTTTTGTAGCATGCCAAAATCAAGTATGATAGATGGACATATGTTGATCGAACAAAGCAATATGCATTAAACAGTGTTCTTATTAAAGATCTTAGAAAACTTCGAGCAGATAAAATTAGAACGAGAATAATGACAAGATATAAATGCCAAAAGGTATTAATATATGATTTTCTAACACTAATCTAGGTTTAAGAGTTTTTGAAGAAGTCAAGAATAGTGCACTTAAGGGATTAAGAGTATATGGTAAATGAGTGAATCAAAATAAACCTGTGGTTAGATGCTTTTTCTACATTAGGAGGTATTTTATTGTCTTTAGCACAGTAAAAAGATGGTTAAAAACATTGACTAATAATTCGCCAGGTGAGATAAATGAGAAGAAATCAATGACATTGGGCCATTTTTACTCTAGGATGACAAAACCTTTTGAACTACCAATGGTGGAGAGAGATCTTCAAGATTGGTAGAGCATGGGACCTAAATCTATAAGAATGTTTTATCTGTGACTTTGTAATGCTAATTATTTTGTAGTTATGACTTTAACTACTTAAACTTATGATTTTTGGTGTTTGTTTAGTTTTTGTTTATATTATAAACTCTTGCAATTTGTGTAAAAAAAAAAAAAAAAAAAAATTGACCTTGTAGTAACATGTTTTGTTGTAATACAATATTGTATATACTTTGTTATTATGTTTTAATTATTATAAATTATATTATATATTTCAGTATATTTGATAATAATAGAAAAGTTGTGTCATTTTCTTTACAAAGAAGAGATAAGTTTAAAAAATTTTGTCAAATTATTCAATAATTTGTTAATACAATTTGTGATTTTATAAATAATGGGTTATTTGATCGTAATGGGAGCACTAAAATTAAGAGTACGTCAATATTGAGTGAGTTTAAAAAATTAAATTAATCATTTTTTTATTGAAAAGACCAATCTTATTAATTATTGAGGAGTAAGTTAGGCAAATTAAATGCATCATTAATGGGTTATAATTACTTAAAGAAATTTGAGTTAAACTTACAACTTTTTAGTTTGTTGAATATGCCAATCATTGGTAAAATGCTATGAAGATTTCTAAACAAGTTGAAGAATGAACTCATGAGGCATTTAAAGAGGCTTTCTTGAGTAAATATTTTGTTGAAGTATTCTATGATGCTATGTTAGATAAGTTTATATATCTAATTCAAGTTAATAAGTCAATGTAAGTTAAGTTTGAAGTTTTGAGTCATTTTGTTACTCCTCTAGTTTTAATAGAGAATGAAAAAATTAAGAGGTTTATAAAAGGGTTGAAACCATCACTTAGACATGTATTGATAATTTTGAATTTTAAAAAATTTTCCAAGGTAGTAAATCATGCCTTAATGATTGAACAAGATGAGAAAGAAGTGAAGCAAAGCATAAGAAATCCAAAAAGAGTAGTTTTGAGCAAAAATCGTCAAGATGGGGTGAGAAAAGGTAAATAAGAGGTCAGTTCACATCACAAAATAGTAAAATTTTCATATAGTTATTAGAGTTTGTTTTAAGTATGGACTATTGAACTATTACAGAAATTTGTGTCCACGCTTGCAGCAAACTCAAAGTTAAATAGTTAGTTCTAATAAAAGGAATACTTAAAATATATTGTAACAATCGTAACAATCTCAATAAAATAGACATCCACAATAGAAATAAAATAAGCAATTATCTCAAAAATTTTAATAATCATAGAGTTGTGATAGACCAAAGACTTAAGGTAAAACTTTCACACTTACACAAGAAATAAATAGGTCAAACTATACAAATATAGAAGATACATTTTTTTTGTTTAATACCAGAATTAGAATTTTGTTTAATTTTAGTACTACTCATTTTTTCATATTTTCAGATCTTGTGTCTTTCTAAGGTTCAGAAATTGAACTTCTATAATCAAAATTGTTAGTTGAAATATCTGTTGAGTATAATATAAATTGTGATAGTATCTGTTGGAATTATAAATTTGATGTAGAGGGTCATAAAATATCTTTTAGATTAGTAGTGATAGAAATGGCGAATTATGACGTAATCTTTAGGATGGATTAGTTATCATTTTTAAGTATAATCATAGATTGTCAAAAAAAAAAGAATAACTATTACTCTTTCCTGTAATGATAAATTTCATATCTTTGAGAATATATATAGCAGACAACCTTGTGCTTAAGTTGAGTATAAGGAGCATAAAAATTGTTTACAATAGATAGCGAGTTTATATTATCAAGTGAGTATTAAATTAGAAGCACAACCCATTTTTGTAGTTGATGAGTTTCTTAATTTTTTTTTTTTGATAATTTACCCAATTTGTTATCAAAAAGAGAAATAGACTTTGAGACATACCTTGAAATTTTTTCTATTTTAATAGCTCCCTACAGAATGGCTGTAATAAATTTGCAAGAGTTGAAAGAGCAATTGCTAAAAATATTGAATCAAAGGTTTATAAGGCCTAATACTTCTCTTGAAGGTGTACCAGTTTTATTTGTCAAAAAGAAAGATGGCAATATAAGATTATGCGTAGATTACAGACAATTAAATCGGATGACAATAAATAATAAATATCTGTTACCTAAAATTGACGACTTATTTAATAAATTGTATGGTTTTAAATATTTCTCAAAAATTGATTTTTGATCAAACAACCATCAACTAAAGATTAGCAAGCAATATATTTTAAAAAATTACCTTTGTATAAGATATGGATGCTATGAATTTATGGTAATACCTTGAGCTAAAAAAATAGTTCTATAACATTTATGGATTTGATGTATCGAATCTTTCACCATATATTGATAAATTTATAGTGGTATTTGTGGATAAAATTTTGATTTACTCAAAAACATCAAAAGGGCATAAGTAACACTTGAGTATTCCTTGCAAATATTGAGAGAGTATCGACTATATACCAAATAGAGTAAATGTGAGTTTTGGATTATTAAAGTAAAATTTCTAAGATAGATGGTATTTGCAGAAGATATTTTTGTTGACCTTACTAAAGTGAAAATAGTGCAAAATTAGGATAGATTAAAAAGGTGTGATAGAAATAAAAAGTTTTCTTGAATTAGGAGGATATTATTGTAAATTTATAAAAAAAAATTCTTGAATTATTGCACTACTAACACTGTTAAAAAAAATGAGTGAAATTTGAGTGATGTGATAAATATGAGGAAGTCTTTCTAGAATTAAAATAACGATTAACTTTTACTCCGATTTTAATTATTCTTGAGCATTGTTTAGGGTATACTGTTTATTGTGATATTTTAAAAGTGGGTCTTGATTGTGTTGTAATACAACAAGATAAAGTAGTAATGTATAACTTATGTTAATTAAAGACACATGAGTAAAATTACCCTACTCATGATTTAAAGTTTGCTACTATTGTTTTTATGTTAAAAATATAAAGGCATTACTTGTATGGAGAAAAGTTTAACGTATTTTTTGATCATAAAAGCCTTTTATGCTTATTCACACCCAAAAAGAATTAAACCTAAGATAAATAAGACGAATAGAGTTCTTGAAAGATTATAATGTTACTTTACCATTCTAATAAAGTTAATGCAATGGTAAATGCATTAAGTAGGAACTTTCAAGGTATGTTAACTGATTCCTTCTATCATAGATAGAAAATTTATAAATATTTAAAGGAATTCGACTTAAAGATTGATGAAGTAAGAAATTAGCCTTATTTATTTAAATTAGTAACGTAGCCTATTATTATTCAGAAGGTAATTAAAGCTCAACAAGGTGATCCTGAAGTTCAAGCAATACATGTTAAATTGGAGAATGGTGAAACAGTTGATGGATGGTCAATTGATTCATTTGAAAGTTTAAAATTTACAAGAAAACATTTTATGTAACGGTGGAGTCACTTAAAGATGATATTCTAAGTGAGGTTTATAAATCTAAGTTTACTACACAAAATTATATCAGATATTACATAAGCAATTCTGGTGGAAAGAAATGAAAAGAAGTGTGGGCAAATTTGTGGCCAAATATTTGGTATGTTAACAAGTAAAAGTAGAACATTGAAGCCAACTGGATTACATCAACCCATCCCAATATTGGAATGAAAACAAGAGTATGTGACTATGGATTTTATGAAAGGATTTGAAAGGATTATGATGATACATGAGTAATTATGAATTGGTTAACAAAATCTACTTACTTTTTGTTTGTTAAGAATACTGATTCTCTTAATGTTTTGAGTAGATTATACATTTAGGAGATAATTAAATTGCTTGGAGTATCTCTATCTATTATTTTTAATAGAGACCTATTTTTTATATCCAGATTCTAAATAAGTTTACAAAAAGCTATAGGTACTATGTTAAATTTTAGTACGGTATATTATTTTCAAATGGACAAACAATTTGCGAAAGTTGTACAAATAGTGAAAGATATACTTAGATTTTGTGTTTTATTAGATTTTCAAAATTTATGGACTGAATATTTGTTTTTGGTAGAAATTACATACAGCAATAGTTACTAGCCTAACTTAGATTGGCACCATTTGAGACATTGTATGGAAAACCCTATAAATTATCAATATGCTAGCTAGAAATTGGTAAAATTTCAATTGTTAGTCCTAAATTGGCGAGGGAGACTATTGAAAAAGTGAAACTAATTAAGTAAGGACTTCTTACAGCCTAAAGTCATCAAAAGAGTTATGTGGATCATAAAAAGAAACCATTAGAGCTTGAAGTAGATGATCATGTATTCTTACAAGTTATTCCAAAACTGAAAGTAAGGTTATTTATAATTTTGAAGATAAATTTTCTTTAAGGAGAGAGGACTACAATATCCAAAGCCTATTTTACTTTATTTTAAGGACAATATAAAGAAAAATTTTAAGCCCATTTTTGTTTGTTTTTGGCCCATGTATATATTTTAGTCCCCGTGTGTGTGTGTGCGCGCATATGTAAACATGTATAGATAAGGTTAAGTTGTCAAAACTAAAAATCGGGAGAAGAATTTAGAAGCTCCAAGAAGAGAGAAAAAAGAAAATGAAAAGAAAGAGAAGAAGAAAAAGAGAAAAAGAGAGAAAGGAGAAGAAAAGGAAGAAGGAGAAAGAAAAAAAGGAGAGAGATAAGAAATTTAGGAATAAGAGAAGAGAAATTTAAGGTAATACTTTCTTTTTGCTTTATTTTGAAAAGAAAAATATTTATATTTAGTGTAAAAATTATTGAAAATTGAATAAAATAAGTGAATTTTATTTTAGTAGTTTAAAAATTAAAATTACAACTATTTAAAATTCTTGAACTTCATATCAATAGGTTTTATGATTGAATTTGATAGTTTAATAAAAATTTTTTATCAAAATTATTGAAAATTAAATAAAAAAATTGTCAAAATTTGATTGAGGTAAAATTGCAAAAATTTTAAAACTTTTATCTTATTTTGTAAATTAAAAAATTTATCTACAAATAGATAAAAATTTTGAGTTGTAATAAAATTTCTTATAATTTAGTGTAAGATTGCAAATTTTAAAACTTTTAGATTTTGAACATAAATATTTTGGAGTATTTTTTTAGTTATTTATATTTTAGAAATTTTTTATAGTTTGCCATTATTAATAATTTTTATTTTAGATATCCGAAATTTAAAATTTTTTAGGCCAAATTTTAGTTTGATTTTATACTAGGTACTTATTTATTTTTTAATATAAATAGTATAAATTATTAATTCATTTTAATAATTTTACATTGAATTTTATAAAATAATATTAGGTGATAATAGCATAAAAGAGAAAAATCGATGAAAAATTCAGAAAGGACGCCATCAATTTAATCCAAATAAGTAATTTAAATATAATTGAGTATTTTAAAATTAAAAAGTGAAATTTTATACTGCATTATTATGAAAAAAATAAAAAATAAAATAAATTTATTTATAGTATGCAAATTTTTATTTCAAAATAAATGTTGATACTTTATTTTGAAGGTATAACCTAAAAATTAATAATCAAATATCATAATTACTATTTTGTTATATTTTATATAAATTTTGTAAAAAATTGACAATGAAGCTATGATTAAATTATGTTTTTGATATTATGAAATATTCTGAAATGATATGAATAAATTGTTTTATTATTACTGTGCGTGTTTGAATTATGAAATAGTATAAGACCTTTATTTAACACAAATAATTATACATTTGATTTCAATCCCACGGTGAACGTCTGTAAACTTAAAATTATAGATGGTGATCTCTAATTATAAAATTTTTAAAATACGCAAACTACATATTTCTTATATAATAGACCTTGAAAATAGTACTTTAAAATTATACATTGCACATAGATTACTTTGTTATTTGTTGAAAAGTGAGATTTTATACTACATTGTTATTAAAAAAATAAAAAATAAAATAAATTTATTTATAGTATGCGAATCATTATTATTATTTATACTTATTTATGAGATAAATAATTAAAAACATAATAATTATTGATTTTCTTTAAGAACTCTCTTTTATATATAAATATTTATTGAATTTTGACTCACTACCTATTTTTTAAGTTCTTTTTAAACAGTTGAAAAGTAAAAAAAAATTAGAGAAAATTTTATCGTTTTGTTAGATATACTTCGAAAGAATATCTTGCTGTGTATATTATATTTATCAAAAAATTATAAGTAAATTAAAAATTATAAATATTAGTTAAAATAATGTACTAAATTTTAATATGATAAATTTGTTGTGGTATTAGTTTGAAATTTTATGAAATATATTAGTAATGTTACAGGAGTTTAAAATTTGTAAGTTTACAATTTTAGTGCTCATGTTATAAAATAATTTTTGTCAAAATGTTCAAAATTACGTGATTTTAATTTTAAATTATTTTATAAAATCATCAATTACGGATCTTAATTTTAGAAGCATGACCCCAACTTAATGCTAGCTAGCCGCTTGATTAGACATCATAAATTAATACAAAACGTGAATTTTTTATGAGATCATAAATTAGTCCAAACCTAAATTTTTTAGGATGTAATTTTGATATATAAACTTTTATAAAATATATTCCTTTAGTCTAGAAAAATATTGAGGTTTGTTATAACATATTCCTACTTCATTCACAAGAGAAACTAATCAAATTTCTTGGTGAATAAGATTTTCTATTTTGCGTGTTCTCTTGATAATCACCATCATTATCCTTAAACAAATCCATTTGACAAGCTTTTAGAATTTTTTATTATTAATGGTGACTGGAATTTTAGTTGTGGGAACATGGCGTTAGAACATTCTATGGGGAAAAAAAAATGCAACATTTTGAGAATGAAACTATATGAAATAGATGGCATGTTAAGATAACATATTTGAGTATCAAAAGTTCTTTAACTAAATAATTAATGAAATATTTTGAAAACTCCTATTTCAGTTCCAAGAACTTTTACATTTAAAGAGTTCTTTACAATATTTGTATTCAATAACAATTATTATCTATTTATTTTCCTTTTACTTATTATTCTGAAAATTGTTTGCTGTTTTTATTTTTTACATATTCTGACTTATCTGTTTTTTTTTTTCACCAAGATACAATATATTTTTTCATATTTCAATAAATTATTTCAAATTTTTTATTGTATAAAATACCTTTCACACCTCTCTTATTTTAGAGTTTAAATTTAGAATTTTCAAATATACTAAATAAAAGAGTTAGCCTAAAATAAATTCAAAACACTAACAATTGATAAAGCTTCTGACAAACTTGAATTTGCTTCATTCAGAGAGGAACAAGATTTATCTCATCACAATGACAGTGGAATATCCATTTCTTTTGCTAGGTCACAGGCGGCCAGAAAAAAAGTGGAAATGTATTTTAATGTCACATCAATTGCCTCAGTGTATGTAACTCTCTACATCAATATGCGGACTACAGCAAGCCCAACGGCGGATATGGAGACGAGGGTACCTATGCAGTATTTGATCACATCATATTTAGCTGCTTCTAACTGGGCTCTTAATGCATGGATTTCCTGCAGACAGAATCCAAAATATCCAAGTTAGTGCCATAAATAGAAGTAAATAAAGCAAACATCTCTCACGTGAAATTACAAAACTCACTCTATCTAATTTATTTGTGAGGTTGGTGGTTTCTGCATTCTGGTTTGCTAGCTCATCCCGTATACGCCTGCACTCAGTTATGGGTAAAAAGTAAACATCAGAAGAGAAAGATTACCTTACTAATATAAAAGATGCAAGTATCATCATGAACAACAAAGAGCTAAATATCATTGATCTCTTACCCTCTTTCAAGATTTAAGTCCAAACGCTGCCCAGCAGTAACCTTGTCAATCTCATACCTGTTTCAAAGTAAATCAGTGTAGAACTGAAAACACTGAGCAAAAAAAACACATGCAATTGCCAGAAGCCAGTAATTTACAAGACAAACCTCAGTTCACTGCGCATTTTCTCTATGTCACTTCTGAGTTTCTCAGTTTCACGTTGCAACATAGAAAAATGATGCTCCTGCAAAGCATATTACATACAGGTTTGCTAAAAAAGAATCAACAATGACAAGAGATACTTGCAGTAAACTATTATCCCAGTATCAAGTATTATTCTGGGATATTTTCTCAAAAAATAGAATTTATTTCAAGAGCACATAAACACCTTGTCGTGCTTTCACACACAATATTCCAGTATAACAATAACAGAAAAAAGTTTTAGAGTTCCTTACTAATCTATCTCAGTAAAACTAGGATAGAGTCCAAAAGCATTATATATGTGTCTTTATGGTATATTAAGGATACAGCAGGATTATACAAGATAGACTGACACTCAAGAATCAATCCCAAAATGGATATTTCAGCCAAATAAGAAGCCAGAAACTTAATTTTGTCCATAAAAATGCAGACACAAACATCTGACACTCAAGAATCAATCCCAAACTGGATATTTCAGCCAAATAAGAAGCCGGAAGCTTAATTTTGTCTATGAAAATGTAGACAAGAACAAGAAGGATGTTTGACACAGACATAAGATGCCAGATACAACAATTCTCAGAAATCTAGACATGGAAACACAGTTCTACAGGCATATGCTCTTGCAATTTTGATCGTATCTATTATATAATGGTTGCAAGCCTTTTACTTACAGAAACTGAGAAAATAAACAAGTGTCACAGCTTGCAAGTATGCATAAGTTTCATAAAAAAATAGCATATCACCCTTCAAATAGTGCCTATAAAGATACAAGTGTGCACTTTCTTATAACTGTTTCCACAAGAGCCAAACACTGTGTGGACATCCGTCCTGAAGCTCTCAAGACCATCAAATTCCAGTAGAAGAGTCCACAAGATTGTAGGTGTTTGTTTATGTGTTTGATAGGATTTTGGTTCCAAACCCACTACAAGAACATATCCATGTTCCACCAAAGGAAATGCAAAACACATTTCCACTCTCCCTTTGGTGCACCACTTTTAGCCTTCTACATACGCTTTGAATTTCTCCATCCAATGTAGATTCTGAATGGAGATTTTCCTGCCACAGTGACTTCCTTCCTCCAGCTTGTATGGTGTTGAAGTTTCTGTACAGGTGTCCTATGCAGAAATTTTATTATAACAATGTACAAAATTTTCTTGACCAAAGCCTGAACCCCAATCATTTCTATAATGCTGAAAGAAGTAGAAAATTCTGCAACATATCCAGCCAACAATTCAGCACCCAAAAAGATAAGTGACAGGGCATTGGGTGTCATTACCTACTCTGAAAGATCACTGATGAATTGTAACATCCTCAAATTCAAGTATTATCGGAGTACCTTAGTGTATATATTTTTATTGTATTTTATTCATTACTTGAGTAGAGAAATGTAGAAGAGAAGTTTTGGACATGTGATGGGAGAAAATTTGACAAAATGGGTCCAAATGGTGTTAAAAGATAAAATTGTCATTTTAGAAAAATGACGAAGGACATAATTAGAGACTAAAAGTTGTATGATATAAATTATTTGAGGAACAGAGTGATTGAATAACCCTAAAACGACAAAAAATCATATTTTTGTCGAAAAATAATAATTTTGCCCTTTTTAACAAAATTGTCATTTTGCTAAGAGTCGAAAGAGTCACGTTGGAATCCAACCACCTAAAAATCCTTGAAATATTATGAATAATAGATAGGAATTAATTTGGATGTAAATTCTCTTAGAAAAGATGAAAAAAAAAAGACAAAAATGACATTTTATGTTCATTAAAGGTAAAACGATCATTTCAAAAAGAATTAAGGAGTAAAGTGAGAGCTAAATTTAAAGGATAAGAAAGAAATTATCTTAAAATAGTATGGGTAGTATGGTAAGTGCATTAGGGCATAAAGAAAATTTTTAAAAAAGTTAAGGGGTAAAATGGTAAAATGGAGACCTTAATATAAAAAAGTAAAAATTGTTAGAATTTTCTCTACCTTTTTTCTTCCTTGGCCAAACTAAGTTTTTCCATTTCTCTCTCAAAATTTTTGAATTTTTTAAGCCAAAAATCTTACCAAATACAATAATTTTTAAGAAATTTTTTAAGAAAAAGTTGTTAGATAAGGTAAAAACTTTTTTTTGTTACTATTTTTGTATTGATTTATGGTACTTAATTTTTTTTTATGTTGAGCTTAACGAGTATTAATGGTGAAAATAGGTGAAAAAGAGAGAAATAAAATTTAATAGTGGAATGATTTTTGCATTATTAAGGTAAGAAATGCAAAATTCTAAATTTTTGATAAATTAGGATTTATGTGTTATTAAAATTGTGATAGATTTTTATGAATATATTATGTAATAAATGTAGTAAAATTGTGTGACGATCGCTTAAGTAAAAATATTAAAGAAAAATGAGTTATATGTATGCATGTTTAATCGACCAAAGAAGAATGTATTAGGGTTAGTTAGATTTTTGTTATTTGATATTTATAATAATGAAATTATGAAAGTAACATTGTTTTGGAATAAATTAGTGTATTTGTATGTTGATCAAAAGTGAAAGAAATTGGAAGTGTGGGTATGGGTATGTATTTGGCCAACGTGGTAAGTTGAAGATTGATTATGTTTTGACCATATTATCGTAATTATATAGTAGTAAACGCACATGAAATGAATAGTATGAAAAGTAAAAAAAATTAAAAAAATTGAAAAAAAATGGATAAATGTAAAATCTCATTGCTGAAGAATGGGTGTGATTATAAAATTTAGAATTGTTTTAAATAAATGGTTAAATTGAGATATGCGTATATGTGTGTGTGTGTGTGTATATATATATATATATATATATATATCTGTGTGTGTGTGTGTGTGGAGCTAATGACTCGAGTAGTAATTATGGTCGCGAATAATTCCATCAACATTCGTCATCGAATGAGGTATTTTAAAATATTTTTTGACAGTCTATGTTTTAGTATAAATATGTAAGAATTATGACAATTATAGTTATGTGAATATAAACGTATGTGTGTGTGTGTGTGCGTGTGTGTATTAAGATATAGGAATAGCAATTTTAGTAATATCTTATGTGTGTGTGTGTATTATAATCATTATTACTATCGTTGTTACTATTATGATTATTCATTGAGTATTGGTTCATATACTTGTGTGCATTGTGGGTTGTAATATATATATAGGTTCATTTTACATTGGTAAGAAATTATGGAACTGTATTAGATGTAAGTGTTATGGATAAAATAAAATTACCGAAATATTCTTAAGAATAGTTAAGGATAAATAGTGGTAATATTGGCATGGATGAATGAAGAGAATGAATAATTAATATAATTAGAATAATTATGAATCAACAAAACTTCGCTATACACTGGCAAAGCCGCTCAAGACGAAACGTAATTATTATTACTTTAACTATGACTCCCTAAAGGGTAGATTGAACCCACAGTCATCCTTTTAGTGTCTGAAAGGATATATTGTAGTCACGACAGTACTCTATAGTGCCCTAGGGGGTATGTTGAACCCATGGTAAGAAACAGCTGTTCGTCATAGTAGTCTGAGAGGTACGATGAATCCATGATAAAACCGGTATTTGTGCACAATTTAATAAAAAAATAGGTGTGTAGAATGAGTATGGTGGCAGCGATCCATAGTATACACTAATTATGACCAGTTCATACTAAGTAGAAATAGATTATAACAAAATGGTAAGAAATAAAGTGGAAGAAATATAAAAGAGAAAAAGAAGGTTATTACTATTATTATTATTATCTTAAATGATTATTAATTGTATAGTTGGAATGTTATGAACACTAAATTATTATTGTGGCATTTGTATTTTTTATTAAATAATTTTATTACTCACTTTATGGTTAAACTATTTTTCAAGTACGTCCAGTCGGGTAGCAGATTCGAGCAAATCCTCTGAGCGATGACTAGTAGAGAAGATGGGCATAAAAATTATATCATTTTTGACCGAACATGTATATATATATATATATATATATATATATATTGGGTACAAGTTTTCACATTTGTTGAAATTAAAGTACCATAAACCATTACAAAAATAGTAACAAAAAAAATTTCTCACCTTACTTAACAACTTTTCTTTAAGAAATTTCTTAAAATTCCTTAAAATTCCTTATATTTGGTGAGATTTTTGGCTTGAAAAATTTAAAAATTTTGAGAGAGAAATGGGATAACTTAATTCAATCAAAGAAGAAAAAAGATAAAGAAAATTCTAACAATTTTCACCTTTTTATACTAAGGGTTTCATTTTACCATTTTGCCCCTTAACCTTTTTAAAAATTTTCTTTATTCCCTAATACATTTATCATGCTATCTATGCTACTTTAATATAATTTCCTTCTTATCCTTTAAATTTAACTCCTTTACCCCTTGATTCTTTTTAAAATGACCATTTTACCCCTGATAAACATAAAATATAATTTTTATCTTTTTTTTAATCTTTTCTAAGAGAATTTACATCCAAATTAAATTTCAATTTTTTCCTAACTATTATTCATAATATTTCAAGGATTTTCAGACAGTTGAATTTCAACGTGACCCTTTCGGCTCTTAGCGAAATGATAATTTCGTTCTTTTTAGCAAAATTGCTCTTTTTCAACAAAAGTGCGATTTTTTGCCATTCTAAGGTTATTCAACCACTCCGTTTCTCTAATAATCCCTATCATACAATATTTAACCTACTAGTCTCTAATTTTGTCCTTTGTCATTTTTCTAAAATGACGATTTTTATCCTTTTAACACTATTTGGACTCATTTTGGTCAAATTTTCTCTTATCACATATCTAAAACTTTTTTTTTATATTTCTTTACTTAAGTAATAAATAAAATATAATAAAAATATATGTGTTAAGGTACTCCAATGACACTTGAATTTAAAGATATTACATAAATCAACTCAAACCTTTATACTAACTTTGCCAGATCAGAAGTAGGAAAAAGAGGCAACACGTTTCTCTCTCTCACTCACTCGCTCGCTCTCTTTCCTTCTCCCTCTCTTATTCGCTAACACTTAAGAGTTCACTTGCTTTAACTCTTTGTAGGGAGCAAAATTTATCAAGAAAATACAAAATATTGGCAAGCCATTCGCGAAAATGATAATAGATGAGAAGCAAAAGGCAGAAAAAGATATTAAAAAACAAGCAAAGTCTAGCTAAAGAAAAGAAAAGGTTTCCACCTTCCATCCTTCAACAAGGAAACCCACCTCCCTATTCATGAAATGATGGACCCACTTTTACAAATCTTCAACATAACTCCACCAATCCCCAACCCAGCCTAAAAACTACGCCCCAGTTAATTTTCTGTGACCCAGAAGATCCCCATGACTGGAGTCAATCAACAGACACTGAATCTCAGCTTTTAAGTACAACACAACTTAAGGAGATAAACTAAAGTACTGCCATTGCCATTTCTGTAGAATCCTCAAATACAACAGTTTCCCAACAGCTTAACAGTTCTAAGTGAAACTTAACCCACTGAAGAAAATTCAATGATTGACAGTAGCACCAAATGTGCATTTTGGAGCACAATATTCTAATTTCAGATGTCAATGAGAGATTTAAAACAATAACAAAGACTCCAAACACATCAGAGAAGAGAAGCCAGACCAAGAGGAACCTAACATCTTCACCTAGATGAGCCTGTACTCAAATCACCAAGAGAGCATTATTTGTCACAAAACAAATACAACAAAGGTAGCTAGCATCAACACATCCAACATCCTGCCTCTAGGGCAATATATCTCAGATTGACAGAGATAAACATCCTTAACTAAACACCATATGAAACCCAACAATAGAGGAAGATGTTATTTTAAGAGTTTGGCAGTCTTCTATAGGAACAAGATGACCTCAATAGAAGGGTAGGCTTTGATAAGAGAGATAGGTTAGACAATAAATACTTTAGAAAATGTGATGTGAGATTCCTAACTAGCACTTCTTTTCCTTTGCTTTTTTGCAATATTTTAAACATTAGAGGCAAGAATAATTGCTTCCTTGACAACATGCCTACTCATACAGCTACCATTGCATTAAATGACCTCACAGCAACAACAATTGAATAGTGTTTTTAACAGGCAAACAAAGTTCTACTCTACGCCCACCAGTACTTTTTGATTTTCTTAAAAGTCATTAAACCATGAATACCTACTGAAATATACCCAAGAAAGCCTTCTATTTCAATAATTTGAAGCTTCTTTCATCCCTATTTGATTGAAGTGACTATTAGCACACATCCTCATCCTTTGAACCATTTCATTGTCAATGCACCCAAATGATGAAAAAGTAACTATGCTCAAATTGAATTCGAATGTCATCATACAAACAACTACCAACTTCCCACAATATAAGTAATAATTAAAACTAAATATTACCTGAGAACTTTGCACTTCAGATTTAAACTTTGATAGATTCGCTTCTTGAAGCATCTCAGTCTACAAACACCGAAAAACAGAAGAAAATAAAATATATATCAAGGCTATATCAACCCTAATTCAGATTCCAAATACTGCAATTCACATTTCTTCGTAACAGACATGGTTTTTGACTAGTTACAATTCACTGTAAAAACATCGAACAGCTGGTGCACAAAATTAATCAACAACCAAAACCAAGCATTGAAGGTCTTACCTTCTGCATTTCTGCCTTTGAAACGAAAGAATGAGCCACATTTTCCAAACTATCGTTCAGAACTTCGGTAATTGCAGCTGTTATTGCCTCGGCTTGTTTTGATGGCACACCTTGCGCTTCCAAACCCCTCACCTTCAAGGGGAAAGAAAAAAAAAAACAATAAACAATAATTTCTAATATCCTTTCAAGTCAAAGTTGGTCATAATCCTCTTTGGATGATAAGCAAATAAAGGAAACTAAATGAAATCAAAACTAAAGTGCCCAAAATTCAGCATTTTTCCTAACAAAACTAACACGCACATAGTCGACCTAACTGTCATTCTTTAATTTTCATTTCCTAGGTCTACTCAACAACCAAACGGAAAAATTAAATTATAATAATAATAAAATATAATAAAAATAAAAATAAAATGGGAAATTAGAAAACAAGTACCAGTTGTAAAGTATCGACAAGAAAGGCACGCTTTCCATTAGATTGAGCAAGCTGCGAAATCTGACGATACTCACTGAAATGATTCATATTCAAAGCTTGAAATCTAGTAGAACAAACGCCAGAATCAGCAACCAATCGAACCACGCGCTTGCACAAAGCCATCAATCAATCAATCAAATTCTTCTTCCAAGAATCTCTCAAAAACGTCGAACAAATCAACGTATCGCTATAAAGAAACAGAAAGCTTTGAATTTTTCGGCGTATTAAAACAGTAAGGATCAAGCAAATCAGATTGGCGGGCAGGGAAGAGAACGAGAGACGAGGGATTCCTATTTTTTATTGGGAAATTTTTGAAAATACCCTTATTTTAATATTTTTTGACATTTTTAATCAATTTTAAATCAATCTTACTAAAATAACCATTTAAAACAATTTTACCCTCAAACCCTACTTTTTACACTTATAAATACAACACTTCTACTTTAAATGCGATTAACTCTTAAATTTCAATTATTTTCAGTATTTAATCTTTCTACAAGTTATATAACGGTGGTACAACATTTCAATCAGAAATTAAAAAATAAGTTTTTATATTTTAATTTTTTTGTTAATTTTTAATTAATTAAAAAATATATAAATATTGTTACAAATGTGATATTTTATTTTATTTAGTGATCTTATAAATTTTAATTTAAATTATAAATTTGATATTTTATTTATTAAATCTGTTGTCATTATGATTTGTCTGAAAATTTGATGAAAAAATTTAATAAATTTGATTTTGGAACGAATTTGTCTCAGCTTAAATAAGCCCTGTGTTGGTCAACCTAGAGCACACTGTTGATGCTCTAGGTTGGCCAACCAGGGCACTGTTTAAATATTTAAA